>JAPQRP010000009.1:32452016-32464712 GCA_037367295.1 Apogon hyalosoma | reverse complement strand
TACTTGAGTAAAAAGCTTGAGTTGATACTTCAACTTCTACAGAAGTCTTTTTAAACCCTAGTATCTATACTTCTACCCGAGGAATGAATGTGAATACTTTTGACAGTTCTGTTATCATTACTACTGGCAGTAGTCATCACAATTTTGCAAAATATTAAGAAGACATCAGAGCTGTTGTAGACAAATGAATGTTCTAACTTGTTTTTTTTCCTTCATACCAGCTGGACTGATGTGTCCTCAATGTCCTGCTGTCTGCCCTCCCTGACAGGACTGTTATTTGTTTAACCCCCCCCCCAAAAAAAAACCAAAAAAAAAACAAGCCGTGCATGACACACTCAGCTGCACAGGATCACCTACAGACTGTGAAGAAAATGTCTCGGGGTTTGATGCAACAGTCTCCTTCAGCTCGACTCGGGTCCAGTGTCAAGGCAACACTCGTAGATTGGGTTTCACCACCAAACATTCATTGTACTGAATTTAGCAGAACCCAAGTTAGGAAACGCAAAGTAAATAAATGCAGATTTGAAAGGAAGATGAGCCTTCGTACATAATGAAAACCTTTTCTCCATTTAGAAAAATACAAGTTAATGTTGTTGACCACGATTTAATTACTTTTAACCCATAAAGACCCATAGATATTTTTTGTGGTGACACAAAACCATTACCAAGAGATTTATCACCATTTATTATATTATTCTTTACATTTTTTCTGTGAAAATCCAGTATTTTCCTATATTTCATTTGACCACCTAAGTGTTAATGGTGGCTCAGTAAATTCAAAGGTTATCATACTAACATGTACAACCCCTGCCATTCAAGATGACGGTGTTTCCATGTTCATTACAGACTGTGGACACATCTGAAAAACACATCTGATGCTGCTGAAAAGATGACAAACTGCATTTTACTTAAATTATTTACATGTATTGATAGGATTAATGGATCAACAGGTATTAGGCCTAAACATTTTAGATCAGTAAATGCTTTTTGGTCTTAAAGGTTTGCTGGGGATGGTGCATTGTGGGAAATTCAAAATTAAACAAAAAAGTATTAAAATCACAAATCATCCATAATATAAGTATAGTACTCCATACTACCCCCCCAAAAAAAAAAAACAAAAAAAAAAAACAGAAGTTTGACAAATACAGTTAAACTCCTGGGAATGTAATCCACTTGATGATCCAGACCTCATCTCTTACTTGTGTAAGAGAATCCTCCAGCTCTGCCACATGATCCAAGGTTACATGAACTGAACAAAAGCCAATGATGCTTGGGCATTTTTACAATAAACAATTTTATTTCTTTCGTGGCATACAGCGTCTCAGAGAAATAAATTCATAAAATTGAGAAATGTAGACAAACATGGAGCTAAGAACAAGAGCTCTGAAGCACACAAAACAGAGTCTTCCTTATGAATATTAATCATCAGCAGGCTGTAGAGTGTGACGAGCTCAAAGAACAGCGACGGGAGTCGAGGGTCACAGGCCTGAACAGGTTCACTTCTGTTGTACTTTAAAGCAACCAATCGCGAGCCTCCCCATAAACTGAAATCAGTCACAGGACAGCAATTCTTGAATCCAAACACTGTTTGGGCCATTGTCCAATTGAAAAACTGCTCTGATGTCATCATCGTCTAAATTAGATGCAACTGCAGAATACACCAGGCTGCACCGTTACTCTGTGCAAGCTGTTGAGCTGGATCAGGTCGTACAACAAACATGAACCCAGACTGACGGGTCTGGCTGATGGGGATACATGGCTTAGTTTACTGCTCTAATGGATGGAGTCAGGAGGACACACCACTTCAGACCAAAGATTCACAAAACAAACTTCATAAAATACCATTATTCCCACAGCGACAACTCTCTCCCACTTTCCTAACTGCTGGCTTTTCTACATCTGGATAAAATTTACAGCATCATGAAAACATGGATGAGAACAGTGACAATGACTATAGACGTTCTTCTAGTATTAATGAAACAGTGGCACTGAGGGATCTATTAACCGACCCTCCACCATCAGCGACCTGATAGGTTCATCTGTTATCGTATTAGCTTATATAATACGTATATCGCATCACTGCTGAGCCACAGCGTCTGACTGTAACTACTTTCTATTCAGTTCTGATTCAGTAGAGCTACAGTAAGTACAGTTCAACAAGTGTGAAACTAAAGCTGATTTGCATCAAGTTCATGGATGTGAACATGAAAACAAGGCACTAAAGAAAACATTAGTATTAGCATTGGATGCAGCCAAATTTTAACATAGCCATCATATCAGCCCAGAATTGACCAACTTTAAGACCAAATTTTATCATGGGAACATAGAGCTTCCTGTCAACATGTGAGTTATAGCCCATAAGCAATGGAGCAAAAACATACAAGCTAACACTACATGCTAACTGTATGGGACAGTTTACACTGCTGCTTGTTTCCAAATCTTTGGTCTGAACTTGGCTTTAAAGATACTCGTCCACTTGTAGAGTTCTTTTTCCACAAACCACACAGTCAAGAACTTTGAATGCATTGAAAGACCATTTTCTTGATTGATCCATTACTATAGAAAAAACAAAGCATAGTTTGGTCCTTAACCACAAGATGTTCAGTTTACTGTCACAGAGGCAGAGAAAACATCTACACACATTTAAGAAGCTTCCATCTACACATTTCTATTTTTCTTCAATCATTACTCAAAAGATAATGCAATTTCCAAATAGTTGTCATTTTATTGAGTACTTCATGATCAATCCTTGTAGCTCTAGTGGTGACCCCTACTCTGTGAATGCTTCATATCAAGTGTAACTTTCTGCATACAGTGGACATGAGGCATTTGGTGATAAACCAATCAACCAGATGAGTGAACGTTCTGACTGGAAATGATAGGGGAAACAAAATGATCAAAATTCATCCTGAAGGGGGGTTATAAAGGAGCCAAAACCTCCTACCAGTGAGCTGCAGACACTTCAGTGGATAGCAGCAGAGCAGTCCTGTTACCATGACTTTAATTCATTCTGATTTTGTTCTGGTGAAACTGCATGCATGTTGGATGGACACTGTGCAGTGTGTGTTCAGCCCAACACACACACACGCACGCACGCACGCACACACACACACACACGCACACACTGTCACACTCAGAGCACTTGACTTGAGTTATAATCAGCACGAGAGCATCTGCTTCTCTGATTTTAACAACAAATGACTAAAAGTTTGTCCTCTTGTTGTCGAGGGGGAGTTCACTCCCAGCGCCCTCTGTTAATTCATATGCTCAAGTGTATTAAAATGCAAAGCTGTTAATTTCATTGGGCAGTGAAGAGGGGCTGTAGTGATGATGCAGGATGGTTCAGGGTTACTCCTGCTTTACGTCTCCTTTCAGCTTCCTCTTGACTCGGGAGTATGGGCTCAGCGTGTCGTCCATGATGAAGTCGTACAGCACCTTGACCCATGAAGTGTACTGGGGCAGGTCGTCGTAATACTCCGATGCTATTTTCTTGACCTGGAGCACAAGCACATATGAAAAGGCATATGAGTACTGTCTAGAGACTTCATATATCCGATGACCACCACCACCACCACCACCACCAACAAAAACAACCTGGTGCTGGTTCACAGTTCATTTGTTTTTCATGGGCTAAAAGCCAAAACAGAGCTAATTCGTGGTGCAACAGTAAAAACCAATCAGCCATAACATTCTGACCCTGACAGGTGAAGTGGAAATAATACTGAAGATCTGGGTACAGTGGGACCTGCTAGTGGGTGGGATATACTAGTCAGAGGTGAAATTATTGACTTGAATTGATTAAGAAAATGACTTGATTACAATTTTCCTGAATCAAAGCTTAATTTCCTTATTTTTTTGTCGCTAAACATTGGTTCCACTGTTTTGTTTCATACGGACGCATATAATGAGGCACATGACGCCAGGATCAACACAATGTTGTATGTTAGTTCCATGTTCAATTGTAAGTTAGATGCCAATGTGTTGAAGACTGCAGTGCACATATTGTTTGTAGATGTCATTTGACTTGTTTATTGTTGTTTATATCTCTTTTCATCTATACTTTATACTGTTGTTGTTTCCATATATATATTTTTTATAAATCATTTTACATTTATACTTTGTGATTGTTGTTTCAGCTGGTTCATGCATGTTTTCACAATTTTACTATCTATTTCACCCTTCAAATAATTTTTAATTGAACTGAAGAAAATAATCAATACATTAATTGCTTACATAACAAATCAATAGCTGCAGCTCTATTCTGTATTATGATATTTGGGACTGAAAGACTAGGTATTTAAAAAGGCACCAAATACATGAAAGTGTGTGTAAAGAGTATCTAGCTGATATTCATAACTCCAACATGACTCTGCTGTACTAACCATTGGCAGTCTGCGTCCCGGGATGCTGGGGAAGTCATGGTGTTCATTGTGGTAGCCCACGTTGAAGGTGAGCAAGTTCAGGGAGCCATAGTATGAGTAGGTCTCATGGCCCTTGAGGAACATGTAGTGCTCAGCTATGAAGTGCCCGGAGATGGGATGCAGGCCCATTCCTAGCATGGACCCAGCCAGCATGTAGACCACCGGCTTGGCTCCCCACAGCCAGTAGAGCAAAACGTTGAAGGTGAGCTGGATGGTCAGATTGATAAGCTCCAGCTGAGTGATGGGCTTGGGGTTGATGCAGAGGGGCCGGATGGCGTAAAACAAAGGCTGCAGGATAATCCAGATGAACTTGCGGAAACGTGTGCAGAAGAACCAGCCTTCAAAGTTGGTGGGGATGTCCACATCGACGCCATCCCCACCCAGGTAGCGGTGGTGGTCCAGGTGGTAACGCTTGAAGGAGGCTGAGTAGGGCAGGCCTATAGGCAGATTGGCAAACATGGCGAAGTAGCGGTTCCACATGGCCTTGCTGTTTCCAAAGGCTGTGTTGTGGGAGATCTCATGAATAGCTAGGGTCATAGAGTGGTTCACACAGCTGCCAAAGGCGTAAGTCCAAAACAACACCCATTTCCAGTCCAAATCTTTGACCAGGTAAAAAGCTAAAAACTGTATAGCCACCATCATGCACACTATCCATTTGATACGGGGGTCTGGACCCATCAGGGACTTGATCTCTGGGTATTTGGCTGTGGGATCAAAACAAGACATTCAAATTACAATGAGGATAAAAAGAAGATACATGGAAACTGAGCAGGATGATGACACTAGATTATTTAAAAGTCACTAACAATACTTCAGATATTTGTATCTTTTGCCATGGTTATTAGGATAATTTTAAGCTTTTTTTTAAAAATAATTATACAAAATTGAAGTCCGATTTCCCCCTCCTCCCTTCAGAATATTTTATTCTTGACTCATCAAAAGTATCTCTTAAAATAATAAAACAATATGCAGAGGAGAGGACATTGTAAACAATTAATACATATAAGATAGTCATCAGGTTCATATCCAAATAATGACTTTAGGTATCTGTCATTTGTCAGATTTTTTGTTCAGCCTCGTCATAAAGGTCATAACGTCCTCACAAACACTGCTGATGTTTCAACAGTCATCAATAATTAATGGATGTTTATTCATTACATTTCTTAATGTGTTATCAAGATATTTTTTTTTAATCACAAAGCATTTATGTGATAACTTTTATGAACATTACAGGAGAGTCACACCTTTATCACATTATGAGCAAAAGAAGAGAATAAAACTGATACCAAGTCACAATGGACTTTCACCAACTTAACAGATTCTCCCATGTGGAGGGTTTTGTCATAATACCAATGTACCATCTGAACAGCAAAAAAGAAAACGTATTATACTTACTGTAGTATTGTGTTCTCAAACCACTACACTATCATGTGTAAACAACATGTAACAAGACTTCCATTTCTGTCAGTGCATGTTGGCCATGCAGGCTCTGACACACATTCTGCTGATCTGTCATGCCATACAGCCATGGGAGATAAGTGACACAGGCTGATGTAAAGTGACTTTCGGACACCATGCTCCTGACAGCAGCTACAGTAACACAGACTGTGCCTATTGTCAAGCCTTTTATCAACTCCTTATCTTAATCACTGCTGAACACTGATAGGGAGCAAATATGCAGGGTATTTCAGGTGACTTTCTTCAGAGTAAAGATTTACTCTGGGATTTTTCCCCCACAAATCATCTCAGTCTATGTTGTGGGTGGTGTCAGAGGTCACCCTGAGGGGTTAATCATTAAGGATGGTGAATGAAACCTATCACTTTTTCTCCACTGTAAACTTTTTAACACCAATGCAGATTATGAATGACCTTCAAGGTTCAACATTACCATTTTTTGTTTTCACTTGCTCAGTTAGAAATCCACAAGTCAATTTTTACCCCCCCCTCAAATCGGTTTAATTATTCAGTCATCACATGACCGCAAAGACCATTAAAAAATGCTAACTTAAGCGAATTACAATAAAGACAGTGTGTATTTTTCCATATTGAAAATGCTATGACATTACTCTTCCTCTCCCCACAGAAAGACTTGTTAACAATAGCCATTTCCAAAAAAAATGCTGAATATTGTAGGTTATCGTAAACTGGTTTGTACTGAATAAACTACACTGCATACTGTGGTCAGCAGGTGGCACTGCAGGTTACTGTACACATAGCTCTTATACAAAGGGTAGAAGAAGTAAAGCATTCTGTTGCTATTTTCTACCTAAAATTGCATTTCCATGGTTGAGGTCGAGGAAGAATTCAATGTCTTCTATCTAAAAAGAGCAGCAGCTATAGTTTAGAAAGAGTTCAGTTCCTCTGTAGAGGATCTTTGGCTGTCACTGAGTTGAAATTATCTTCACATATTAATTTCACTGTAACACTAGGTGCTGTTATGACACCAGTAAGCTAACAGCTAAATTCCAACATCAGTAACAACTTTTTTGTTATTACATTTTTTATTTTAACCTGTAGTTATTAGTAACTACAAGTAACCAGTTACTCCCCAGCAAATCAAATTAACAAACAATATAATGCAAGTTAGATTAATTTCCTTTGGCAAAAGGTTCCTATCCTCCATGGGAAAACAAAGAGTCTGTTGAAGCAGCAGTAGCTCAACTCGTTTACAGTATGTCATCAAGGGGAGTTGTACTAACTTTGACTAGCTGAGCAAACAGCCAGGTGTTGACAAGTCGGTTGATGTGTGTGTGTGTACCAACTCAATAAACATGACCACACTAGTGACCTTTCCACCAGAGAAAATATACAGTATCTCACTTTTAGATTAGGCAGAATGGGGGGGGGCTTAACACTGGGTTTTTCCTCTCTTTAAGGAAATGCCTTTAAACAGAACAGACTGCCAAGCTGCCCTTCACTGACTCCCACAAGAAACCACAAACACAAAGACACTCCAAACCCTTGCACAGCTCTGGGGAAATGCACATCTAGTATGCCACCTACTCATGAGAAAATTAAGCAGCACATGATGTTTTCCAATAATTTATGCTTGAAGCACAAAGGTTTAATGCTGTTCTCTCAAAAGAATCACATTTCCGAGGCATTATTCAAGCTTGCAAGCTCACAAAACTTTGCATATGTCTGAAGAGGCTTAATTGTATCCCCATAAAATTTTAAACTCAAAAAGTATGGCCTTACATGAGGTTTCACCTAGATATACCCAATTCAAAAAGCCTCCTGGAGCCACACACTAAACCTGACAGGATCAACAACTTTTCTATTTTCACCTCTCTTTATACTTAACACTTTCACTTGATCATTGAAGAAATTAGGTTAACTGTACTGAGATGGTGACTCAGGTGACTGCCTGGTTGCTGATGGTGACGTTTATCGCATGAGATAAGAGACACAGTTTATTGAGTTGTTTCCTCAATAAACTAAATAGTACCATCTCTATGATGAACTGCAACTTTAACTTGCAAAGTTTTCTTTTAGCCCATAAAGACCCAAACATCTACAGTCAATCAAAAACATCTACTGATCTAAAATGTTTAATACCTGTTGATCCACTAATCCTATAAATACATGAAAATATATCAGGTAAAATGCAGATTCTCAGGTTTTCATGGTCATCAGATATGACCAATTTGGACATTCAGAGGCTCCATAGCGAACAAGGAAACAGTACACCATCATCTTTTACAACATTCATTGACCAATAAAACCCACATAGTTTGACTAACAACATTAGATATAGATGCTTATTTTTCTGTTCAGTTACTAATCTATTTTTTCGGTCAGTTTTTTTTCTCATTTTTGTCTGATTTGGTCGAATAACAATTAAATATACTCCAAGCTTTCAAGAACATCTACATGATTAGTAAATTAACAAGTGGTGCCAAGCACAACAAACCCCGCCCCTCGCAAATGTTTTACCTGATTTGCCCAATCTCTTATCATTGCAAAAACACATTTTTGGTGACCCTGACCTTTGACCTACACTCACCAAAATTTAATGGGATCTATTCTGGACCACCTCACACATTTCCTGAAAATTTCATAGAAATCAATCCGGTAGTTTTTGCGTAAAGTTTCTGATAAACAGACAGACAAAAAAAAAAAAAAAAATGAACCAAAAACAATACCCACACTTCCCCTTCGGGGGCGGGGTAAATACAGGAAAATAAGTTATTTTCACTGAAAAATGCCAAATACAGAGGCTAATATTATAATAAATGGTAATTACATCCCTTAGGAAGGACAAAAAAGTCATTTGGGAGTTGTGACAAAAATAGCTGTTAATATAATATATACAGTCTCTTGCCATCTTGCCAACATACATATTTTTCCCTTAAGGTCCCACAGGACACAAGAAGGGGTGTTTATTGCAGAGTAGAAACAGATTTAAAAAACCTTTACTTAGTTGAACAACTCCTGAAAGCAGGCCAGAAGACATCTGTATGCTAGCCCCACCCACTGGTCTGCGCAATTATCATGGCTTACACTTTAATTTACTAATGCTTCTCTAAGTCACAAATAAACAATATAGTTTTTAATATGATTCACATTTACAAAAAAAGCAAATAATCAGAAACTAAAGTGATCCTGTAACAATGAAGCTGTAGCTGTCCAAAAGAAGTAGATATACATGGAAAACCTGGTGAGGCAGTGGTGTAAAGAACAGTCCAAAGGGCCTCCAGGCTACATGTTTGTGTTCTCTGCCTCTTTCAGCTCCTGTACAGGAAAACAGAGTGGACCCTGAGGAAGAAAATATGCCTCCTGGTCTGGGAGCCCAGCAGACACCCCTTTTTGCATGCTGATCCCTGCTGAGTTAACCTGTTTAGCAATGACCACTGATGCTTTGATGATATGTTAAGGTACCTCCACCAGGTCCAAGAGACTTACCCTCCCTCCCCCTGGGTGTGAATCCCTTTCCCCCTTCCTGGAGTGCAACCCTTCCATTTTCCCCTGAATGTGAATTCCCTGGCTCCTTCCTGGAGTACACCCCTTTTTGTTTATCTCTTTGTTTGTCTTTTGTTTTCTGTTCACTGCTTTGAAGTAACTGTATAAATACCATCTGAAAACTGCATCAGTACTCTCACCGTGCTCTGGAACACTAAATAAAGTTACACTCATTGCAGCAAACTTTGTACAAGGACTGGAGATTTTCTTCAACAACCTACAGGTTGGGAGGAACCAATGGAGAGACAAGTCCCAGCAAAGACAACATCCTGTGCACTGATCCTCCCCCTTACAAAGCTGAGCTGGCTCTCAGTGGGATGAGGCATGCAACTGTGCGCTACTCAGCTGTGTACAGGCACCGACAAGGCCTCAATACAGCACACTGAAAGTGTCAAAGCACAAACTCATTTGAACATAAGCAAAAGATTGAGAGGTTACTCAAAACAGTTTTTGTTCTACATATATAGCTAGAATGGAGCTTGGCTTTTTTTTTTTTTTACTTACAATGGGAATCAGTGGTTTAAAAATAAGGTTAGTTATACAACAGCATGTATCTCTGCCTTCTGTAATGGAAACAGGAAATACATGCATTCACTTTCGGAACCCGCTTTATCCTCACTAGGGTCACAGGGGTCATTGGAGCCTATCCCAACTATAGGAAATACAAAATATATCTATTTATTTAACCTTCATCTAACCAGGAAGTCCACTGATTTTACCAAGTCTGTTTTGTAGGGAGACTTAGATAAAGTGACAATTGTTCTCCAATTACTTTTCCTACTTTTTTTGTACCAAAGCCAGTAAGTCATCTTAAACATTAAAAGTTAACAGTTGAGAATAATGGCTAAAATTATTCTCAGATGGGTAATGGATACAATTATCACACCCTTTTGGAGTGAGAAAAACATTTCTGTCATTTACTATCATTTGAATCTTTTCCTTTGCAGCTACAGCAGCAGGTATGGCAGGACGTGAATGTCTCCTGATACTGCTGCTGCCAACATGAATAATTCAACCTAAGAGACAGCTCTGTCTTGACCAAGTCTACCCATAGCATAGTTCTGGTGATGACCATTTCACTTGAATGTCTTTTATGTCACCAAAACTAAATGTTGCTCTGAGGGGACAGAGTCTGAGTGCCAGATTTGTGCAAGAGCTCTTTGACACAATGAAGGCCCATTGTATTGTGTTGTAGAAACAGAGATCTACTTAGGAATGAGCATTAAAGTCAGTGCTGCTAATCTGTCAATAGAACTGCAAAGACTAGTCATCTATTTGACAAATAGTCAACAGCAAAATTAGTTGACAACTAATTTAGCTAACAGGTCATTAGTTACATCATGCACTATTGCTTAAGAAAAAAAAATATTTAGGTGTTAAACTTTGTTAGGCACTGTAATTGTTATGCACAAAATGCACTTGCAATATTTGTTGAATATGGAATAGTGAATTGAACATTTATTTAACAAACTTTGTTAAGCATTCTAATTGTGCAACAAATGTTCTTCTTAAAGGGAAGAAAACGTATTTTATTGCTGCAATAAATATTAGTAAGAGCCTTTTTTTGCAGTTCATAATCTGACTAGTCAGACAGTAGTCAATGGCTAGTGGACTACTGAAATAGTCATTAGTTGCAGCTCTATCTGCCAGTGCTGAACGGCCTGATACTGACCATGTGACAACTGTCAGTGTGTACAACCCACAGGGAGGAATTCTGAAGGGGACCGTGAGCCTGAGTTGATATTTTTGTATAAGTCACTTTTACACAAGATTTTAATAGAACATTTGGTGCAAAATGTACAATAACTAATGCTTATAGAAAGTATCTGTTTGTAGAAAATATGCTCAACTGAGTGAAATGTCGAACGTCTGCGTTTCCGCAAACCAGGTCCTGGTCTGTACCAGGAGCCGAACCGTTACCGTAACAGTACTGAGGAAACTCAGAGAACGGCAAAGTTATGTCATTTCAGGGAGTGGCAGAATGACTGGGGCTGTGCACTGCTACTGTTATTTAGTGGCACGAAGCTAAAACTATCCTGTACCTTCAGTTACTTAGCATTAACCTCATATTTACATAGAGTGTGCAGTGGTAGCTAATATTCACTAAGGAAGACGTAAATTATTCACCGACGTTAAAACTAACTTGTGTCTCATGGCTAACACTGACAGACACTATCACCCATTCTCCGGAAACCGTTAGCTTATGTTAGTCAAACAAGTCTAACTATGAAACAGATACAAGTTCTTATACACCTCTTAAGGTATCTTACATTTCTCACCGAAATAGGATTATCCTTCAACTAAAATTTCTGTAGCTATCATAAGTTTGTAGTAGGTTTAAGATAAACTTGCTAACAGAGAAGCTAAAGTTAGCTCACCCAGAATCAGTTTCCTCCTGTCGGCATGAGGTTGGTCTGAATAAACCCATTCGTAGTCCTCACGAGCCACCCGGTTCCCCATTTCTCTGGCTAATGCTTTTAGGAAGTGTCTAGAATTGTACAGTAGGGTCTTTAAAAAGTGCGTTTTTTTCCGACACGCCGTCCCCTCAGATCAGGGTGCCAGGCCGATAAGGGCTGAGGAGCTACCGGGAGACTGAGACGGTTCTCCCTATGACTCCGCCCACCGGCAGTGCGTCACTGTACGAGGTGGTTCTATGGAATGAGCAGACGGCCCCGTGACTGACCCCAGATCAGCCGCATACCGAAGACTTTTTTTTTTTTTTTAATGCATTTGTACGGAGCGAGAACATACAAAAAACATGAATATAACAAGAAAATACAGAACATCAGACATACCAAGATAATAATCATAGACTAATAATATGAAGACATTGAAACTACAATAATATTTCTTCTTCTTATTATTATTATTATTATTGATTTATTCCGAATATGGCAATGGTACAAGCTTCCTGATTGCTACTAATTGACTTCTTTGCACAAAATGATATAGAAAGGAAAATTCAAGGAAGCAAAAAATAATAATACACAGAAAAAAGAAAAAGTCATATTCGAAAAGGAGTGAGAAGAAGCATAGCCTATTAGCTCTCACCCCTTTGTCTAGGCAAGGCAAGGCAAAGTTTATTTGTATAGCACAATTCATACACAGGGTAATTCACAGTGCTTTACAAAAATGGAAAAGAGACAAGTTCAAAACACACAATTACAGTTAAAACATAATCAATAAAACATAAATAACAATCAATTAGAATAGATAACTAAATTAAAGTAAAAAAGAAGAGCAGAGTGCAGATAGAACCCTTTCAGTTGTTCTATGCACAGTTGAACAGAGCCGTTTTCAGCCTGGACTTAAA
>JAPQRP010000009.1:32330685-32344534 GCA_037367295.1 Apogon hyalosoma | reverse complement strand
TGGACTCAGACCCTGGAACATCAGTGCAACAGCCCAAGAGCAATTTACAATAAAGTTCACATTATAAAAACACACAACAGCAGGAACAGAAGAGTTCCTCAGACGTCCATTAGAACACCGGGGCATCACCGTTCATTCATGAACTACCTAGCATTAGCGGCATGGTGCTAGCGGCTGCAGACCAAGCCTCAGGGCACCGATTAGCTCATAAGCTGTGCAACTAACGTTAGCAGCGCAGTGCTAGTGGCTGCAGAAGGAGCCTTGCATTTCTGTCTGTACATTCCCCCCTGGCTTCCAGACGTACGGGTCACAATGACAACAGCAGTTCTGTGTTCAGAGACCGACGGTCTGAGGTTAGCAGCCGCTGGCACCGAGCTGCTAACATTAGCCACAGAGCAAAAGAGCAACGTGAAGTGAAAACAAATGTCCGAAACTTCAATGTCCGCCTAAAGTTTCCCATTCTGCTCCGCTCCAGTAGATATTTGATCACTATTTTTTTTCCTTCTCGTCACCGGCTTCATTGAAAATAAATGCACATGATTGAAGGGGGAGAGTTAACGGTGGGTTTACGACAGTAAATGTGTAAATACGAAACTGTAGGGGGAGCTCCGCTGAGAAAAAAACAGCGAAGAAGAACCAAAACCAGCGAAGAAGAACCAAAACGGTAAAATCCTGCAAAGTTCCAAAGGCTTTTTCATATATTAGCCACTATGTGATTCTAACGACTCCACACCCAAAGGCCCAGATGTGAGCACTGCCTTCCACAAGATGCAATGGCTTTAAATTCATTATTCTTCTACTGAATTCAGTTAAAGCACTAACTGCTTTGTCCTTGAATGAGATCTTGCAACTCTAGCATTTTCCTACATCAGATGAAAGTACATAGAATCAACATGAATGGCTTATTTGTCTAAGTGGTGTAGTTATTGTGGTGAAGCTGGGTGTGCTTCGATACCATCGGACCTTTGGTGCTGAATGAGTCCATGTTCGTTTGGTTTGGGGTTTTCCGTGTGTGAGACACATAAAAAAGGGGCTCAGGCAAGAATGATCTCATGAAATTGCGTTGTATGTCACGCCAGTTCTTATGGCATTTGGCGTGCTCTACGTACACATGTTTGACCTTTGGCGTGTTATTCAACGCCATTTGATCACGTGTCTATTTACGCCAATATCTCCGGTTCACATAACCCTAAACCTCGGTGCGTGGTATTTGACACATCCATTCAGGTTGGACAGGGGGCTGAGAACGGCATGAACATACATGCAGAAAGCTTATAATGCGTACAGATAACACTCCAATTAAAAGTGGCATGTATGGCTCTTGTTTAAGCCAAACAGACTCTGATATAAGAGCTTTTACGTCCCTCCTTGCCAGACGTCGTATCTTATTGTCATGGAACTCTCCTATATCGCCGTCTAGTTCACTTTGGCTTAGGGATGTTTTGTTTTTTCTTAAAGTAGAAACAATGAGACTCTCACTACAAGATTCCTCAGCTAAATGTCTTAATAAATGGCGATCTTTTGTGGATTCCTTTTGGTCGTTAAGAACATTGCCTTCAGTTTGAGCTCTCACACCTCCACCCTACTCTCTATTTTGTGTTTGTTTAGGTGTTGTTTTTGTCTTAATTCATTCAGTACCAATTATTTTCATGTTTGATACATCTATGTAATGCCTAATATTCTAAAGTAGGCACATGTATTTAAAAGCTATGTCTACTTTTTTTTATGTGTGCATGTATTCATTCATTTATTTATGTATTGTTATTTTCTCCTTTTCTCTTTTTTGTATACTACCACAGATTTGTTACTGTTTGTACTTAACTGATTTTCTACTGCACAGAGACTTTGTTATACTAATGTTCTTGTTCCTGCTGTTGCCCCTTCTCAGAGGGCCTTGGGGTTGGTTTGGGCATGGGGGGAAAATGTTTATAAAAGGCAGTGTATAATGTATGCACTGCAATTCTGCGTCTTTGTATGTACTGTTACATTGATTAAAAAAAAAAGATAAATTAAAAAAAAAAAAGAGGTGGCGTATATATTTACAAGAGTCGTGACATCACGTTGCTCAGGCTGGATTTGTTTTCATCGCCTAGTTCCAGGAAAAGGTCTGTTTGACTGGACCACAGGACTGTAGGGTCCTGTCTGAGGTATTCTACTTTATCTGCTTTACCTGTTATCTTTATCAGTGTTTGAGCAGCAGCAGCACAGAGGTCTACGCAGACATCCAGGTGTGTTCTCGCAGACGTGTAAAAACCAGCCCTGTGGTCATCAGTGCCTGTTCCCTCCACGCCGGTCCAACTCTAACTCCACCTCTGCTCATTAGTTCAGCTGAGTCATGCAGGAATTCGCCTTCTGTGCTCGGCCCATGTTCCTGCTTGTGTCAGATGCACCGACGTGTTCCTTGTTCGGACCGAAGCAGGTTCAGACACAGTTTACCATCCACGTCTGCGCAAAACATTAAAGAACACCCACGTCCTGCGCTCCATTAAACAGAAGTTGCTTCATGACTTCCACTAAAGTCACCCACGTTTCCCCTACACTTTAGATTTACTCTGTGAAAGTAACCTCCTCCAATCCAAAGTATCCAGATTTCTAAAGCAGACTGCACTAAACTACTGACAGATTTACATCTCTATGCTTTCATGCCTCTGTCTTAGACAATATAATACTTTCATCCATGACTAGTCAGATGGGAATATCTATTTAAGTCCTGTGTGTCCAGGAAAATGCACCAGACATGACCAAAGCCTCCGCACTTTAGGATCTTTAAACGCTCTAGTATCTGACAGAGTTTATTTACTATGACTATGAGGAAACTAAAGCAGGGTGGGTTCAAATCTCCCACATTAAACTCCTTCATGTAAACTCAGTACTGGAGACGTGTGTGAGACACAGCAGTAAATACAACTCTGACATTATTATCACCATATAAATGTTAAAGATGTCCTGATCTGATCTAAAGATCGGTATCAGTTGGCGATTTGGCATTTTTTAGAAGATCAGATTGGATCGGATTTAGTCACGTTATCGGACCAATCCAGTTTTCACATGAGTTTTCAGTGTGGTTCTGCTTAACAGCTGCAGTAAATCAAAACAAAACATCATCAACATGTCACCGGTGTGGGAACACTTTTATCTGGAAAACAACCAAAGTCAGGCAGCAACTTACAAGATGTGTAAACTGGAGGAGGAGGAGGAGCATCAGGGCTGACTTTAATACGACAAATTAGATCCATCACTTATAAAAGTATCACACGACCCAGTATGAGAACTACGAGGCTGCAGCGAAGCTGGAAGCAGGGTGACTGTAGAGTCCAGAGAAGAAAAGGGTTCCATCTGACCTGATTTTTATATGTAAGATCTAAGTTACCCGATTGCGTGATAATTTATTTTTTATATTAAAATCTCATTTTAAAAGTTTTTCTTTTTTTTTTTTGTTTATTTTTATAAGCGGTATAACATACCACACATACCAGACTGGATTTGGTTCTTAACATGACCTGATTAGTGTTTTTGTGCAAAACAAAAAACATGTTTTTGTCATGAAACATAATAAAGACCTTTGGGTCGTACTTTGGTTACATTTAAATTTAATGCTGGGAAGAGCTGTTTTGATGTTAACCATGTACCAGAAATTCATATTTATTATGAAATTAAAATTCAGTACTAAAAAGAATCATTATCAGATCAGTATCAGCAAAACTAATCACAAAAAAATCGGATCAGAAGCAAAAAAATCCAGATTGGGACATCACTAACAAAAGTTGAGCAGTTATGGTCAGTGTGTTAGCAAACGCATTCTAATGAATGCATCCGACAGGAACACAGTAATGTTCACTGACAGTGTTCAGCTGCTGACTGTTCCAAAATGAACTGTGTTTTCTGTTCAGTCCAAACACACAGAACCAGGAAGAGTTAACAACAGCTGAATGGACAACACTGAGCCTGTTTCCATCCACACTGACCCTCTGATCAGTATCTGATGATTAGTGATAACGTAAACGTCTGATCTGCTCTGTTTGATCAGATAACGGCACTAATCTGATTATAATAAATCAGATTGACACACCTGGGTTTGTCCCAGTCCTCCCATGTCCTCCTGCATGTATTCAGGTTCATCTGATTTATTTAGTTCTGTTTCATCTGAACATGTGGAAAAACTATTAAAATCACAGAAAACTGAAGTTACGTAGTCAAACCTGATTTGAAGAGAATAACAGGAAGTTTGATTCTATCATCACTACGTATGTACGAACTCTGAAAGAAATCCAATAATGGACTGGACCATCTAAACCAGGGTTTACGATTACTACGTTTAAGTGCATGTAAACGAGTTAGATCTGATTATTACAATTATCTGATTATAACAGTTATCGGACTTTTATGGTCATGTGAACAGACTCAATGGCCCAAACCCAACTCACCCTTTGGCCCCTTCACATGAAGGGGTAAGGGTGTCCCAATTCTCAATGAGTCGTAGGGGAGGGGCTAAGGGGGAGGGCTGTTTGACCCTCCAAACAGAGATTTTCCAGGACCACACTACAAACGAAGGGCTCGGAGAATTCTCCCATAATTGTTCGAATCATCTGCGAAATGGAGGTAAACACAGCAAAAAAGCGCCGCAGTGACCAAAGACACACAAATGTACGGATTTACTTCATGCACAACTTAATCATTTGATCATCTGTTTAATGCTGTAAAAAAAGTGCTGATCCATACGACTGATCCAAAGTGCTTGTTTTATTCATCGCATTACTTTACCCATCTGTGTCACACACTTTGTGATGCCACTGTCAATGCGACGGTCGAGTTATTGGTTGTGGCAGAGATCTGTGATTGCGGGACACGAACAGTAACAGTAGTTTAGCGTGGAGGCAGCGAACAGCAAAGGGTCAGCGCTGTGGCGGTATCTGACAGTGGTCAGGCCAACAGCTTCCACTGATACTGCAGGATCTGTAAAGAGGCAGTACGACACGACGAACCTATGACGCATTTACAGAGGCATCGGGTCAAAGAGTCCAGAGCAGAGGACAGCAACGCTGAGGCTAACGAGCCCAAGCAGGTAACTCTAATGAGGGTTCTAAAGGGCAGCTAAAACCTCTGCAGTGGCCAAATGAAAGCAGCACAAACAACAGAGAAGATCCTCCAATGTACTGTTCTGGATTGTCCGCCTTTAGTAAGTAAGTAATAAAGTACAGTTTATTTATAAAGTGCTTTCCACAGATAAAAATCACAAAGTGCTGTACATAAAATGGGTGCAATAAAACAACATAACCATGATTTCATAAAATAAAAAAAGGATAAATCCATCAATCAAAAGCTTTCCTAAGTAACGAGCTGCTTTTAAAAAGAGTCCACAGAGTCGACCACACAGAGGGACAGGGGCGGGTCATTCCAGCCTGGTCCGACACTTCGTAAGGTCAGTATGTTTTATGACTGACTCTACACTCACACACTCACACTCACACCTGCATGTTTACATTTTCTCACTTGATGTTCTTAAATGTGTGTGTGACGTTCATCTCCAGTTTTGCTCAGATGTGTCCGACCCCAGTCCTGTCCTCAGTGTCCTGGATCCGTTAGTCTGTCTGTGGTTCTCACCTGAATCTCTTCCCTCATGGTGAACACTTTCCCAGTCCACTCCACCATAAACAGTCCATGTGTTCACAGACAGAACTGTTGGGTGATTAGCACATTTCTGGGAACTTGTCATGACGTGCATTGTGTGAAGTGGAGTTCCATGCACCAGCTTTCACTCGGTCGACATGTTCGTTGTTGCTGCTACTGTGACTGTGGAACTCCACTTCCCACAATGCCCTAGTGACCTAGTGGTTCTGTCTGTGAACACATGGACTGTTTATGGTGGAGTGGACTGGGAAAGTGTTCACCATGAGGGAAGAGATTCAGGTGAGAACCACAGACAGACTAACGGATCCAGGACACTGAGGACAGGACTGGGGTCGGACACATCTGAGCAAAACTGGAGATGAACGTCACACACACATTTAAGAACAGGAGCTCTACTTCCTGACCAGTCGGGTGCTTCAACTAAAAGACACATTTTCATTGTCATTTCTTTTTGTTTTGACTGTTTTTGATCCAATGAATGGTAGATGTTTTTAAAAGAATGAGTGACAAAGTAGACTCTTTACAGATATTTCCTACTTGAGGTTTTAGAGTGAAAAGTGACCGGACCGATATTACCTTAATTAATTCCCAGTTTCTTTCTCATTGTGCGTAATAAACGTGAATTTAACAGTGTCATCGGCTCGGTCAGTATCGGTATCGGCAGATATCGGCACTCCTGGTATCGGAGCTCAAAATACTGGATCGGTACATCCCTATGAGTAAGGTAGTAAAGCTGCTTAATGGTTGGAATATCAGAAATACCTCTGATCTCTGAACCTGTCCAGTATGGTTTCGGGGGTGCAGGTGCGGCCTGTGAAGCGGACTTACCCACTCTGAAGTTGGGCGCTGTCAGGGTGTCGGTGGCGTGGCCGTTCTCACTGATGATAGTGGTGGTGTTTCCCAGCTCGCAGTTGTTGTGGCATCTGCCTCCTATGCAGGTTAATTTGCAGATGGTGGGGGTGAAGACCACTTTGATCCTTCCTGTATGGTTCCCAACTGCCGCCGAAAACATGGTACAAACCAGGAGAAGTGGGAGGAAGCACACAGGCAGTCTGATTACTCTTTGATCCATTGAGGGAAAAAAGTAAAGAAAAAGTAAAACCTCTTCAAGTTCAAGCTCGTCACACACAAATGGCGAGCCTCCAGTCAAAACAAAGACGCCAAAAAGTGTTCAAAGTAATTTCAAATATGAAAAAAGTGGTAATTTGTGTCTCCTCCCTGCACTTAAACACTTGAAACTAGCCCTGTCTGTCAGATTCTCCTCCTCTTCCACTGCTCCTAAATCCAGTGGCGCCTCTGAAACGTGAGCAGAAATTAAGGGGGAAAAAAAATTCAGGCAGAGAGAGAAGTCAGCAAACAAAACTCTGGGAAGTATTCCAAATCCTCCTCATCAGTGTTAGGGGTGGAAGTTGGCGTCTCCCCGCACCGAGCCCGGTCCCAGCCCAGACCCACAGCGCTCATGCCACCTTCAGCTGCTGCGCTTCCTTCCCTCGCTCTCCGGTTTCCCGTTCACTCTTTCTGTCCTCTCAGTTTTTACTCTGACAAAACTGGGCTCTGGGAGTTTATCACCTAAAATTAAAAATCCAAGCCCCGGAGAGTCTTTGTGGCAAGTCCGTACAGAGATCAGGAAGAGGCTGCGTAAGACAGAAGCTCATCTGTCCAACTCATGTGTGACTCCTGTTTTCCCCTCCCTTATGGAACCGGCCGCGGTACAGTCACTTATTATAGTGATGACACCTTCAGTGGCTGTACAAAAGCACGACCCGCACAAAGGCAACTTCATTTTTAACCAATGACTACTTTTACTTTAGCCTTTGATTTAGTTCCTGCGCTGCTTTAAGGTATTATCAGAAAACCTTTGATTTGTACCTAAGAAACAACGTCAGGCCAAAACCTGCACTTCACTGAATTTCCACTTGAGGCTGTTCTAAATGAACTCAACACCAAAGAGCTCCATATTAAAATGTCTAACAATACATCAGAAAGGACCGTGTTTACAGCCTTGGAGTGTTAGCTAGCATGCTAATAGGAAAGTGCTAATGAGTGTGTCCACACACTGTGTAAAAAAGGAGCAAATTAGAAGTATTTTTGTAAGATTCACCCTTTGTTCTTCAATAGCTCTGCCATCAAATCCAAGACTGTTCAGGGAAAAACAAACAAAAAGAAGACGTTTCCTGTAAAATGCTACGTTACGGCTTCAAAACAACAGGCCACACAGCGATGAAACAACACACAGAAACTACATCCATGTCCGTTACACAGTCTGCGGTCAGACAACACACGTCAGTACCTCTAGTGTTTGTATAATCACCATAACGTACCATCATTTAACGTCTGTCGATCAATAATGCCTGATGTAATGCTGCTGTGAATTTTGGATAATTCGCTCTAGTATTAGCAGGTCTAATTAGTCCAGGATGTCATTTGAATTCATTCCCAGCACAATCGTGCCTTCTTTCTCAACAACACAAATCCTCAACATTAGTCAGTGATATTAGGTATTTTATTTTGAATATTAAACATATACACTGAATTTCTCTTGGTTATGACTATGATAACTTTACTCAAATACAGAAGTTACACTTGCACGACAGGAAGGCGAGGGAGCTTTTCTTGATTCCAGAGGGACTCAACTGTTCCCCGTATTCTTTACATATAATGTGCAGGAAAAAACTGAACAGATCGCTTGTTTTTAATGGCAGTGCGAAATATGAGGTGTGAATTCAAATGTCAGTTTTTAGTGGATTAACCTGAACTGAAAAGGTCTGGATATACCTGCAAATGTTTGGTGTGAAACAAGTATCACAGAAGCTGAAAGAGTACATGACATCAAATATGACAAACCCTCTTTGATTAACACTAGGACTTCAAGGGCTCACAAGTACATGTACAACACATGCATATGTATACACATACAGTATCTTATATCAGCTAGTGGGTTACCTTTCCCCATTTTCAGTGCATAGAAATGTCCTCTGTCACTGTGTTCAGGACTTCTCTCCAAAAAGGAATGTCTCAAGTCATAACATGATTTTAGTTTAATCATTAACTGTGTTTTGTTCATCTGAAATTAGAATTAAGTGCCTTGAAGAACACAATTCACTTTGTAAGTCTGTCACTGTCCCTTTAAATGTGTGTGAGAACATACTGGTGTATTTGTGTGGTTCATGCATGTCTGTCTATTAGCTGCTGTAAACAGTTACAAATGACTTACTTTTCAGATCACATGCACTATTGATATTACCCTGAAAATCCAGACTGTTTAAAATAAGATAGTGGTGGATTTGACCCAGTGAACACCTGTATATTTAATCTGGATTCATCTTATCCACATACAACAAATTATAGGGAGGCTTCAACACGTAATTAAAGTAGGTGAGGGTATATGGGACCCATACATGGGTTTGGTGTTGAAGTTCCTACATTTTATTCCCAATAACACTGGAGGAAACATGAAGAAAGATCTGCAGATCATCTTAGTTTTAGATAGTTGGATCATTTTCATTTTAACTGGTTTTATTTCAGATAATGAAAGTGAAGGTTCTGTTTACTTCGATGACACACACACACAGCTGAACAAAAAGACCAGTTTAACGTTCCACTGCATCCAATCTGAAACTTTTCTTTTTTTCTTGATTTTTGTCTGTCTCCTGCAGTAATTCTAGTTCTTTCCTGTTATTCTCTCAGCTCCTTTCTTCAGTCATTAACTTCTCCTGATCTTTTAATAACATCTCTGCCCTGTGCGATGCTTCTTGGCATCCCAGTGTCAGGTCCAAACCCCTGTCTCCAGTGTTCTCTGCTTTGTCTGTGGCTGTCAGCTGTTCACACCAGAGAGTGCAGACGCATGGAGCCAAGCCAAGCCGTCGCAGGAATGTTTTCTAAACCTGAGAGGCAGGAAAAACCGCTGGATAAGACATCCCGGGCTACCTAAACATTCGCTAATAGGTGCAAAAATTAACTATTAAAGAGGGACCTAATATGATGTAGTGGTTAAAACCAAATGCCAATGGAAAGGTGGTTTTCCAAAGGCTGCCAGGATCATATTTGACCATCCAAGATTTCAAGTCTAAACATGGTTTGCCCAATTCCCTTTGGTGGGGAGATTATTTCCAAAAAGAAATAAACAAGGAAAGGAGTGTGGCAAGGTAGCTCTGAAAGGGGAAAGTGAGTCTCCTTACTTCTTTAGAGACAAAATTCAACCAAATGAAAGCCTCACCCACTCAAGACAACTGGAAACTGCCCATTTCCCACTTATTGGACTGGTTTTAATGCTCTAAAACTCCTTTCAAAGCTTGTGCAGAGTTGACTTTTATGTTTAAAGCAGCGGTGAGGTGACAAATTACACAGAGTCTCAGCACTGTAAGGTGGATTTTTCTGTACTTTTTGAATATTTAAAGTTTCATTGTGCGATATCAGTCAGGTGTTTAAAAACAGACAGGTTATTCCTCTAGAACACTCGTCTTAAACGGTAATGGTCGACTAAACGACTAAAATGGCTTTAAACGACTAAAATGACTTTAAACGACTAAAATGGCTTTAAACGACTAAAATGACTTTAAGCAACTAAAACGATTTTAAACGACTAAAACGATTTTAAACGACTAAAATGACTTTAAACGACTAAAACGATTTTAAATGACTAAAATGACTTTAAACAACTAAAACGATTTTAAACGACTAAAATGACTTTAAACGACTAAAACGATTTTAAACGACTAAAATGACTTTAAGCGACTAAAATGGCTTTAAATGACTAAAACGCTAGAGCTTTGAATTTGCACATATATTTAAGGAAGTGTCGCATTTGCATGAAAAGTGGCTTTCAGTACTTTCAACATCAAAGCACAAGGTTAAACAGGCTAAATGTGACTATGAATATAAATATGAATTTGTACTTATTCAACCAAGGAAATTAGAATTACAGGCCTCTGAAACAGGACTTCGCTCTCATCTGACATAAATAAAGCTCCTGGACACTATTTGAGAAAGTTCAGCATAGTGGTGAAGTTGCAAATTGCAGCAAATAAAATATCCTTCACCCTCACCTACTGTCAAATGAGTCGGTAGACACTTTTACGCAGATCCTGGTCAAAGGTCTGATGTTGATCCCTCCTTTTTTCCTCCATTGTCTGATTTCCACAGACAAAGGAGTAACAGAGGTGAGAGGCTGGACTTTTACACAGCGGACCTGCCTTCACCAATCAAAGGGGCGGGGACACAGCGCTGCAGATAGTGGGATGTATCACTTCCACGTCGGAAATACTCCAAACATGAGTCTCCAGAGTCGGGTCGTTTTTCCCCACTCCACAAATGTTCGCATGGATAGAGTCTAGGGCTGGACGATACTGGGAAAAACTTATACAAAATGTTCACAACTTCTAACCTGTATCCACTGGACACACAAATGCTGGGCCCCATGAATTTGTCACGTTCCCCCCTCCTTTACTGCGCCCCAGTGCATGGAGATGTGCGTGAATTCTGAGATTGCCGAAAGCTGGGTTCAGGTGGACGTACGTGTCAGTGACGTAGGATATAGGAGGAAGAAAACCGTCACAGCCTGCTGTTAGTTCAGTTGGGTGGTTGACCCCCCCCCCCCAGGATGAACTTCATTGAGCAGAAGTAGGGATGTAAAAACTGGGGGGGGGCACTCCTCCAACAAATCACACCTTGATTGTGAGTATGATACTCCTATTATATGCCTATATATTCTTCAACTCTATGTGCTTCAGATTTCTGTGGTCAAAAGTGATGTTTGGTCTTAACCATCAGTTTTAAGTCCAGGTGTTAAACCATCTGGTCCTGTATCTGGCCTCATTTCAGGGGCCATTTTTGTCCCTGAGGACAGATAAAAATATGTGTCTTTAAACAGCAGCTCTTCAATCAGCTTAACCCCAACACGACCTCTGACCCCATTACATGACCCCGGCTAACAACACACAAATGGGAATATTTTGGACAATACAGTATTTAATGGTCCTGATTTACTGAAGGGACTTCAAAGACCTGCTTTGACCAACATTACCTGAGACCCGGGCCCGGGTCGTCTGTTTAAAGTTCCCTTTGTCACACTATAGGTCACACTACGGGCCCACGCCCCCCACCAAGTAACGATCACAGAGGCCCAAATACAGAATACACAGGTCCGACTGACGGACCCTATGAACCAGCATTAACATGGGACACCTGAAAAACAAGCATTACATACACACCAACATATGGCACACCTTATTTAATCTGGCATCATAACCCCCCCTTAGCAGCAAAACTATTGGTTCAATTCAGACCAAATTGGGTACATAGATTGCCAGTGACCCAGAATAGATTTGAATACATTTTGGGAAAAGTAGGTCAAAGTTAACATTTTTTATGATTTTTTTTTTCTCCATTTACTTATAATGGCCAACGTTTGTCTATGCTGCGTATGTCTATGCTGACATCACCACACACATACACATGGTGACATCAGCTGGAGCGATGCCAAAATCAGCTATAATACGTGCAAGGGGCGGGGCTTGTTGTGCCTGGAACCAATTGTTTTATCTTAATCTGAGTCACAAGTACAACCAATCACAATGTGCAGCAGCTAATAACACCAACAATTATAATCCTACTTCTTATTACAGAACATTACAGAAAAAAGTATGTGAACTCCAGTGTGTGAATCATAAAAAACAAAATATAAAAATGGATAACAGTCCATTTTCCAATTTACAGTTGAAAACATACCAAGCATTAGTTGGACATGAGTCATGTGACCTGGATGTTCCAACCATTTGTGGAGGATGTGCACAACATCTACGTTCATAAGGTAATTATGTTCATACCAGTGCATTGACCCGTGGGGAACCATGGGTCATATTTATACCGATATCTAGGCACTGAAGTTAGTCAATCCGTCGGTCCAGTTTTTAACTTCATTTCCCATCATGCAGTGTGGTACTGTGTTTCCAATCAACTGAGCTCCTGTAGGAACCAAATTGGCCAATTAAAAACATCTGAATTTCTCAGAACTGCACAGACACACACACACAGATGCTCTGAAACCCTCTAGTATTATGATATAGATGTGACTAAACTGCAAATCAAATTGCATTTTGATGTAAACATAATGTCACCACCTATGTTTTCTGCAAGATGTTTAGAAATATTGGCTTTTCTTTTTTGTTCAACAAATGGAGCTAATCATGAACATAAGCCATATCTTAAATAACAGTAAAAACTCAACTGAGATGCAAACTCTGAATGTTCTGTAAATATACATCCAAAGAATGCTCGTCAAACTGGAATAATATTCAGAAGAGACATTCCACAATGAATATCAAGTCATTCTGACTGACTGTTCCGGAGAAGAAGATTCTTGAAAAACTGTTTACGGGCGACGGACAGACGATGGACAATGGACGGACGATGGACGGGCGACGGACAGACGATGGACAGACGATGGACGGACAATGGACGGACGATGGACAGACGATGGACAGACGATGGACGGGCGACGGACAGACGACGGACGGACGACGGACGGACGACAGACAGACGATGGACGGGCGATGGACAGACGACGGACGGACGATGGACGGACGGACGATGGACGGACGATGGACAGACGATGGACAGACGATGGATGGACAATGGACGGATGATGGACAGACGATGGACAGACGATGCACGGACACCAACTGATTTCATTAGTTCATCAGACCTTTCGGGTCATTGGACTAAAAAGCAGTATGTGGTCCAGAGGCACCTAATGGGCCCAATGCTATCTAGATTCACCAGTCACACAAATATTCACTAAGTTTTCATAGTGGTTTATCCCTCAGAGCAGGTTTCCTGACAGGAGGCTCAGAAATGTGTTTGAGTGTAAAATATCTCAAATTTTCATCATACAGCATCTAGGTCTCCATAGATCTGTAAACTGACTCCGTGTTCTACACAATCACAACAATCGGATCGTGTCAGAGGCTCTTTGACAAGTCCCAGGACACAGCCATGATAAACCAGTCTGAGATCGCCCCCACCCTTTACTGCGGTGCCTCAGTAAGGATGTGCAGGTTTGGCATATTTCTCTGCTTGTGTCAAACATATGGAAAGGGAGTCAGGAGAACATCTGAGACGCAACACAGACATCAATCAACCTGAAGGTAGAAAACGATGAAGGTGAGATTCATCTGCGGGGGGGGGCGGGGGGGTGTTGAGGAGGAGGCAGGAAGAAGAGGAG
>JAPQRP010000009.1:32246957-32257156 GCA_037367295.1 Apogon hyalosoma | reverse complement strand
TTAGTCCATTGAGAGTGAACGAGCCCAGACCACGGACACACGGTGCATTGTGGACCAGTTCACGGAGCCCAGGCTCAGTGTGAGCCCTTTAAACAGTGGTGAGTAGGTCTACTACTGCTTATGGAATTTGTGACTGTACGTGAACTTGGGCCGCCGTGCCACCTTTACAGAACGTTCTACTTGTTGGTCCAGTGGCCTGCTGTGCTCTCAGCAGTGGAAGGGTTCCGTTAAAGGGGTGTCAGGTTCATGTGGTCCTATCAGTGGAACTGAGCTGCTTTGGATTTGTGTTGTTATTAGGGGCCAGGTAGCCTAATGATTTTGTTGTTCTCTTGTTTGTTTTACTTAATGTCCCTTTGATTAACGTCAAAATGACACGGTTGCTGTCCCTGGTGCTGAACCCTTACTATCACATTTTTTGAGCTGTATGTCAAAAATGTAGTAACGTTTGTAAGACCTGCTGTTGTGGGCATGTGTATGTTGTAAAGTGATGGAATTACAAGCTTTATTGGGTTTAAAGGGCCCGGTTATGTGCGCTGCCCCCAGCCCGGTACTGACATGTTCCGCCATTGGCCGTATTCTTGGGCAGCATACTTGGCCCACCTTTCCTCCAGTGTCACTCACACTGGTGAATGAATAGTGGATTTGGGTTTGAACAAAAGTAAGTGTTAAATAACTCCTTCATGGAATCAGACTCAGACTGGGCTGGGCTGGACTGGGCTGGACTGGACTGGACTAGACTAGACTAGACTAGACTAGACTAGACTAGACTAGACTAGACTAGACTAGACTAGACTGGACTGGACTGGACTGGACTAAACTGGACTGGACTGGACTAGACTGGACTGGACTGGACTGGACTAAACTGGACTGGACTGGACTGGACTAGACTGGACTGGACTGGACTGAACTAGACTGGACTAGACTGGACTAAACAACTCAAACAGACCTGAACGCTGAAGATGCTGGACGTGTTTAACTTGGACATCTGTGGAGATGTGGATGGAGCTCATCAGAAAGTAAAACATGTGGGAGGACAACATCATGTATAATACTGCAGTGGTAGCTTTATTTTAGGGGTTGGTATCCAATGTAATAGTCACCTTTTGTTTTCCAGTAAGTGCATTAGAACCATTCCATATGTGTCCAGTCTGTCGTACCTGACTTATTAAAGTAACCCAGTTGGCTAGAGGCCCTTCAAATATTTGGTCCAGGGGACTCTGGCTACGTTTATACATAGCCGGGTATTTTTGAAAATGGAGATTTCCCCCGCTCCGTTTAAAAAAAACAACTTGTGCAGATGTGATAGTTTTCGGTAAACTCTGCGTTTACACGGCCCCGTGTATCTATACTGTCCAGAGCATGTCAGGCCTGTAGATGGCAGCGTAGTGGGACCATTAACCTTTAACCAATCAGAATGCTGAAAAGAATCACAAGGAAACGTTACTTCCACTACGAACCTATGGAGATGTAGTTTTCCTGGTTCCATGTCTGAGACATGGAACTAATACAATACAGATGGATGAACCGGGGACTTTATTTACAACCACAAACTGCTTTTGTGATGTGACAGAGGATGAAAAAGGGTTTGGACTCTGAGTGGAACCGTGTTAGTTCTGTAGTTGTTAACGTCTGTTTTTAATCCAGTTTTGTCTTTCGTTCATGTAGACCGCTGTGAACAGACTTCATTGACCTTCTATTGAACTGGACAGAACAGAGAAAAGATAAACAAATACAATCTCCATTTTCGCATTTCCTTCTGTTTACACGCAAACACAAAAACAGAGATTTGCCAAAATCTCCACTTTGGCTGGAGTTTTTAGAAACCTTCGTTTTTGGTGCACACGCCCGTCATTGTGTAAATGATAGGCACAAACGCAGGGAAAAGGCTCTGTTTTTAAAAATCCAAGACACTGTGTCTGACAGACCTTTCTGTGTGGAGTTTGCATGTTCTCCAGCTTCATCCCACCGTCCAAATACATGCACTAAGAGGGGAACTGGTCTAAACCACCCCTAGAGCACATAGAAGAGGTCGCAAGTACGGATGAAATGGTACAGAAAAATTTTGGTTCGGTACGTTTTTGGTCCAGGGGTCTTCAGTTTGACACATTTTCGATACACTTTTGGTACAATGAAGGAGGGGTGACCCTGTAACTGCCTGTGGGACACAGGACATTTATACTAAATATTTTTCAGTCATTTGTGCATTGACAGGCACCACACATGTATTTTTTGTATTTTTGAATGTTCAATGTTCATTTATGCCAGACACTGTAATTTATGGAGTGTTTGTGAACGCCTCACAGTATTCCCTGAGGGGCTGTGAATGTGACCTCCCAGGAACACCAGCAGAGGCAGGAGAAGGAGCAGAGGAGCAGGTTCACTGGATTTGACCGGCTGGAGTTCAAAAATAAACCCCTTTTTACCATTAGGGAACCTGTAACACACAGCTGTAACAAACCGAAAATGAAACTGAACATGCCTCCAACCTCCAGCCCGGCTCCTGTGCCTCTGTTCTACTCTGTCATCATGTTTTGGCTTTTTTGCGGTGGCACTGAGAATTCACCGCTGCACATGGTTCTGCTGGTGTCCACCTGCTTCCACAGTGTTTGTGTTCTTCACATCGGCTACATGTGTTCGTTCAGTTCACCTCCTATTGTATCGAAGGCCCTGAACCCAAACGCTTTGGTACAGATGAGCGCACCGGCACACCCCTAGTCAGAAGTGACATCCTGGTGCGTGCATGCAGGTGTGTTAGCGACTACTGCTGTACATCACAACAGTATAAATCACTTGGTACATAGTGTTTTCTCTGTTTTCATAAAATAACCTTTGAATTAACTGAGTTTTCATGAACATCTACATTCAATATAGGAAAATACGTGATTTACAGTGAAAATGGAAAATACAGATGATAATATCATAATAAATGGTGATAAGACACCTAAGAAATTTGAAATAGAGAGAAAAATTCATTTGGGAACTGAAACAAAAGTAGCTCTGGGTCTTCATGGGTTAAATGTGACTTGTCATAGTTTTGGCCAAATTGCTCTGATTCATTTTATGCAGATATCTCAATTTGGCCAAAATATGACTCAGGCAACTATGCAATGAGGCTAATGATGTCAAACAATACAGATCAATAAGTTGGACAAATGTGCTCAGGAGAAAAAAGAGGAACTGAAACGACGTCAGCAGCCAGGGGTCAAAGGTGAGGGTCAATGTGACCCGATGCTCTTGAGGGAATTTCTTTGAGTTTGACACAAACATTCACTTAGAGGTAAGAATGAAGCCAGTTAGTTTTGGTGGCCGAAGGTCAAAATGACCTCACGTCTGTCCTAAGGAATAAGTAGGTTTTACTCCTCACAGACCAAGTTTGGCTCTACTGGACACCTGTGACTGAACTAATGATATATTATTATAGGATGCTAAACTTCTCTAACAAATGTTTCAACCGGTCTAAACTTTAGATGTGAAAATAATGAGTATATAACTAATGATCATTATGTCAACTATAATACTGTCATATTCCACGATGTTCTTCACCTGCTCAAGTGTTTGTTCAGTAAACAGTAGAATAATCACCGAAGGCTTTTATTGATTTTTATTCAACTTATCACAGCTTTGAAATCCATGTATCATTGGTTCTTTTCATATTCAGTTGAGTCAGGAACTGCAGGGTCAGACCAAATCAGAGATCAAAAATGTCAACATGGAACCACACATTTGGTCCAGTTGAGTATTTCACATTTTTAATTTGCGCGAAGAGTCGAAAGAATGAAAAACAACTGGTTTTTGATTTTTTTATTTGCCCATGAATAATGAAATCACCAGTCATTTTTTGTGTTTTCTGATTGTGGATTCTCAATTGAATATGAAAAGAACCAGTGACACATGGATTCTTCAAGTTGTGATATATATGTTTGTTTTTTTTATGTGATAAAACTGGAGAAGAAAAATAAAAATGACAGAACTGAAAAGTGAAGAAGAAGATGATGATGATGATGTGTTGAGGTTTGGATGACAAGAAAGAATCACAGTGGAGGAAGGAGGTTCTATTTAGGGACACAAGTATATTTTTCAAATGAAAACCAGACATTTATCAGACATTATTGTTACAAAGGTATTAATCTAATAACAGAAAATGTCCATGTTTTTTTTTCTCCCCTTTTTCTCCCATTTCCTCTAAAAAAGTTTCAGTGTAGATTTCTTTTCTCTTTTTTATAAATATTAAACCCTCGTTTTGTTTGACACCCCCCCCAAACAAATGGCAATAAACAGGATTATATTTGCATGTTATGAAACTTTAAATGTAAAAATGACAAAGAGGCAAAACAGAAAACAAATGTGTGTTTGGTGAAGCTTAGAAAAAGTCCTGTTTGAGTCAGTTTCAGAGCCACGGTATGAGTATGAAACAGGTTTTAACACTATCCAGACATGAGTCCATGACATCTGCACCAGGATCAGCCCTGAGTAAACACCAGACAACTGCTCCAAACACAAATACAACTGCTCATGCACCCGTCCATCTGACTAAACTTAATACCACGTGAAACTAAAAACCCACAGAGGTTTTTCAAGTCCAACTCTGCCACGTCTGGACTGTGTGAGAAATTCAGTGTAGTTTAATTCAATTATTTTCCCATTTGTCATGTTTGTGAGTCTTGTGGTTTGCCTGGTTCTAAAACCAGCTCACACTGTGGAGGAGACATGAGAATCTGCCCAATCCAAACTAAGAGCCTTCCCCAGTGATCTAAGAGTGATGTAATGGGGGGTTTCTGAGGTGGTCAGGCTGGAATACCAGGAATTCTGGGAGAGTGAGTGTGAGGCAGAACAAGCACACTTGTGTTTGCTTCCATTAAAGCTGTCCCCGTGGTGACGACAGAACTGCAGCAAATCAGTCCTCTACGGTTTATCTAGGAAGAGCAGAAGTGAAATTTACAGTCCTGAAACGGACATTAGTCACCGCTTCGTCATCAGTGAATGTGAAATATCACAGAGTGGTGAATGAATGATCCCGAGACCGGAATGAGTCTGGGCTTATGCACGTTTTCATTCCACGCCTGGGGTTTCAACCTGAGACCAGGGCTTCTGATGCCTCCTGTCCACACCGCGGCCTCGTACGGTTTGGTATGAACACATCTGGAACCAAAAACAGAAAGGACCCCGTTCCATATGCAGTACCTGCAGACCCGTCCACTTCCACTCCGAACACACAGGCAGGAGCTGCAGCTTCACGTTTCATCATCTGAAGCAACTTTTACAGCTTTATGACTCTGTTACAGAGTCTGGGTCATTTTTGTCTAGAGGAGGCTGGTCAATAGAGGGCGCTGTGGCACTGCCCAAACTGTCTCACATGAAGAAGAAGACGATAGGAACCAACCAAATAACTGGACAAAAACATAATAATATCTAAATAAAAAATATCATAATAATATATAAATGATATCGAAATAAAGGAGCTCTGCATGATCCAGGCTGTGAGTACTGTGTATGATCTGCATCTACAGTGGGAACACGTTTGGGTGGTTCAGTGAACAGTCAATGACCTGTTTCCTGGTTGGACCCAAGGATCTGCCTTTACCAGGTAGACTCTGGGTCCACATGGACCAGTAGAGCCCCCTCCAATACAAGAGATAGGAGAGACTGAAGGACCGCCCACAGGAGGAAACGTCACATCCACAAAAGAATCAAGACCTTCCTCAGAAATGAAACAACACCAGATGGACTAAACCTGGATGAACACACTTTAATATGACCACGACAAAACCGTCCACCGTATGTTCAAACATGTCAGTGGGTAAAGGAGGCAGGAGGCGGGGTCTGAATCCTGCAGGAGCGCTGACAGTGATGTTCTTGAACTTGTGTTTGGTTATTTCCAGGTGTTCTGTCTGTCCTACCTCCACCCCTGGTCTAAACACATCATCCATATTATCAGGGACATGAACGACTTTAACTACAGTCATGGATAAATGTGGACGTTTGAAGGATAGACGAGTGAAATGTATATATAAAAATAAATGACTGAAAACACATAGAGTGTATTTTTATGTTCATTTAAGTGAATATTTTAAGATAGTGGTGTGTACACTTTGGCGCACCCTAGTGGCGAGCTGTGGTTATAGCACATCTGAAAACAGACCTGCGTACTGCGCCGCCCAAAGCTAACGTCAGCCAGTGTTTTTGTCTTATTGTATCTTAGAGTCCGTTACTTCACATTCACCGACTCTTCATGTGCTTTTTTTTATCTTGTTTTTATTTCGTCTTCTTTTCCTTTTGTTTTCACCTCATGTTTTACTGCATCTTTTATGTCATTTTTATCCAGATGCATCCTTTGTATTTACGTTGTATTTGTCCAGTTTTAGTGCTGCAACAACAAATTGACTGAATGGATCTAAACTGATTCTTGAAAGAGCTGGTAATGCATTCGTCAGTCGATTCTTTGGGTCTTGGGCAGGTTAGTCTCGATGCATGTGCACGCTGTGGAACAGAGGAAAACACCGAGCAGCGTGGCTGAAGCTTCAGAAGCCGAGCAACGCAGTGCGCTGCTTATGTAACAAAAGTTGAATATGGAGAAAAAATGGCCCAAATTCCACGGCACACTATGTTTTGGGGAGACAGGGCTGCTGTGGCCACTGGGAACGGAATGTAAACCTAGCTTAAGATGACCAACATGTCGTGATTACGCTTGCCCGCTAATTAAACACTATTGTTGTAAATATAAGATTTTCATCCATCTCTGTTTATCAGGAACCAGACTAACGTTACCTGTCGTTGACTGGAACTAATGCATCCAACACTAGTTTGATGGTTGAAGACTATAACTTGCTAGTCTCTAACCATAACCAGTCTAGGTAGCGGACTAGTGCTCACTAACCCGGGACGCCGTAAAGGGGGGTAAACATGACAAATTCATGGGGCCCAGCATTCCCAGGGGGCTCAGTGGACATAGGCTAGAAGTGGTGAAAATGTCACATAAGCTCCAGAGTCAAAGACGGTCGGACGTCCAAAGTTAAGTTTCACTTTTGGTTTCGTTAGGGTAGAAGCAGCACTTACGGACGTACGTCTTTTATGCCAGTTTCTGTCATTTTCATCTTATTGTATCTTCTTGAATATTAGTTTTCAGCTTATTGTTCTTTGCATCTTTGTCTGGTTTCATACTTTATATTCCTTTCATCTTGATCTTTTACATTATTTTCATCCTGTTGCATCTTGTGTATTTTGTTTTCATCTTATTGTGTCTTTTACATCAGTAGTTGCTTTTCTGTTGGCATAAAAATTTACCTAATGGAAAAAAACTGACAATTTTAGCCAAAATTGTTGTTTTTTGATTAAAAGTTTTTGCGCCGGCAAGAGGTGGCTTTTCAGGCGTAGCGAAATTGGTATATCACACAAAACTGCAATGGAAAGAGCTTTTACTGCAACTAGTCACATGAATTTAAAAAAAAAAACCAAAAAACGGATGTTAATGGACGTTACAAGAGAAGAATTTAAAAGAAACGTGTGTATGTGTGGACACAGCAGGAAACCACACCATTTAAGAATTTAGTAGCAGATAGAGGAGGAATATAGACTAACTAGAGCCTGACCCATGTGGATCCACAGGTTCTAGATGTGGTCGTTTTTATGCTGTTGTGTTTTTGTCCAGCAGTCACCGCCAAAGCAGTCTGCCACAGCAACATGACTGTAAGAATATGGTTTTCAAAATAACTAATATCTGCTAAAATATCGGTCCTATCAACTTGCTGTTTTCTCTCTCTCTCTCTCACACACACACACACACGCACACAGAGGCCACTTGGCTTTTATAATATAGATAATAATGAATATATCTGTAAATCAACACCGTATTTATGTTCGTTGTCACGTTTATGGATTGACTTCTCGTGTCATCTTGCAATAGTAAATAAACAAATCATCACATTTGTGATTAATGGAAAAACTGACATTATGCACTTGTTTTTTAAAAATTTAGTAAATATGGGTAAAGTTTAGCGCAGATGTCCGATGGAAAAGCCACTACTTTTAGCTTGTCCTTTTCAACAGTCGGTCTTTTACGTTGCTTTCGTTGTGTTTTTTATATTCATTTGTTTCTTTTGTTGCATCTTTTACATCATTTCCAGGTTTTTTTGTCTCATTTCACCTTTTTTGACACTTTTACCTACTACAGTTTGGCATGCAGAGCAAAAAACCACCTCGCTCTTCTTATCTATTGAAGACCCAGTACCTGAATGCATCACTCCAGTCTCTCACATGATAACATATCATTCATGAGCAGTAGCTTCATAAATAGCATTCATGTATCGCTATCTGGAACAACTCTTTTTCATCCTTATCAGTTTGCTACAATAGGCTTTTCCCTCACAGCGCAGACGCCAGGCGCTGTGTGCTGTGATAAAACGGGCCCTGCAAAACAAAACACAGCTCCATTATAGTAAAACAACAAAGCTGATAAAAACCCTGAGCAACACCAAGGTCATTTTCCTGCTGGGTGAGAAAACAAATTAGACAGAAGATTGTGGCTCCTCCCTCTGCTGCAGGATGGGCCTTGGCCTCGCACTGTTACCAGAGTGTGTGTGTGTGAGTGTTGGACATCTGTAGATGAGTTGGAAAATGAGCTCTCAGACCATCAGTGTGCACTCCAGCTTTAATAGCTGGTTTAAACTCAGCAGCCGAAGCAGAGGGACAGACTGAGTTCAGTTTGTTGGACGTCGTCTGGGTTTAGGGTTCTGTCGGTCCGGTTCTCATATAGTTTGGACCAAATAACCAATAAATGTTGACGTTTCCTGCTGTTCTTAACAGTAGAGGTGAAACACCTGCAGGTGAACACGTGCTTGGACCGATTCCACTTCTTTATAGGGACGCACTGATCCCACTTTTTCAGTTCTGATGTCGATACCTGATACTGGTCTGATATTGTTGGTTTCAAGCAGAGATTCTCAACTGGGGTGGGGGGGGGGTGTTGTGACAGATTATTGTGCGTGTGGGTGGATTAGTGACAACTGTTGTACAACAGTATAAATCACTGTTTGCTTTACGTTTTTCATGTTGTCACATTTGAAAAGGACGTAAAGGATCTGACAAAATGGAAATGAATTGAAAGACAAAACACAAAAGTGACAGAAGAAAAACAATGTAAGAGGCAACGACACGAAACTTAAAGATGAAAACATGTCAAACTTGACAAAATGAAAATGACAAAAGGCATAAAACGCATCATTGTATTGTCTTTAGTTACTTCTCCATTGTTTGTCTTACTCCATTTCTGTCGTTACGATGTTTGTTGTCTGTTTTTTTTTTATTACTGTCGTTTTTACATCATTTTCTTATTCCATTTTTTACACTGATTTCATCTCGTGTTTTTTTACGTTCTGTTTTTACATAGTCCACCTTTTGCCTTTGATGTCTTTAGTTCATTGAAATACGGCCGATAACACGGGAGGATAAATTAGAAACGCTACACTGACAATCTGTATATTTTTTCTTAGGAATCTTTACATCGATGCGTCATTATCTGGTTAACGACATAAAACACAAAAGACACAATGGGATGAAAATAATGGAAAAGAACAAGATAAAAGCAACATCAAACATGAAATTAGACCAAAGTACAAAGTAAAAGCTGACATATTTAACACCATCTTGAAATAACCCCCCCCCAAAAGAAAAGACGGATCTTTATTTATTTTCCTTTTTTAATAACTAACAATAAAGCAGCGTCACTGTAATCATGATGGAACAGAGACAGAAACGGCTGCTTCTTTTTACCTTCAACCACCTGCAGTGGGTGTTTCATCACAGTGACCACGATATTCAGGAGTACAAAAACTTTATTACAAAGAAAGATTTTACAGTTGATGGTTTCTTTTCCGTAAACATGTTCAGTACAACAGGAGGTCTGGTCAGTGAGGAGCTTCCGACTCAAACGGCCGTCGTTCGTCTCAGTTCGGTTACGATGACCGGTTCCTCATCTTCCCGCTCAGCTCCTGCAGCTCCGTGATCATCCGTTCCAGAGCGTCCACTCCTTCCTGCAGATCAGCGTGGATCTGACCCGTGGCCACGTCGGTGTGCATTTGCTGCAAGATGGAAAGAATATGAGGTAAAAAAACAGACGTGTGGAGCTGACGTTTAACCCTTACAGACCCAAACGTCCCCCTTTAACCCTTACAGACCCAAACGTCCCCCTTTAACCCTTACAGACC
>JAPQRP010000009.1:32058934-32075872 GCA_037367295.1 Apogon hyalosoma | reverse complement strand
GAATATACCCCTACAGGCCGGAATATACCCCTACAGGACAGAATATACCCCTACAGGCCGGAATATACCCCTACAGGACAGAATATACCCCTTGATTTGATAGTATTTTCACAGTATATTTACTCATTTTATTTACAAAGAGATAAAACATGTTTCATGGGACATCACAGTATTTTTTTGGACACATGTAACACCACCACCACAAAAGTCAGTGACTCCATGGATTGGTCAACTTATCCTGCAGTCAACGACAGAACATGCATTTCACCTTGAAAGCAAGTAGGATCATTTTAATCATCATTTGAACATTTATATTGCATGGAGGACTTGCTCGTCTTAAAAGTTGAAGTCTCAGGACGTTATGACTTATTTTAGTATGAACAGTCAAATTAATGGAATATTAAGTTACAATTGCATTATAATGTTTTGTTTTTGATGTGCTTTTATTTTAATGTGTAAACACTACTGAGAAGTGTGGTAGTAATCTTTGAGCTTTATGGTAGTCTAACATTTGGACTGATTGAGGTCTTTCTAGTTGAAGTAATAAAAGTCTGTGTGTTTACAGGTTTAAGTCCATTAGTTTTCTCACTCACTTACTTGACAAAGATGAACCTCTGATAAAATGTAGAAAGATTAAGTCATTCTTATGTATATGTATATTAGTCCGGACTAAGGGTAATTTATTGCCTGTTACACTGGGAGTGTGTGGGTGTCTGGGTCAAACTCGAGCATGTTCAGCTGTGAACGCCGCACCTGGAAGTAGCTTATGGTAGAGGTGGAAGACAGGCACACTGATAGTTTTGGCTGAGGCGTCGACGCCGGAGGAGGCGGTCAGCTTGTCGCTCATCACGCGGCCCCTTCTTGATGGGGGACGGGGAGGGGTCGACAAAGCTCGCTTGGACTGAGATTTCAGGCCTGGAAGCAGAGGCAGCAGACACAACATTCATTACAAACATCAGAGCAGTACTGGACTACAGAGTTTAAAGGGTCAATGAGGGAGTTTTAGTGTCATCTAGTGGTCAAATTGTACATGGGCTCCAAGTGAATACCCCACCCTCTGTGTTTGTGGATATGGACGTAGTGAGGAGGAACTCATTCCATTGCAGAAATTGAATATGAAATTCATAATAACACTAAAATGAGATTTGCTGTTTTTGTTACCTTTAAATGAGTGGTTTCCATCTACAGAGGGAGTGGGTTAGAGTCCACCATCTGGGACCTCCATGTGTCAGTGTCCTTCATATTCCTGATGGCTCTGCCCAAGGGATCAATACTGTTGTATCTAATCTAATCTGATCTAATCTAATCTAGCTCAAAATTATGATTTTTTTTTTTGCATGTGATATCCAGAATAATGGGCTGGAAACCACATGCTAAGTTTGGATCAGTTATTATCACCTTAACTTATGAAGGAGGGACTTTTTTTTTTTTTTCCCACTGGTGGATGACAGTCCTCTACCTCTGAATATATTAAATCCTCGTCTGACTTTGGTCCCAGATGTTTGTTCACGTGTGTCCAGCCCCAGTCAGATCCTCATTCTCTCTAGTCCATTCGTCTGTCTGTGCTCATGCACCTGAATCACTTCCCTCACAGTGAACACCTTCGTAGGTGACTCCATCAGAAACACAGTCCACTTGTTTACACAACAAACCCAAACGCCACTTGGGCCTTTTCAGAAATTTTGTCATCACGTGCATTGTGGGAATGGTGATCAAGCAACAGTGGTTTCTCACTGATTAGGTAAACTCTTCCAGTCCACCAGGGCTGGTTCCAGAATGAGTCCAGTTGGAGGATGGAGGTGAAGGACACATTTGGGTTCAACTTCACCAACAGACAAACTGCTGCTGCACAGAACTCACATTCCCACAATGCACTGAAACACAACATTTCCAAAAAGGCCCGAGGGCCGTTTGGGTTTGTTCTGTAAACAAGTGGACTGTGTTTGATGGAGTCATCTACGAAGGCGTTCACTGTGAGGGAAGTGATTCAGGTGCATGAGCACAGACAGACGAATGGACTAGAGAGAAAGAGGATCTGAGTGGGGCTGGACACACGTGAACAAACATCTGGGACCAAAGTCGGACACTGCTTTAATGACTCATTCATAGGATATCAAAAACAAAGAATTTTATTAGTGCTGTCAAATGATTAAAATTGTTAATCAGATTAATCACAGGGTTGCTGTGGATTAATTTTGATAACAGATGCAAGAAAGAAGAGAACATATATGCACTTAATGTGTTTGTTGCAAGCTGGGTGATGCGTTAGCCGGAGTGTTAGCAGAATCCCAGACTAACGTATGCTTCTCGTTAATGTGGTATTTTAAGCTGGAGGTGCTTTGGTGAAAAGAAAACTCCTTCCTGCAGAGTGTGTATAATACTTTATATCGGTCAACTGTTCTGTCTTGGGTTTTTTTTTGTCCTCATATTTCCATCCAGAGGTCCAACCTGCTGTTTAGCATCTTCCATCTTTATGGGTTGGTTCAGCTGTCTCTCACTACTGGATCAATTGCCCATTTGTGCATGTACGATGCTAACTCTACTTGGACAAACTGCCCAAAATGTGTTAGCAGAGACATTTAGAGTCATTCTGTGCCGCAGATGGGTTAATTGCATTAAAATTTTTAATCAGATTAATCATGATGATGGATTAAGCCACATTAATTTTGACAGCCTTAAATTTTATTTATATGTGATTATACACAGATGAAAAAAATCCTTATGATGGAAACGCATGTCTTCCCTTCATAAATCATGTTAACGCAGGTCGTTCTGTGACAAAAATGGTGAAGTTGAGAAAAGGAATTGAGCCAAATACCTGAAGCAACGACAACACTGTAATTATCCTGGAAACCATTGTCGGCTTTCATCTTCTCTTTCTCCTCATGATTCTTCTTCTCTTTGTCCTCTTTCTGCTCATTGATCAGTTTGGCTGTGATGCTCGGGGTATCTGAGAGAAGAGCCAAAGCAGGAAATTAGGAAGGAATAGTCTACACTTTTTTTGAAACTATTTGAATTTTGTTTCTATTTCTGATTGAAGAAGTACTGTCTTCAGGAAAAAAGGTGCACTTCAGACTGGCTGTAGTCCCAGTACAGACACTATCAGCTGATCAAGGTCCAGAGAGGTGAAAGCATTCATCATGTACACTGGGAGCTCAAAGCCAACAGGTAATACTGCAACTCACAGCAGCACCGCTGACAGGGAGTTAGTGTCCAAAGAATTAAAACCACAAGGGCACACGACAGAGACACAGAGTGGAGTTTCCTGTTAATAATCTCAGTTGTAACTACAATCAAAGGTTAAGGCCTTTGAAGGATCTTACAAGACATGGTTTACATCCAATAATCACAATACCCTGGGTTTAGCATTAAGTCGAGGCACAGAAGTAGAAGAAATCCAAACCCGTTATAGATTTCTTTAGTTTTAGTTCATTTAGTCTCTCAGTTTAGTTTCCATTTCATTTAAGTTAGTTCTACACATGTGCCTCATATTAAATAAGACTAAGTATTGTTGAGAGTTTCTAAAAAGGACAGAATGAACTGCTCTGGGGTTCATTTTGTTGGAGATCCTAAAACTGGTTGGTGCTAGTTTGGATGAGCCAGAAGAATGCTCTGCAGTGATTGGCTGTGAATGAAAATTTAAAGCATAGCTGTAGTCAGAGAACTAGTCAGGTTTGGACAAAACAAAAACAAACCCAAATCTGCATGGATGCTTTTACATGTGTGCATTTGTTGTTGCATTTTCACCACGTAGAGCAGTGAGTCCTAATCCCAGAATTAAATGTCTGGTTTCCTTGGGACTAAACAATGTGACGTGCTTTGTGGGAAGCAGAGCTCCATGCAGCTGCATTATGGCCGCAGCGGCAACAAACACACAAACGGCTTCATTGCCTCTTGCTACTGCAGCTGCATGGAGCTCCGCTTCCCACAGTGTAAGTCACGACAAATGCCCCAGTGACCTATCTGTAAACAAATGGAGTACACAGTATGGTGGAGTACACTTTAAACTGTTCACCATGAGGGAAGAGATTCAGGTGCAGAATCACAGAGAGACTAACGGATTTGTAATACTTAGGATGTGAACAGGGTTTGACAGATTTGATGAAAAATTGGTGACAAAAGTCATACACAGCTTTAATATAATTATTTATTTATTTATGTATTTGCTCTGCCATTAGTTCCTTGTACACAGAAAATGCTTAGTTTTTTTTTCTGCTCAAAACATATATATATATATATATATATATATATATATATATATATACACACACCCACACACACACTCCAACACTGACGTTAGGTCCTAGTGTTTGGAACCGCAGGGTTAGAGCCGTGGCTGTGACTGAGTGACTTTAAACTCTAAGATATTCTCTAAATTTTACACACCAGTCCTTCTAGGTGCAGAGACCGGCTGAAACCACCTGTGCTTTAAACCAGGGCTTTTAAGTCACAATGTGGAGTTGGAAGTCCACAGTGACCCGTGGATGGGTTTTCAGATGCCGCACCAACTTCAAAATACCCAGAAAGTTACAATGCTTGAGGACTGACAGATTTGAATGTATGTACCTCGTTTTGGATGATAGATATCAGCAACCATGACTTATTTCTTCTGCTTTTGTTTTGTTACTTAACATATCTGTTCTATTTCTTTAAGCCTACAATGGAATATGTAATTTGAATATGTACCTCTTTGTTAAAATGCGAAAAACTTCAATTACAAAATGAGTATCCAAAAAAAAAAAAAAAAGCCCAGAAAGTTGCTGTGACAGAAAAACAACCACTGGCAGCAGGGTACAAACGCCCAACACCAGCTGAAAAAGGTTAGCATCGACCTTGACCGATGGAAGGGACGCACAATGCCCTAATGTTCAGAAAAATTAAGTGTTCAAACAGTCATTCCTGTCTGTGTCCATCAGACTGTTTAATTCCACTTTTGAACCACGTCATTATTATTACACACCACTATATTTTTTCACACTTATTTATATATTTTACTCATCATATTGGTAATATTTGTAACTAGTACATACTGTACAAATTGCTGTTGTAATTGTGTTTTACTATTTTATTCAGCGAGTGTGTATGTGTGTATATATTTAGTTAGTTAGTTAGTAGTACTGATAGTTTCTTTCCTGCCATCTTTATTACACTTATATAGAGCAACTTTTAACACTCAACAATTTCCCCAACAATGGAATTAATTAAGTATTCTGATTTTGACCAAACAAAACAAAGACAAAAATATGTTTCTGGTATATGTGCAGCAGATTACACAGTTCATTTCCATTTCACACATGCCCAAACACTTCACTTGATGTAGTATTCACAGAGACAGTTCAACTGGAACCTCTAATCACAATGATTCCAATCAGGTTGTACAAAGACAGCCCATGTAACCAGAGTCAGTAAGTGTGTTTGGGGGGGGGTGGCTCTGTTTGCTGTGCTCACATGTCACAAAACATTAACTTCAACTTGGTGTTTAAAATTTAAAGGCAGCACCGTGGGAATGAAGAGCCTGAGTGGAGTGTTTGTGTGCGGTTGCCCACTCACCAGCTGTGGGCCAACACAATATTGATGAAGCTCAAACGAGACTTGGAAAAACAGCGTTTGATCGTAATTTCCTGTGAAAACTGCTGGAGCCTCTCTCACCTCTAAAGACATTACAAGAAATATGGCTCCAGCACATTACGTTACTTCATCTGAACCCAGGAAAATACCCACAGAACATACAGCAGAACCGCAGCACGAGATCTGACTGGGATTTCAAACCCGGCTCATGGTTTCTGCCGCCCTGGGTTATTACAGAGATGGAAGGCTAAAACTTAAAAATAAATCAATGAACACCACTTTTCCAAAACATAACTAACTGAAATTTATATTTTAAAAAATATATTAAAAAATCCTTCATTTCCTCTGCAATAACTATCCTGAATAATAGAAAAATGAACGCTTAGCTGTTTTTAACTGCACCCCTCCTCCTATTTAGCATGATTGCACCTGAATGTTATTTTAATGTGTTTTGTTTAAATGTCTGTTTTTAGTGTGTTGCTGTATACGAGCCTGTCAAAGAAGAATTTCTGTCATTTGTGACAGACAATAAAATCTATCTATCTATCTATAAATGAATGCAACACAACCTAAACCAAAATGTCAGGTAAAATGGCCTTTGTTTTGGTTCCCCCTGATGTTAATTGGTTCATGGCAGTGTATCAGGCACAAATGGAGGAAAAGGGTGGGTTAAAAAAAAAAAAAAAAAAAAAACAGCTTGTGTAATATTCCAGCAGGCATAAAAGCGACTCGCATAGCAAAACGACATCTTGAGCCTTCTTTTTTTTTTTTTTTTGCTTAATTAATTTTTGCTTGAATTAAGCAAAAAAAAAAAATCTTGAATTAAGCAAAAAAAAAATCTGCCAATGGAACCAGTGAAAATTGTCTTGGTCAGATTTGTTCAATCAGATTTTCCAGATCTATTGTCTATAAATCAGTTCTTCTATCTCACTGAAAAGTTCCTCTTTAGGTGATTCTGTCTTATTTTAAGTGTGATGAGATATTTGGACTAGAAATGAGAAAAATACACTTGGTCAGTCAGATTTTTCCAGTGCATCAGTAAAGGCAGACTATGTGAGGCTTGTTACATACTCTGAGGACAGACAGATGTGTTCATCTTCTCGAGGTGGAAAAACAAGAACAAAGTTCAAAGTCTGACCAGGACATTTCATACTTCACCAGAAGCTCAAGTGCCAAACACGGGGGCGGGTCCTCCACTTTTCAGCATTAATCACACCCACTTCAAATACCTGACCAATCATGCAAAAGTTCTCACACTCTGCACAAGAAGAAAGATCTGCCAGGACGGTGTGTTGAGAACTCCCAAACTGAGGCTGCGACAACAAAATGACATCAATTTGTTCTCGCAGCCCACAGGGTAAGAAGAGAATTCCTCTGTTCTTGCTAAGTATGTAGCAGGCTGAAGTCATTCTTTCATTTTCCAAACCACTTAATCCTCAACAGAGCTGAGAGGCTGCACAGGCAGGGTCCACCCAGTTCATCACAGAGCTAACATACACACGTGTTAAGTTTTACCTCCTACACATGTGAGGATTGGAGGAGGGGCGCGGTATCCTCAGTTATGTTCCGTTACGCTGATGCTGTTATTGAAGCAGTAAAGACAAGTGTCGCAAGAAAAAACAAGTGTGGTATTTGACTCAACACATCAGCACACATTCACTGTCACTTTCAGGCCTTAGTCTATTATGGTGCATGTCTTTGGACGGTGGAGGGAAGACGCAGGCCCTGGACAGAACCTACACACACAACTGGAGAACATGCAAACTCCACATCCAGAGGCCCACACCCAACACGCCCATCACAACCATCACCCCCAGGCCTTCTGCTGTGGGGTGACAGTGCTGCCCACTCAAAAAAATATATCAAATTTGCTTTTTACATCTTTTTAATGAAGCCTTTTTCAGCTCCTGTCGCAAGGTTTTCCTCATAATCTGAATGGCTTAACTGACACTAATGGTGCTTTCATAGCAACATTGTTTGGCCGTTAGTCTTTCCATTGATTCCATGATTTCAACCACATTTGCTGATGGGAAAACTCAAATAAGTCAGTTCATCTAACTAAAAATGAAACTATATTGGAGGTAGGTGTTTTTTCAATAAATATTTAGTAGAGTCAAAAACCCTCCCAAAACTCCAATAACCTATAAACTGAAAAAAATGGAACATGGGAATTTATGTCACATTTCATCCATGAGGCCAGTGTGGAATTTAGTGACACCTGGGGGTGGAATTACAGATTGCAACCAAATGAATACCACACACAGGCTACAAAAAGTGTACAAGTGATTGGTCAAGCAGAAATTCAAAAGAAAAAAAAAATATATATATATATAAATATTTTTATTTTTTTAATTTTTTTTTTTTAAATAGAAAACCAATGGAGACTGATTTAAAGTGCTGCTGGACTGAGAGATGAAAATGACATAAGAATTGTGACTGTACATGAAACTACTTGAGCTCACAGTGAAAACATACTAGAGCACTGTACTGTGGCTGAAGCAGCCCAGGTGTTGGAGTCTGAGGAGTGGATGGACGGTGCAACCCCAGCCCTCAGCTTGGTGACTCTGGGGGAAGCAGGTTCTGCTACATGTACATTCGTACCAAATTAAAAAAAAACTAAGCAGAGAAATGACAGAAACAGTTCCAAAACAGCCCCTGCACAGTTTGTAAAGCCTGTGTCTAACAGAAACGTACCAGAGACCCGGTCCAGGACCTCAGCCAGAGTAGTGGAGATGGGCAGATGGAGGGTGCGGTATTTGTGTCCTGCTCCGTACATGGGGTGCTGGATCATGTGACTGGTGGCATTGATACGTCCTTTGTAGAGCTGAAAAAACAAAACAAAGAAAGGGTTCAGTCTTGGATTCATGTAAGACTTCTGAACGACCAGATTCCTTTATTTATGGAGCAGAACATGAATTTGAGGGACATAAATGCTGGAGGCTCAAACTCAGTCAAACTCCTCTTGTTTTTGCTTTTTGTGTTTTCTTCTGCCTCAGATGACAGTTATTGTCAGCCAACATGAATGGTAAATGTGTTCAGTGTTGCCAGAGGCAAACTGTAGCCTGAAGGGTACAGGCACAGTGCTGCCAAGAAACCCCCCGAACAAATGTAAAGGAGGCAGATAAACACACACACACACCACTAAAGGCTCAACACGATGTTTGGAAAATATTCCTTACAACTCCTACAATGTACATATACACTTACACAATCAGAACACAGATGTAATCTGCTCAACACAAACTAAATGCCAGCCCAATTCTATTGATGTTGAACATATATATTTATTTACCTATTTATTTAACATTCACACTTACAAACTAAAATAGTTCCTTAGCCCTCACCATTATCTTTCATGGATGGAGGCATGTTTGTGTGTTTGCAACGAGCAGTAGAAAATGGCCTCTGCTAATGTGAAATTAGCACAATACATTCACATGGGTAAAAGCTTAACCGTTACCCCATGTCTTAAAAATGTATGACACACAGTTGTGTTCAGAATACATATGGTTGCTCAGGTGGCCAGATACAGTAAGTTCTACATAAAGGACAGTTTGATGTGATTTCATTCTGGACAGTGTAGAGCACCTGGACTAAACCCACGTGGAGAGAACAGCTAAAGTCAGACGGGCTCTGGCCACTCTGCCTTTTAGGTCAGCCTTGCATTAATATTTCTGTGTGTGTGTGTGTGTGTGTATATATATATATATATATATATACACACACACACACAGAACAAATGTGTCTATACAACAAGCGTTTACTAGATTTCCAAGAAATGTTTCCTTTTCACTCCTGAATATCAAATCTGTCAGTTTGGCAGGCTCTTTCTGAGGTACAGTAGCTTCTCTGGATCAAACCAATCGACCTTGCCAGCGGGCAAAATGTAAGAAAAGCCAATTATACTGAGAACAATGGGACAGCTCGGACATTAAAAAGCTTGCTTTGGGTAATTAAAACCAATTCCTCTATAACCTGCCCCCAGACACATTCTCCTCAAAGTGCCTTTCTGACAACCATTCAGTGCGCTGTGACAAAATATAGAGCATTAGGGGGATACTGAGGGCACATGAAAGCATCAGTTTGAGGGGATCACGGTGAGCTTCACAATGCTGCGCTGTCCCCTTGTGGTCACAGTTGAATACGACATCAATCATCGACTTTGTGCCACACATGGGTTAGTGTTGAAGATGCATGTTTTTAAGCATAAATGTCACTCGAATGTCTGACGCCTAAGATTAAAGACGAACTATGATCAACCACAGGTATAACAGACTGTCATTAACTGGGAACATGACTCCCTACCCCTGTAATTCAACAGTGTGGAAGGAGAAACGTCAACATTACAACACGTACCGGACAAGGAGACTGCAGGAATACTGTGACCTTCTCATCCTCCAGCATGAGCTGCAGGAAAAGCCTTCGGATGAAGCCTGAGATGTTTCCAGAGATGGGTACGTTCCCCCGCTGAGGCGCTGACTGGAAGAGTTCACAGAGAACCTGCAGCCAAAACATAACAGTCAACACATCTAAATAAAACTGGCTCCTATTGTTTAAGAAACTGTCTGTCATATATTTAAACTAATGACAGTTTCATTTAGTCAAATATTATATCAGATCACAAGACTGGAAAATCCACACTACACATGTAAAATCAGAGATCTGGATGATGCTAATAACTGTATGGACATCATTTAGCACTCATGCAAACAATGTCTAATATTTAACCTAACAGATGAGTCATGAGACTGAGCAAGAGTAGTTTTTCTGTCTTGGGTTGTTAAATAACTGGCACAGTTACATTACAGGATGTTAACACACAAATATCTGTTGTAAGCCAACCGGATGTTCCTTTTTTGTCTTACAGAGATAAAAAGAAAAAAAAGTTTGATTTGGGTTGTGAACTACTCAAGACATTTGACAAAGTTATCCAGAGCTTTGAGAATATACCACATTTTGTGACTTGTGATTTAATACACAAGTGGTTCCAGGCACAACAAACCCTGCCCCTCGCATGTACTGTAGCTTATTTTGGCACACATCCAGCTGATGCCATCATGTCTATGTGTGTGCTGATCTCAGCATAGACTAGAGCTGCACAATAAAGCTGGGCGATTTGATCAATTCTGCGATATATTGATATTTTTTCTCCCCAGAAAGTATTGATTTTTCATCCTCAAGTATCGATACATTAAGTCCCATTCAAATCCCTCTGTTCCTTCTGATACTCTATTCCCCGCCCATTTCCCCATCCACTTTGCAGGAAGAGCAATGAGGTCACCCAGCCGCTGGTGTCACTGTAGAGCAGTTCTACCAGTTACCGTCTAGATCAGGGGTCTGCAACCCTGGTCCTAGAGAGCCGCTATCCTGCATGTTTTAGATGTATCCATCTTCCAACACATCTGATTCAAATGATCAGCCTATCATCCAGCTCTGCAGAAGCCTGATAACGACCGTCAGGTGGACTGGAAGAGGGAAACATCTAAAACATGCAGGATAGTGGCTCTGGAGGACAGGGTTGCAGACCCCTGGTCTAGATACTGTCAGTACACAGATGCCGACGTCCTCCTCTTCCTGTTTACAGTTAGAGCTCAGAGATTCAGGAGAATGGAGGTGAATATAAATCCAGCCCCTTCAAACTTAAAGCAGATGTGGGAACACTTCGGCTTCAAAAAGAAGATGGAAAGCAACGCAGCACCACAGCAAAATCATTGCCGCCACACCAAACATTTCATACAAATAAATCCTCACTGTCACATTAGCGCATAAATGAGCATTAGGCTTAACTTTCACTTCCGCAGGCGGCACAGTCTGCAGTGCACCGTACCCCATAGTATTACAAGGAGGAAACCAACCGAGCCCTTCCCCCCCAACCGACCAAAGCACGCACACTTGTTTCTTTGTCTGTTAGCAAGGTAACTCGAACCCAATTTGGTATGAATTCAACCAATAATTTGCTGCTAAAGTGATAACAGACTGAACTACAAACAATACCCCTTGCCTCCCTTTCGGGGGGCAGGTAATAATCAATCAGTAGTGAAACATAATCAAAAAGACTAAGTTAGTTGCAGCTAAATGTAAAGTCTTACATTGTAGAAAGTAAACCTCTGAATGTGATTTAAACACAAGCTTCAACTCAAACTTAGGTGTTTCCTAAAAGCCAACGGTGTAAACATCAGACCTGAGCCATGAGCCGCTGGTTGTTTGGGTGACAGGATATACACTGGAGGAAGAAGGCCACGGTGGCGTTCTCCAGAGCCGTCCTCTGCTGGGTGGTCAGCCCGCCCGTCTGCCCAGAAGACGCCAATGAGAAGCGGGACTCGGAGGGCTGAGGGGGGGCTGGAGGAGGTCCTGCAGGAGAACCCAAGCCCAGAGACTGACAGCCGGTGCTGGCGCTGGCAGAAGCACTGGAGTGACAGAGGAGGAACAGCAGCGCCGTCCACAGCGGGTTGACCTCTGGGCCTCCTAACCAGTCCTTCATGGCGTGACTGTTGCCCACTTCAGTCAGGAAACGCAGCACCGGAGCCGCCAGCTCTGCAGCCAGCGGTGGCCGACTATGCGCTGATGATGACGATGAGGAAGGGTGGTAGTGATGATAGTTGTGTCGTCTATCGGCCTGAGCGGCAGGAAGAGGCAGGTCGGCGCTGGCCAGGAGGCCGACGCAGAACTGTGCCAGGCTGCGGACCAGCAGCGAAGGCAAACCTGAGTCCAAGAGCTGCTCGATGGCTCCGGGAGACTGGGACGCCGCCGCCAGCGTGGTCAGCTGGGACTCGGACAGATTCACAGGAGGTCTGGCGTGTTTGGAGTCGTCCGTGAGTCCCGCGGCATTGGTGTTAGCGTCGTGCTGCTTTTTGCCGTCGTCGGTCATGGCGAGGCGGCGGTGCTGGGCCTGAGAGTGGCTGGCGCTGGGCACCGACACGATGCCCATCCAGGACATGAGCAGGGAGAAGTAACTGGGGTGGATATGACACATGGAGCACAGCAGGCTGTCCACAGCTTTCTTTAGCACGATGTTACACGGCAACGACATGGACCAGTTATACAGCAGTCTGCACGAAACGACAAACAACAAAGACGGTGTCAGGACACACTGGTGTTTGGAAGTGACTCCACTATAAATGACCAGATACAGGATGACTTCAAAGGTGGACAGATAACAGTTGGCACAGAACATTATCTGACAAACTTAGGAATTAAATGTGTAGTTCACCTGAAACATACAAAATAAGGCAGTAAACCTTCTCTGAAACACAAGGATGTATGATGGTGTCAAATTAAAGGTTCAAAACTTTTATTTTTGTAAAACTAAAACCTGTCAAGCTTTTACTTTAGTCCACCCTGGTAAAAGCTGCGTTTTCTTATAGTTATTGTGTATATCATTACCTTCATAGCATAGTTGACTGAGGCTACGTTCACACAGCAGGTCTTAATGCACAATTCGGATTTTTTGGTGAAATACGATTTTTTTTGTGTGCTCGTTCATATTCCACATTAAATGCGACTTCTATCAGTTTTGAGTCTGAACCGAATGTGACCCTGAAGTGACCCACATGGACTAAAGAGGTCCTGATGGAATACGTGACCACGTAGACACACACTGTGTTTACAGAAGGAACTATGGTTTTACCGCTCCTCCTCCTGGGATGCAGAACTGTGACATTTGTCACATTTCAATGATGTAAAGGTCGGATAAATTTAACCTGGCCGTTCAGACTCAGACGCATTGGAAAATACAGATACGCATCAGATTTAGGACCACATATGAAGGTAGCCTGGGTCAGATTTGAAAAAATTAGATTAGTGCTGTTCAAACTGTCTTTAACAGATTGGATACAGGTCACACATGGGCAAAAAAAAAAAAAAAATCAGATTTGGGCCACATTTGGCTGCATCTGAATGGAGCCTAAGTCATATTTTTGGCCAAACTGTGAAAGCTGCATAACTTTACTCTCCTAACTCTGTCGCTTCATATGTCCTGGAAAAAAAAAGACAAGCAATAATACTATGAGGCTCACAACATACAGTATAGTTTTTTAAAAATAAAGCAACTACTTTTGCATCACGTTTTATTTTGGGTTCATGTAGACTACAAATATTGATTAAAATGTTGACTCCTACAGTGTGGATCTAAGGAGGCTAATCATTAGCATGTGTTCTGGGACTGCCCCAAGATGCACCAATATTGGAGTGGCATCCACGGGACTTCAATATCGGTCTTTAAGGTTTACATTACCTATAACTTTGTAAATCTATATCTTGGTGATGTTGCTGTATTAGCACAGAGGGAGGATGCTAAATGATGACAGGTGCTTTTAGCAACCAGCAAGACATCTACTACAAGAAGGTGGTTAAAGCCAACTCCACCAACAACAGACGACTGGTACAAGACCATCTGGCAAATGTTCAAAATGGAGAAATTGACTTGCTCTATCAGAATCCAGAGGGATACATTTTATATTTGGGACAAATGAATCAAGTTTGTATCCTCTAGCCACCCAGAATTTGTCCCACTCCTCTATAAATGTCCTCTTTTTCATAATCTCCCTGTATTTATTCTTTGTTTTATGTTTTTCTCCATAAACATGTGCAATGGTTAAAGAACCCAGAGGTATTGTAGCCCTATGATTGTTTTTAAGTGAGAAATACTTAAACTGTTAGCACCCAGTTCATGTGGTTGTGTTTTTTACACTTTTGTATGTATAAAAATAAGAAATCTGAAAAGGGCTCTAATACATAATATCTGCATGAATGGTAATGTTGGAGATATTTTGTCACATTTTTCAATAAAAACAAAACAAAAAAATAAATTAAATTGTGACTACTTTATAAAAGTGGAAAATATAAATGATTTCCAAATACATAAGAACAAGATATGAAAACATTGTTGAAGCTACAGCAGTGAATCTAAATGTGTTTGTGATGGCGCTGATGTGGTCGTGGACTGACTCGAACAGCTCTCTGTTGAGCAGCGCCGGCAGGTCGTAGTCCACCGGCAGCTCGTAGCTGTGCCACAGAATGGCCGCCACACAGTGGAGGTGAGAGGGCGAAGGCATCAGGAGGCCGTACTCCCTCGATGACGACGAACCCGCGTATCCCATGGGGCCGCACATCTTATGGGCTGCGACCCGCGAGGAGTCGTGGACCCACTGGAGGAGAGCCTGAATTCTGGATCAGGTTCAAATGTAGAAAAGCGTCAGAATAAAGCCTGAAGGTTTGGGAAACTCTGATTTTGTCCAACAGTACATCATAGATGAATATGAAACGGGGAGACAGTCAGGACACGTTTTACGAGTCTGTCTGGAGAATCACCTTGACTGGATTCATTTAAGGACACTTGGATTTGTCATTGACGTACCGGTCTTTGGTTCCAGAGTCCTGCGTGGTGCCGAGCTGGTACAGAATGTCTATGGTGGAGTCGGAGGAGAGGCCGTTGAGTCGGCCAAACAGCAGAGGACTGTTCAGATCTGAGACAAAGCACCACACATATAAAGAGAGCTGTTAAACAGAGCAGAAACCATCAGCATTTTCCATCAGACACGAGATTAGAAACAAGTGGAATAGTTTAGGTGACCATTCTCTGGTCTTAAACACATTAAGTAAAAGTCCTTGGTTATTGTAATTCACTGGAGTTTTCATATCTGTACTTTACTTCAGGATTTATTTTTCTGACAACTTTTTAGCAACAAATAGGTTTACTTTCAAACAGACTTGAGTTTTGATTATTTTTACTTTTACATCACTGCGTGCCTTCACATAATTAAGACCAATTTCAACTGAAGTGTATGGAGCGATAGTGCAGAATAGATGATCCCTTTGTGTTTCCATAAATGAAAATCACACACAACAAACTTAATGCGACTGAAAATACAAATGTCTTTGTCCTGCTTTACTGACATTTTTTTTTACACTTAGTTTTTGTTAGTTATTTATCGTTTTGTCATACAGAACATGACAAGCAACAATCGGCAACAGATAATAGTCACAGTCTAATAGTAACGATAATTTAGGTTACAGTTATGAAATAGCAATCAAGTGACCGGATTCATTTCAGAGCAGCAGTTTATAAGCATTTCACAGGACTACGAGACAAACCACCCATTAACTGTATTTAAAGAAAGTAATCCATTTGCCCCATCTTATTACGGCTTTACTGATATTTTATATGAAAGAGTGTGTCTGGAGCTCACAGCAAATATCTTCAATATTTTTCTCATCGTATAAATGCTACATCATTGCTTGTGTGCAGATTGTACTGGATGCTATTGTTCTACTTTTCCTTTTTCCTTTTAATTTCTCCTTACTGGTATGTTATATGCAGTGTTCAACAGATTTATTAGACAACCACCCAATAAAAGGTTTATACCACAGCTACCTCCAATAAACAGCATCACAAATTGCCAAAACAATTTCTTTTGCTTCTGTAATAGTTAATCCATCAGTATGCAGAAGCTCATCCAAATCGATATTTTGGATGCTACAATATAACTACTATTGTTATCCATGAATTTAAATATGTATTTATTTTTTAAAAAACAGAAAATAATAGTGAAGCACATTTGTTTTTTCTTGATTAAGATGTCAAATTATAGTGATTTGCAATCCTGAACAGAATAATTTATTTTAGTGATTGAATGTTATGCTTTATTCATTTCTGACTTCTCAGAGACGCCCAGTGAACCAGCTCTAATTTGAGAATAAAAAGGCGAATTCAGTGTCAAACTCCTCATTCCTGTTCAAAATGGTAAAATGTGGAGCGCTCGCCGAGACTAATGAGTCAGCATTAAAGCCCTTCATGCTGCTGGATGGTCTCAGACACAAATAGGGAATAATAAGCCTGATACGTTTGTTAAGCATACAGTGATTAACAACTTGTATTTGTTTCTTAATAGCTTGTTTTACATCTTTTCGTGTTTGTTTAGAGCACTCTGAAGCATGACTTTAAAAAAAGACAAATAAAGATGAATATACTATTACGCTCCCCATTTCTCAAGACAGAAAAATGCCAATAAAACCCAGTGGCACAGAGTGAACATCAGTGTCCTAAATTAAAGTTTCTCCTATCATTTCTCAAATAGGCTCAATTTTTAGCTTAAGAACTCTATTTTATGGAACTGTTTACAAAATATCAGTATCACTTGTAGAAAAAAAGATATAAAAATATAATCCATATAAAATGAAACCTAAAAAGGACTAAAATATGTAAATGCACTATTAACTGTAATAATAATATTGGTTCAGACTCATATATGTAAATGCACTATTAACTGTAATAATAATATTTGTTCACGCTCATATATGTAAATGCACTATTAACTTTAATAATAATATTTGTTCAGACTCATATATGTAAATGCACTATTAACTTTAATA
>JAPQRP010000009.1:32033719-32044718 GCA_037367295.1 Apogon hyalosoma | reverse complement strand
GTATACACACACACACATTTTGTTGCCCCCAAAGTCCAAAATCCACAGATGAGTTTGGAAAAGTGACAGCAGATTTTGAATGCTTTTGCAGAAGACAAATACAAACAACAGCAATGCACTTTACTTTGCTGCTTCCTCCCTCCTAATGTGCAACAAATCTATTTCTCCGTCTAAATACCACCATTAAGATCTTATTATGCTGTGTCTACATCTGCCTTAATATTGTTAAGTGTGTGTTTTTATTGTCTAGCCACTTTTATTTTGTCTCAGATACTCTCATTGTTTTTAGCTGCTTTTAATTGTTTTTAACTACCTCTATTTTGGGTATAGTATATGTTCTCTTCTATGTCAAGTTCAATTGCACTGATCTAAAGAGCACCTTGAATTCTATCATGTTGATGCCATGTGCTAATATGATGACAATAAAGCTTCTATTCTATTTATACTGGTGAAAATGACTGTGGCCCATCATTTGAATACGCGGTGTTGGTCTTTCATATTCTATATCCATAGGAACATTTTCAGCCACTCTAACGTGCTCTGAAAAGTTCACCGTTGCATCACTTTGCATTTAAGCACCATTTTTGAGCAGATTAATATAAAATAACAATCAAATATGTACCACCTTATTTCCATTGATGTTATTCAGGTAATAACTCCATAGCTTAGATGAAATTGCTGCGCGTGCACATTTAGATTTGTGCATTATGATTCATATCTGAAGTTTAAAAAATGTTCTTTAGCAACAATACTGACCCAAGAACCCAAGAATACTGTTTCGACAATGGTTTTGATTCTATTCTGTCTAATGTAAGCTACAGCTCTTTATGAATTAATACATCAAGTGTCTAAATATAATCATTCTTAATATGTATCAGAAGGCGGCTTGAGGCCAGTTCAGACCATCTGAAGATTTATGATGACATGAAAATGTTAAAGGATGTTACATGACCTGCCTCAAGTTCACAGCACACATTCTCATAAATCTTGCGGGTATTCCATTCAATTACTCTTGGACAGTTTTCAAGGTCATTTTTTAAGTGTTTCTGCAGATTTGTCAGCACTAGAGCAAATAACGTATTATCACTGAACTCATTCATACTTGAAGAGGCAACAAATTACATCCAGCTACAGAAGAGCCAGTAAAGACCAGTGAAGAAGTACAGAGAATTGTTTCTAAGGAAACAACACATTGTTCCATCCAGTTGCACTGATGTCAAGTGGCAGGTTTTCAAAGTGTTGAAGCCTGGCACTAGTTTCAAATCACCCCATAAATCTACTCTGAACTGGGCTTAAAAGAAATTCAACAGGAAGAACAAAAGAGAAAAATAAGATATTAAAAAATCCACCTACCTTAAACACTTTGGCAGCGAGAGGATCTTTTTCCAAATCAATATCTAAAGGATCAATATCAACATCCATCAGGTCTTGTAGCAAGTCAAAGTCTATGTCTTTATCTTTTTCCAAAGATGACAGAGGTGGAGCACCTTTGGATAATGAAAACAGCTTTAATATTGCCAAGCAAGCACACTATGCAAACATAAAAGCAAGAACAAGAAATGTCCTTCTGTAGCACGTTACTGGGCAATTTTAATGCCGACTGAGCTCCTGGAGAGGAGCGGGAGTCCAGACAAGAGACGGTTTAGCCAGAGTAAGGCCTGACACCATGACACAGGGGAGACATCGAAGGAGTACTGCTGAAACGCTGACTTTTTCTGCAAAATCTTTGTAGATTTTTGGATGCGTTTCCATTTAATGTCACATGGAACCCCAGAAATAAGATAGAGTAGACTCAGTTTTTGTAAAGGTCTTATTACACTGTGATATTAAAACATCCATTACTAACAATGGTTGTGAATCTGCATGTTTGAACTCCTGCTCCATAAGGCAGAAATAATACAATATATAACAAATAACACACATAGAACCATACTGTGGAGAAAACCAGTGACCATGCAGCTATGAAAAAAAGAAGAGGAGATAAAAAGGCCGCATAGTGGGACCATTAGAGGTGTGGATTCAGATCAGTGTGCATGTGGTGTTGTGGGACATGTGGAGAGTGGACGGGGCTACCCACGCACTTTGGAAAACAGAGGAGGTCCCGGTTGTACCTGCGATGATATCGGGTACCAGAGCCTCGTCGATACTCTCCACCAGGGGGATGGGAGCTGGCTGGGGCAGGGAGTCGTCCGAATCGGCCCCCGCCGAGGAGGACGACGCCCCGGCCTCTTCACCCACTGCTACTTCATCCATGACATCCAGAGAGCCTGGAGACAGCAGTTCACCTGGGAGTGCAAAGGTGCATCCAACAGCATCAGCACAGAGAGAAAAACCAACAGCGGTGTATGTCCTGGCCCTTCTCCTCAAAGACCAACTGATCACGGTCTGATCCACCACAAGGTTTTCCCTGCAGACCTGTGAACCCTTACAGGGGACACCATACTGTTCTTTTGTTTGCTAGAATCCAAGCACTCGCTTCTACTGCTTTTCTGTCTTCAAATGGTGCACTTCATCACTAGCTGGACTAGAGTGTGGATCAGGAGTCCAGGCCAACTGATCTGAGGTCACTGTTTTTAACAGTTCCATGCTCAAGGTGCCTCAATAACCCCGTCTTCTCGTTAAAGTGTCTGGGTAAAATAGGTGCGACCGCATCTGATTCTACGGTCTGGGACGCAACAAATCACTATTACAACTGTTTAATTTCTTTCTATGTGATACTTTTAGTTATTTGTTGCCATCACTGGTAGGTTAATTAAATCCATCCACCTCTACTCCTAACTACCCATATTTTCAACCGTGGACTGTACTGCAAGAAACTGTGAACACTCTGGAGTAATGGTGGAGATGAAGAAACAGTCAGGAAGAAAGATAACGGCAGTTGTAATGTCTCATTTGATGATGTGAGGCTGAAAACACAGCTAAAATGATAAAATATGACACATTTTTGCAGTAAATATTGACTATATAGCCTCATAATTATCCTTCTCAGTCTGGTCACCCTGCCTGTATTTTCCAAATTTGTTCTTTGCTGTGTCCATAAAGGAAAAACATAGCGACGCATCACTACAGTTTAACCTGTCCCCTCTTTCTAGGTGTTGCACATCAGAAAGACAAAACTCAGGACAAGACACATTCAGTATTGCATAAACCTTAGGGCTTTTCTGTCCAGGTTTCTACAAATTAAATTTAAGTCTTTTAAAGACCTTTTTAAAACACTTAGAACACAATTTAATGCCCATTTCACAGCCATACTGGCAAAAATTCACGACTCCTAGAATTTAGAAAATGCATTTATTTACTCCAACACCTTGATTCCCATCGTTCCGAGTTGAACTGATTGATTGAAGCGCAGCGATCTTCAAACATGTTCCCCTCCACTCACATCAACCACATCCAGAATGATCTTTTCTCCAACCTGGCATTATTAAATCCGCACTTCCCCATGGGTGCTTTTTGCTTACTTAGCCGTCCCTTAAAGTTCCCAAGCTCAGCTTTCTTGGGCCACAAGTGCATGACGAACAGCTGCACGTGTGTTGGGCTAAAAGTTCTGTGATCACTTCTGCAAAGTTTGCAGTAACTGGTTCTTCATTTCAATATAAACGGTCGGGTTAAAACAGGTGGAACTGAGTCAACTAACGTTACTGTCTTAGCAGTTTGGACATTTAACAGACACATTTAAACACAAAACAGCCAACAGGTTTATAGCAACATAACAACATATCAAATTTAATATCTTTTAAGTATTTTTTAAGGTATTAAATGCAGATTTGTAAATTCAAGACACTTAAGACTTTTTAAGACCCAGCGGGAACCCTGTCTGTCACCCACAGCAGGCAGCAAGAAGTCTGTGCTTTGGCTGTATTCTTTTACAACGTTCTCCACGGTTGAGTTATTTTGCTTACATAACTTACAGAACGTAACTGGGGTAACAATTAGGGATTAATATTTTATTTCTTCAATTCATGAAAAGAAGTGATGACATGCACATCCAGTCACTAAAAGGTGTGCAGGATCCCCAAAGAAAAAGTCGATGAAAGAATTAGATAAGGTTTGTCTGTTTAACAACAAGCCAAAAAAAAAAAGCCTATTTTTACCTTTAACATGATGAAACCTGTTTCTACACAGTATGAGTGTGTGCTTGACAGCATTTAACCCACTGTAGTACACACACTCAGAGCAGCAGGCTACCCCCGGCTCCCCAGGGACCAACTGCAGTTCTAATCAGTGCACGCCTACGTTTTTCATGCAAACATGATCCGAATTCAATGAGGGAACTGAAGTACTGGTCCAATAATCAGGACACGTACTGGTTTGGGTATCAGTGAAATGCTTCCCATCCCTGACGCGGGCCCCTCACTCACCTGCCAGGATGTCCTGCAGCATACATGTGAGGGAGTACTGCGCCCAAGCTCCGCCCCAGGAGATGTCCCCTCGGTTGAAGTCTGTCCCCACCAGCAGCAGGAGCAGGCGCTCCAGCTGTTGCTCCGACACAACCTCACACAGGTGGATTGTGGGTCGCGTGGCATTGGCTATCCTAGCGAGGACCTGAAAGAATTGCAGATAAGTGTTAATGTGTGCACTGGCAGATTCTCCCTCATGAACATGTCAGACGAGCGGGTACCTTGCAGACAAAGAGCAGCAGGTCAGCGTGGCAGGTGAAGTCCATAGAGAGCAGGAAGAGGGCCAGTTTCTGCACCACTGAGATGCAGCGCTCATGGGACAGAGTGAAGGGCAGCGGCTCCACCTCCGGAGCTTCTTTGGCTGTTGTGGACTCGGTGTCCAGTGTGGAACGCGGCCATTCAGCTGTCCGCCGCAGACGGATCAAATCTTTAAAGTGCTGGATGAGAAAAGAAGAGGGTTAACATGGAATTATGGGAGATTAATTCACAGAACAAGCCTATGAACTCAGTTTTACATTCTGCAGTCTACATATCGAATATACTAAGCTGCATAGTTCTGTTGGATCACTGATGCTGCACTGTTTCTCATTAAATGCTTCCCTAAATCACATTATATTGATAGAGTGGCTGTAAAAAAAAAAAAAAAAAAGGAATCAAAAGAAAACAAAACAAGTGGTTCCAGGCACAACAAACCCCGCCCCTCACACGTATAGTAGCTTATTCTGCATCAATCCAGCTGATGTCATCATGTCTATGTGTGTGCTGATGTCATATCAAATGCCTCTATATATGTGCCAAGTTTGAAGTAAATTGGAACAAAATTGATGTTTTTATAGACATTTGAAATTTTGAATAGAATAGATATTTGCGCTCAAATGCATGGAATGTAAGTAAGAATCAGCACTCAAGAAAATACCTGAAAACCAGCTGAGAACAGCACTGGACATGATTTCAGTTTGGTGAACACACAAGACTCCAGACCACTAATGCACACATCAAGATCAGCCTCAGAGCAGTCTTGACAAGCTCTAGGACAACTCCACAAACCCACCGCATGTACAGCTGCACTGCTGATCCTTTTCTAACACAGTGTTAGGCCTGATCCAGATACTGAACCACCACTTACACTCAACGGTTCAGCCAGATTTGTTTTGGATTGAGGCCTTGTGTCCTGGATACAAATGCGCCTTATTCTCCTTCATTTGAATAAGGTCCAGATCCAGTGGTGCCACATGGACTCTTGTCCTGTTCAACAGTGTCTGTGTTTAAACTCAATAACTGATCTCCATGTTTATTACATGAATGAACAGGTCTGAGTCAGTGCTTTCACATCACACATGGTACAATTGACAGAAATAACATTTTGGGGTAAAAATACTTAAACTCCTGCTGCGTGACACAGGGACTGAAAATGAACTCTTTTTTTTCCACTTTACACAAAAGTACAAAACATAAAATAAATCCTAAATGAAACATAGGACTTCAGCTCTGATGTTAAATAACAATTGGATCAATATTGGATCCAAATGTTGAACTGATCAGTTTGCATGAACACAAGTGTGTTGTGACACGAGGACAGCAGTTTGGACCTTTGTTCAGTGTCACAATAAAAGACTGAGTGGAACTAAAACACTACAAATATGATCAGAAACTGGTATTGAACAGACAGATTAACACTGAAGGGATAAATACAGATAATAGCAGAGCATATTGGACAGAACCTTTATATATTCATGGACTGTTGAAGAATAAGTTCAACAGATTCACAGACTGAAAAGATCACTGATACAAGAACAGTTCCATAAAATAGAGTTCTTAAGCTAAAAAATGAGCCTATTTGAGAAACGATAGGAGAAACTTTAATTTTGGACACCGATGTTCACTTTGTCTGGATCTGGCCCATAAGTCTACTCTGGTATGATGCCGACTGTGAGCTCTGAGCAGTAGCAGTGCATGCTGGGACTCACCTTCGACGTGGCTTGTTTGAGCTTGGCCTGCTCCACCAGCAGTTTGTAGGACGAGCCCTTGTTGCTCTGGATCTTTTCCTTCTCAATCTGCTCCACCAAAGCTTTCTGTTTTGCTTTCAACAGATTTAACTGCTACAATAAAGAGAGTATGATCAATATAAGCACTGAAAAAACTTACTGCAGACCTTGCATTGAATACCATACCACCATGAAGATGGGAGGAGTCCAATCCATACCACAAGATTTCATTTACCACATACAATTACATTACAAAGTTTGATTTTATATTACAGTTTGCTTTCCCCTGTTGATTATGTAATTGTTAGGGAACATGACACCATTCCTTGCGTGGAATCGGACACATTTACCTGTTTGTGGTGCACGAGCTGCTTGCGGATCTTGCGGGAGTAGAGACGGTCGAGACTACTGCTGCCTTTAGCCGATCTGCTGGAGTTCTGAGACTGCAGGCTGTTGTTTATGAAGCTCCACTGAATACCTGAGAGGCAGACAACAGAAAAGCATCACAGAGTTAAACAAGAAAAAAAAAACAGCATACGGTACGTCAAGGTCTGAAGAACAGGGGCGTTGGTGACTGTGGAGTTTGGAGGCAGATGAAGAAAAAAAATTCCATACTGTACACCCTGAGCTGATTTAACAGCAAATTAGCATTGAAATGAGCACTGAATAGACCGTGTTGTATGGAAAAGATCACTCCCTACTTGTACATAGTTTTTCTCCTTGTTTCTTCTTTTATTTTGCCATCTGACATAAAACAAAAATATTATTCTGGCATTTAGAGCAGACAACAGATGTATGCTATATGTACATATGATGTACCGAATATGAATGTCTGATACTGAATGTCAATTTAAAAAAAAAAGAAAAGAAATGAGCACTGAATAACATCAATTGTGATCAACGGAATTCTTGCCGTTTTGAAAACTAGATCACCACTACACAAACAGGGCAACGGATCTTTATCCAGATAAAAATTCCAGACTTTTGCAAAAATGCAATTTTTTCCCCAGACCTTGACTTTATGTACTTTTATACTTGCGTTCCAACTTTTCAGTTAAGATTGTACCTTTTGTATGTAGTAGAAAAATTCATTTTGATAAATGTATGAATGAATGCATGAATGAATGCATAATTTGCAGTAAATTATGTTTTACTGCTTGTCTGATGGAAATGTAGTGGGAAATGACATATACTTGGTTAAGGTACTTTTAGTAGTTTGCAAAAAAGCTATTAAAAAGGAACTGGGGAAAGACAGAAGCACCAACAAAGACATAATGGACCACAATTATTGAAGAAATGTATACAAAGGAAAAAACTCAAACTGTGACTACAGGCAGCACAAATTGAAAAAAAAAGGAATAAATGGACTGATTGCAGACCCCAGAATGGTGGAAGGACTGAATAATGTGAATGCAGTGTCGTGTAGTGAACCCAAGCAAGGTTTGTGTGTTCGCTTTTTGTTGTTTTTGGTGACTTTGTGTTTATAAAATTTCAATAAAAACATAAGTGAAAAAAAAAGTTTTACTGGCAGAAACATATGAAACTCACAAAAGTGCATGGATATGACATTAGAATCATTCCAGTAACGACCGGTTAGTGAAATCAGATGCAGTTTTTTTTTGTTTTATACATTTCCTCATGTACTTCTGATTTGATAACATTATGGCCTTTGAGCAGACTCTAAATTCAACTATGAGAGAAACTTTTTTCCAAACTTTATTAATACTTTCACACAAAATTCCAGACTTTTCAAGGTCTGGTAAACAGCATTTCAAAATGCCAGACTTCTTAAGACTTTCAAGACCTAGTAGCGCTCTGTGATCGTTGCTTGGAGCACAGGGGGTGGGGTGGGGGGTAGCGGTTCGTCACTGTCACTTTACTGTTCCTCTGACTCCACACTCAGTGTGGATCCAAGTTAATATTCCTAGAACCATCAGCTTCTGCGACTCACCTCAGAAAGCCTCTGGGCGGCCAGTTCCTAAACACTGCAGGTTTGAGTTTGAGGCCAGGAGGACCTCCCGTGGAGGGGTTTTCCCCACCCTTCCTCTTCATCCCTCTTGCGCCAGATCAAGACTTCCCCAGGGGCTCGGGGGACGGAGTCCGCTATGCAGTACCCAGGTCAGATACTCGACCCACTATTAATTGCGCAAAATTAAAATAAAATCGATCTAAGATCGATCAAATTAATTTGTTTACCCAGTCAAGCTTATTATAATGTCATAAATACAAACAGTCGTTCTTGAATGTTTGCAAAACTGCAGTGTCCTTTTTTCCTGAGCTGTATATAAAGACAGTTTTTTAAACATACTGTTTTTGTCCAAATATGTACTTTGTCTGAATTGGAAACTTGTATAAAGCAGTGGTTAAACAGCAAAAGATCATCATTTTCTTTATCTTTAATTTCACATCGTTACAAACTTAAGGTGTTTTGTTACCAAACAGAGGACAAAGTGGAATCCTTAAAAAAGACTCACAGAAACATAATAGGCAACCGGTCCAGAGCACTGAACTTAAATGACTACACAGAACATACTGGACACCTGATCATGTTTCTGAATTCAACCTGGGAGCTTCACCTATGTGTCCTAAATGCAGAATGAATACAGGTGATCTTTCATAAAAACTCAGATGAGACAACACGCAACGAGCGAGTTTATCAGTAACTCTGAGCAGACGACATGGAAGTAACACGCCACATCGCTATGACGTCCAGGTACTCTGAAGTCGGCAGTATCCTGTAATGGAAACGGTCTCCAGGAATAGGACCTGGTATCCAAGCCAAGTCGAGCCGGTTCCATGTAGTGGAAACGCAGCAACAGATGTCATTGATAACAGATGTGAAAACCTTGTTTCAGAAAGTATTCACCATGCACACAGCAGTAGCTGTAAGCACCTCTGTTCCATGGGCTTTGGGCATCTTTTTGCAGCTGTCAACTGTTAACCACAGAAATGTGATCTATTACACATTAAAACGGCATTAACGGCTGATCAAATGATTAAGTTGTTACATAGAAAATCCTTACATCTGTGTGTTTCTTTGGTCACTGCTGCACTTTTTTGCTGTGTTTACCTCCATCTGACCGATGATTCAAACAGAATTATGGGAGATTTCTCCTAACCCTCTGTTCGTAGTGTGGTCCTGGAAAATCTCCATTTCGAGGGCTATACAGCCCTCTGCCTTAACCCTTCCCCTCAGTCTAATTGAGAATTGGGACAGCACTACCCCTTCATGTGAACGCGCAAAATGGAGGGGGAGGGCCAAGGGGTGAATTGGGATTCAGCCTAAATGTGTCGGCCATTCTGATCAAGGCATTTGTTTGAGTGTGAAGGCTGTTCGGACGGTTTAGTCTGAGCAGTGTTTTCTGTTTGTTTGTTATTTCTGTTGTGTGTGTGTTTTCATTTTGTTCTTAAAAAAAAAAAAAAGAACATGTCCTGTTATACCTGTAAAACTTCTCTCCCGCTCCTTCCCTCCCAGGTGCTTCTTCCCTCCTGATGCCTCATCTTCTATACTGGCGACATAATCCAACAGTCTGGAGACCAGCATCACCACCCAGCTGATCATGGGGATGTCCAACACACCTACAGCCAAAACACAACCACATTTCATACCCGCCGCAGACCAATGAGTCTGCTTCACTGTCAAACATTCTGAAGTGACAGCTAATCACCTTCAGTCCTGCGCAGTGCAGCAGCTTGTGGCTGTTGAAGAGGAGACAACAGACTGTCCAGAAGGTTCAGGAGACCCTCCAACACACCGCTGTTACTCAGGGATCTTTGGCCGATACAGGACAGGAGCATGAAAACCCTGAGGGAAAGGTGTGGAAAACAATGGACTTCAAATTCTCAGCACACATCTCCAAGACACACCAACTTATCTACATATTGATATCATATACAGGGTTCCTACAGGTTAAATGTAAGACTCTATAAGACCTTTTTAAGACTACTTTGAACAGAATTTAATGTCCATTTCACAGCCATTCCCCTCCACTTGTGGCCTCCAGGTTGACGATCTTTTCTCCAACCAGGTATTATTAAATTTGCACTTCCCCATGCTTACTTTTCGCTTGTGAGCCATCCCTTAAAGTTCCCAAAGTTATCTCATGTGCAGTCATGTTGGGCTGAATGTTCTGTGATCATTTCTCACCAGGGGCTACAAAGTTAGCCATAACTGGTTCCTAATTTCAGTATAAATTGTCGGGTTGGAACGGGTTGATTACTTTCTTTGCAGCTTGGACATTTCCCAGGCACATTTAAACACAATACAGCCAACAAGTTCATGGCAACATACATTTGACATGGTAGGTCTTAAGTTAACAACTTTTTTAAGGTATTAAATGCAGATTTGTAAATTCAAAATTTTTATGACTTTTTAAGACCCCATGGGAACCCTGAATACAGGCACCTGAAATGAATTCAGCAACTGGGCACATTTCAGTTACATGTACACAAGTTCCATTTACAGTCGTGGAAAAAACAATTCTTCCATCCAAAGACGTAAAAAACATTGATTCTTCAATCCAGTCCTAACTGGACTAACAGACAGAACAGAAAACATGGAATGAATCAAAGCACTGTTTTTGTCAGTACAATGACATAGATACTGATGGAAGA
>JAPQRP010000009.1:31998325-32019301 GCA_037367295.1 Apogon hyalosoma | reverse complement strand
CCCTGTACTACTATTACCCGTGTACTACTATTACCCGTGTACTACTATTACCCGTGTACTACTATTACCCCTGTACTACTATTACCCCTGTACTACTATTACCCCTGTACTACTATTACCCCTGTACTACTATTACCTGCTAATATCATTGTGTCCAGATCACAAGTATTTATCTCATAATTCTGAGAAACAAACACTAGTTTTCTATTGAGAATGGGTTAGAAATTCATTATTCTGTGACATAAAAGCTTGTTTTATAGTGATACCAAGTTAATTACTTTCTTATTTTGAGAAAAGAAAACCTCAATTAGAAATCAGGAGTGTCAGCATTCATAAATAGCATGTTTACAGCTGCTGAAATGAATTTAAAATGAAAATACTGCAAAATGAAAATCAGAACATTCTCAAGGTGTCAAAATAATGGATTTAAAAATGTGCACTGTTGTTCTCATCTTCCACACCTGTGACAACAATATAGAGTGTATTATTATTCTACAAGAGTAGGCACTGAGACTCAAACCATCTCATTTGACTGCAGCTGTGATCAGCCTGCTGCTGTCGTTTTAAACCGTGTCCTCACCGCTGACTTTGCCCAGTCCTGGTGCTTTGTTCTTCAGTAAAGTGACCTGGATCTGAGGAATGTTGACGATGTTGGCATTCAGCACAAACTTGAAGTCCACGTGGCCCACCATGCAGGCTTTGGGCAGCACCAGTTCAAACACGTGTTCGTCCCAACTGGAGCTGCGGAGAGAGTGTCAGTCAGCTGTTGAGTGGACATTAAAGTCACAGAAGGAGGAGGCCTGTTTTCTTTCCTGTGTCAAAGTACCTGTCGCTCTGCAGCTTCCATGTACGGGTGTGCTGCGTGGCGTCTCCGTGGTGCTGCTGGTGAAGGTGCTGTGGGTGGCGTCTCTGCTGCTGCTCTTGCTGAACTTCCACCCAACACGGTGGCACTGTGGCCGAAAAGCGAGGGGTCAACGTCTCAAAGCGGGTCAGTTCCACCAGTGACATCAGGCTCTCTGTGGTCAGCAGCTGGTCCACCAGGAGGTCTACTCCTGAGGGAAAAAACAAAGGAAGTAGCATCAGAGAATCACAGCAAGGCAGCCTCAAGGGACAGTACAACAGTAGCCCAGGGTAGTGAACAGCACCAGTATAGTCGTGTGTCTGACGCCGACACTCAGTCAAGGTTTTCAACTGCAGGATGACCTTAGTGCAACCATTTACCCCAGTGGTTCCAACCTTTTTTACCTCCTGACCCCATTTTAACATCACAAATTTCTGGCAACCCCAGACATTCAAAACTGAGACATTTTTTTGCTGAAATTAACTTGGTTTTGATCATGTAATAGCTTCCAATACTATGTTGCAAATAAAGTGTAATTTTAGAGGACAATTAGGCTAAATAATGTATATAATGCACCTTTATGGTGTCTGCTTCTCAGTTTCTCTTGCAGATTTCTTATTGGGGCCAGGCAAGTGAAGAAATCTGTCCAGTCTCTGTTGGGTCCGGTTTTCAAACTGTGACTGTATCCAGGCAGGTTGAAGCGTAGTAACAACACAGTCACATGATTGGGTCAATCAAGATATGCCCTCTCAGATATTATATGCTGCATTTTATTTGAACTGGATTTTTATAGGAAAAGTGTGTGGTGTTTTAATTATAATGAAATATATGTATTTTGAATCATTTTATATATTTATTTATTTATTTATTTTTATTTATTTTTTTTTTAACTAGAAATTTCAGGTGACCCCATTGGAATTCCAAGCGACCCCATGGTTGAAAAACACTGATTTACCCTCTAGTGTGGTGGACAGACCGTCAACCCCGCCACTGTTAATGGTGATGCATGCACAAGTAGAATTGGTTAATGTCAGGGGAAATAATACAATCTATGGTACTTAGGGCGAGACAAAAAATTATATCACGATAATTTTTTTCATAACAGATAATATCGATATGTATCACGATATAAATCAAATCACTATTTTTGTCCAGCTTAAATTTTCTGTTACTCATAAGTTAGTTGTGAAGACATCATAAAGTTATTTTTGATTTAAATATAATTTATTTTATGTCAGAGGCTGAACACGACAGATGTGCTGGAGAACATTATATAACTGTTTGAGAAATAAAACATATACACACACACACATATGTGTGTGTGTGTGCGTGTGCGTGTTGTTGTTGTTTTTTTTCTCCCCCCTGCAAACATGTAAACAAACCCTTAGACAAATAAGCAAACAATGCATTATTTGGTGACAGACTATATAGTCCCATTTAAATCCAGATGTAGCTCATATTCTATTTAGTCTAATGTGTGTCTGATATGTGTCCAGTCTCAGTGCTGTAGTTTGTGCAGAAGGGCTTCATGGGTGTGTCAGATAAATGTGGTTCCATTTCACTAAGTAGAAGTAAACGTATTGAATTTTAATTATGTATAAATTTTCCGGTCTGCACTTTGCAGACGGTCCCTAACCCTTGGTTCACTAACTGGCTCCACGTTCGAGGTAATGCCATCTACTGATGGTTAAGGACCGTTTGTTTGGATGTAAACATGGTTGTAGTTTCCTCTGTGTTTCCAAAGCTGCATAGAGCTTCAGTGGTTATTAACCGATAATCTATTGAGCCGCGAAGTGTGAATCTGTTGCCAACTTTACTGTGGTGAGTGTTTTCGTTCTTCATAGTCTACATGTATCTCCATATTGTACTGAAAGGCCCCGAACCCAAACGGTTCGTACCCTACTTTTCAGTACCCCGTCGCTCCAGTTCTCGGTCTTCTTTTCTCCCAAGGGAACATTCATCTCCCTCTTCAGCCCAAACATTAGCTGTGTGCTGTGGTTGCTCTTCCACCTGTGCTGTGGGCATCAACCTAACTTGCTGTGGCTCTAGCGTGACTGGTTCAGTGCGGCGATACTCAATTATGATTGGCTGTTCTTATGTCTGTCAAAACATGGACGAATGAACTGTATCGAAATTATATCACGCGTGTCTCATTTTTCCATCGAGGAAAGTTGTATCGCGATATGTATCATTATCGTTTTATCGCCCAGCCCTAATGGTACTACAAAAACAAAAAAAAAAAATCTAGAAAAACACATTCACTGATTCTGTCCCAGATTGATTCCTTCCCTCCTACAATTTCAGATTAAGATATTTCATGCATTAAACATCAAAAATTACTTGTAAGATTTTTTTAACCCTTACAGACCCAAACATCCACTGGTAACCAAAACTGTCTACTGATCTAAACTGTTAAATAGCCGTTGATCCATTAATCCTATCAATACAATTCAATAATTGGTGTAAATACAGTTCTACATCTTTTCATGGTCATCAGATATGACCTATGTGGATGTTCAGAGGCTCTGTAGTTACTGTGGAAACACTGTCATCTTCTCCAAGATTGATTCACCAGTAAAACCCATGGAGTTGGATCAGTGACAGTGGATGGACACACTGGGTTTATGTTCAGTTCATGACAGATTGGACTGAAAAAGTCCCTTTTTTCCCAATTTTCTTCTGTTTTGATAACATAACCTTTGAGAATTAGTGCTGAGATTTAATTCATCGATATGATTAGTGAATAAAAAATAGAAAAACACCTGACTTAACCAAAACACAGAATATTTAATAAATTACGACAAATCTCTTAAGAAAGGTTAAATAGAGAGAAAAATTAATTTGGTAATAGCCAAAAAGTAGCACTTTATGGGTTATGGGTAAAGACCCAGCTAGGATCTGATCTGAGCCTCTATTTCACTGTCAAAATGATACATCAGTATTCTGGTTTTGCCTGTTGACAGTGAACCACACAAAGCCAACATCAAATTGTCCCATTTTGTTTCAGAGTTGTACCTTGGTTTTTACGGGTAACAAAATTAAGACTAAATCTACAACAAAACAATACTTTTCTAAACAAGAACCCTGAAAAAATACAATGAACAAAACAAATTAAAATAACACTGAGCTGTAGGTAAAGAGAATTTCATACTGCTGACAATTTCCTTTAAAAAATGCTTAAAAGCTCTCAGTGGTGGCGTTCGACTACCCACACTTCCACCCACTGGTCAGGTGATGTAAAACCCTGGATGAACAAGTCCTGTGTGAGGTCTACCTGTGATCCCAGGGCTAGAGGGGTTGGAGGAGGGCTTAGCCCCCTCAAGCAGCAGTTCAGCCCCTTTAGAAAGGGGGCCATCGATAAACATGTCTCCATCATCTACGTCGTCACACACTCCTCCAATTTGAAGGAAATGAAGTTCTCCACCTGCGGGGGGCAGAAAGAACATGATCTGCACCTTCTATTCAAGTCCACAGTAAATATCTGAAATATCCAACCAATGAATTTAGACTTTTACACACTAACCCTCACACAGCAAATACTACTTGGTGATAAAAATGCTAAATCTGAATTACAAACTCCTATTCAGGTGCATCCTGAATGAGTACCAAGACTGTTATGACATTCATTAACATACAATAACATCAGAATATTCCCAGATATTGCTATTGTATGACAAAAAATCTCAAATTTTAGACTGAGGAAAAGAATATTTCATTTGTTTCAACACTCAGTATGTCCAACAAAAACAATGAGAAAAACATGTGTGAAGTCAGTTTGGATTGACAGCTAATGTACAGGTGAATGTCCACAGTCAAGGGGTGTTGCTACCTTTGAATATTGTAACAATGACGACACATTTGAAGTCACATGTGAATATGTTGCACAATAACTACAGTGTCATTTAGCATTAGGCTAATTAAATCAAAACCATATACATTTTAATGGCATTAATACAAGCAAGTAGAAAATAAGCAGGAAAAGAAATACGTTCTGATGTTACTTTCATCTGCTATCATCACATCAACTAAATATACTCACTGATATCACACTGTAGTTTTAGGCAAATTATTTATATGTGGGATTTGTATGAAATTCTGACCATTTGGCACCGTAGAATACTCCCATCTGTAACATTATCATCTGGTGTAGGTACGGCATACAGCTGAGTGAGTTAGTGGCCAAACAAGACTGTGAAAGTTGGATTTGGATCCATGTTCATTCCTTGACCCATTACAGCACCATAAGATTTAACTTCAGTGTTCCAGTGAGTTTGTGTGATATGTGTGAGGTAATACCTCCAGACTGCAGGGGGGTAAGTCAATGAGCAACTGCCTGAAATTACAGGCAAAATAAAGACCACAAAACCACACCACCAATAAGAGTTACCGAGCTATTAAAGAAGACAATGCATTAGGAAAGAAATGAGCTTCAGTCAGAGCTCCATCTACAAACACTGATTCCTTTCAATGGTTTTAAATAAGAGCATGAAATCCTTAGAATCAAGGCTGTTGGTCTGTAAATACTTGATTGTTGTGTGCGTGTGTGTGCGCATGCCTGCGTTTGCAAATGCTTTTATTGTAAAGTGTAATGATGCAAGCGTATCGTTGCCGCCTAGGCCAGGTCTCCCTTGAAAAAGAGATCCACCATCTCACAGGGACCAACCTGGTTAAATAATGGTTAAAGAATTCAATAAATTCTGTGTAGGACAGTCTCCCACACTTCACTTAAAAATTTACACGACTGGACTACGACAATATGTAACACATCAACATGTTTACCGAGTCCTGTGTTCAATGTTGCAAAAAGGTTTGGGATTGTCTAACCCACCATAAAGAAGACATTTATATACAATGCACACAGTTATACTAGTACAACAATGCACTACTGTAGCAGAAAACCTGTGAGTGAATTCCAAAGGCATAAATTCAGCGTAGATGAATGGATAAAAGCAGGACCCAAACACATAAATCAACCCTGGTCTGTCCCAAACTCACCTTTGGTGCAGGCACAAAGGCGGTCGGTCCCAGAGCAATAGGTAACCGATACAAATGGGTCCGTCTCCTCCGCTGACCCGTCCTTCTTAGGTGGCTCCACCTTAGCCAGGACTTCTAACGTGGACAGGTCAAGGATCATGATAAACCCGGCCCGCGTGGTGACCACCAGGTGGCCCAGACCCGACACCTCGAGCCGTTTGCACTCTTTGTGTCCGGACACCGAGGCAGAGGGACTGGTGGCCGGTGCATTACTGCTGCAGCTGCTGGTAGTCATGGCTGCTCCACACGCAGTCCCAGATCCAGCAGCAGAAGCAGCTACAGAGCCTGCCGGGCCCGGTCCTAACCCAGATGAGCCGTTTTTTGGACCAGAAGGGAGAGACTCCTCAGGAGCCTCTTCACTGTCATCCTCCCTGCTGTCAAGCACATCTGGAGGAAGTAGAATGAGTGAGGTGATGGCGTCAGACGGGTCCCTGATCTGTTGCACCTTGACCGGCTCCTCATCCAAGGTGACGATGCGGGTGGAGTAGTTGAGTTTGTAGAGTGCAAGGTAGCCCCCTCCACTTCCACCACTGAGAGACCTCTGCTGTTGTTCACCTGAGAGCCAGAGTCAAACCAGGGAAAATTAAGGCATCTAGTACTTCTAGTGGAACATCTAAAGCGCATAAACTTAAGAAAAAAAACAAGAATAAATAAACTATGCTGAATAACTACATAATAATGGAATTCACTTCACTGGCTTCTAGATTCTTAAATACTAAGTATAGTCTCCAGCGGTTTATTTGTGTCTCTATGTTGAACATTTGGCCTGAACAAAGTTACCACAAAAAGTTAGCTATTCATAATACTTACTCATCTCTTAATTTCCATACTCCACAGTGTTAGATTAAATTACTAGAGTCCAAAATTAAGACACGCCAAGCACAGACTGAAGGTAGATAAAATTTAGATTTCAAGTCATTTAGTAAACTAAAAATAAGAGGAGTCGATTAGTTTCAGAAATCAGTTGAAAACAGACAGAATAGTAACATGGTACAATTTAAATATTATAAATTGTAGGTTTAGTGAAAAAATATTGACTGGTTCCAGTTATCCTCTGCTAAACAAAATGATCATGTTCATTACAGTGCCCTCTTGCGGGCCACAGGTTGCCAAATAAGAAAAAGCACCTGTACCGTATTCTTCAAAATACTGAATCCACTTATTGAGTGTACAACAGTAACTGTGTTGGTAAAAAAGACACTGAAAGTCTCTATGTTTTTGCATCTTTTTCCAAATCTGCAAAATATGGTGTCATTAGTTTTAACCAACACCAATTTCATCACTTAGCCCAATCAAACAAGTCTGACATAATAACAACCAAACAACATGAAGTATTACTAAAATAAAGAATAATGAAGGGAAAACTAGATAATGAAATACATGCACACGCATACGTAATCACTAATGACACAGTTATACCCAGATAATAACACTACTAATCTGTTTTTTACCTGGTGGAAGAATGAGGGGAGTCTGAGGTGGTGACCCCCCTTGGTGGTGGCCTTCCACCCCATTGGCCACTGGGTGCAGGGGGTCTCCTTTGTGCTGACCACAAAGGGCTGAGTGAAGGCGGTTCAGATTATTGAGGGCCTCCACTTGGTTTGTTGCGCTCAGAGATTCAGCACCACATGGCTGTAGCCCCACCAGAAGGTGCACCCCATCCCAGCAGGGAGTAATGGAGTCCACGTACAAGTTCTCCTCCTCCAGCTGCTTTGGCAGTCGGAGGCACTGTACCAGGGCTCCGGGTCTGGGAGGGGTTGACACCGTGGCGGCAGCCAAATTGCTCCATTTGTCCACATGTCCGTCTAACCCCGCCAGGTTCGTTGCTGCATCTGCAAACTGTTGGATGTAAGTGATGGGAGGATCCTGAAGGAGAAGCTGTTCATGAGTGTCAAACTCCATCTCTATGATTTGTGGCACAGTGAAGCCCTCCTCGTGGAGTCCTTTGCTCATCAGATTATTCATCTGAGCAAACACCTGCCCTGAGGACTTGTCGTCCACCTCTCGGATGCTGTATAGTAGCAGCACAGGGACAGTCCTGCGCACAGCCGGCGCAGAAGACGGGCTGGGAGGATGGGAGCCTGCTGAGTTAGAGAAGCCCGGCTCTGGGGCTGCAGTCTGGGTGCTGCAGGTCTCTATCTCCATGGGGCCGTGGTCCGTCAGAGGCTCAGAGCCCTGAGTCCTAAGGGGATCATCTGTGGTCCTGCGTGTTGAGGCCAGGGGTCCGGCCATGGGGGTGCTGGAGGCAGAGCGGTAGCTGAGCAGGCCTCCGGACAGCAGGCAGGGGAAGGGAATGTTGTGGTGGTCGGGGAGCTTGTCCTTGGCCTTGGCCTGGCCGTGGGCCTTGGCTTGACTTAGTGAGGGGTTGGCGCCCAGCTCCTCCAGGTCTTTGACGGTGTCCTCCAACACACTGGCCACCACCTCCCACTGCAGCTTCTCTGGCTGCTGGAGAACACTCAGCGCCGTCACCCCGAGGCTCACATCCATGCTCTCCCACTGAGAAGGTTGGCCTGAAGGACACCAAACAACAAGAGTGTGGTCAAACAAGCAGAAAACTGACTTTGTCTCGTCACAACCAAACAGAATAGCAGTTTTTCTTGTCTAGTTTCAAGTCTGTCATGTCTAATACACAAAAAGCCTCAAGTACTGTATGAAATGAACATCAACTTATGTACATGTAGAACTTCTCTGATCAAGAGCAAAATTTAGAAACCAGGATTGAAAAATAAATAAATAAATAAATAACCTGTAGCAGTATTTTTTAAAGCCAGCTACATTAATTATAAGTAGAAGACAAACACCAAGGGCCACATTTTGAAGTTGCCTGAAAATAAAATTGCAATAATTCTGGTACAACATAAAAATTTAAATGTGAATACACCACAAAAACAATTTCCATTTCCATTCATTTACCAAGATATAGTAATGGTCTTTTACATTTTGTTTTTTTTTTATATACTTCAGTATTATTTTCAAATACCTGACTATTGAATCTTAGATAACAGCAGATTCCCCTGGACAAAAAATAAGAATGAAATTCTACATCAAGATATGTAAGCAGCGATAAAAGTACATTTAACTAAACCAAACAGATTATGGGAATGTCGCAGAAGAATCAACATGGCTGGCATCCTCTTCCATATAACAGCTCTGATAAAGACACATAACCTTCACAGACCAGTACAGTGGGAGTGTGTGCAGACAGATATGTGAGGATGCACACGTCCTCTACTTACCATGAACAATTAACACTTAGTCATTATGAGTTCACGTGGACACCATTTTTCCACCCTAAGCTAAGTTTTTAAGAGAAGCTGAGTGCATTACTCCATCAACAATAGAAGACTGGTACAAAATTATCTGGCAAATATTCAAACTAGAAAAACTGACTATCAGAATCCAAATGACTACATTTCATCATATTTGGGACAAATGGATCAAGTTTGTATCCTCTAGCCACCCAGAATTTGTACCACTCCCCTAAAAATGTCCTCTTTTTTATAATCTCACTGTATTTTTTTCTTTGTTTTATGTTTTCTGCATAAACATGTGTAATATTAAAAGAACCCAGAAGTATTGTAATGCTATGATTGTTTTTAAGTGAGAAATACCGAAACTATAAGCACCCAGTTCATATGTTCTTTTTTTTTTTATTTGTTTGTTTTGGGTTTTTTTTTTTTTACACTTTTGTATGTATAAAATAAGAACTATGAAAAGGGCTCTAACAGATAACATATGTATGAACTGTAATGTTGAAGATATTTTGTCACATTTTTCAATAAAAACAAAATGAATAAAAAAAAAAGGTGAGTGCGATACATTTGAAGAATGTCAGAGTTTTCTTCCCCTCATTACAAAGTGGATGGTCAGACCTAAAACCAGCGCTGGCACTGTGCCAACAGTGTGGTCTGGCTATGCAAGACCAGAAGAAGTTTACACCATGGAAAACTGACAATTCCTTTGAGGAGTAAAGCTCACTGTCCTGATATTGAAACAGAAAAGACAATGGATTCTTCACAGCTCCTTTCTTGGCTTCGTCTCATCTGGGGCTTTTGTGGTGTTTTTGCAATAACCACTTGAAAAGCTGTTCATATGAAAAAGTTCTTTGTTTTTTTTTATTTACGTGGTGCATTTTCATTCTCTTTTGGTGTGTAAAGACCTTATTCCAAATCAAACTACTAGGACAGAAACTATCCAACCTGTGGCACGATCTGCATGTGCACAGCTATAAACTGTATATATAGCTTTTTTTTTTTTTTTTTATTTCTGATTTGTCTTTATTTTGATTTTGCACTTCTTTTGCTCGTGTGCTTTTGTATTTTGCTGCTATAAACCTGGAATTTCTCCTTGTGGGACTAATAAAGGCATATCTTATCTTATTCTATCTTATCGTAACATATGAGAACTGAAAGATGGTTGAAGTTGTATTACCTGTTACAGATTCTGACCGGGAATGCTCATCACTGTCTGAATCCTCCAGCTGGTCATCACTGAAAGAGAAAGAACAAGCCAAACAGGAACAACAATGGTAAGTTCTATCACACACACATCTGATTAAATCTGTTTATGTAGTTCTCGCTAGAGCTTATGGCCAAAACATATTATTTCAGGTTATAATAATCATGACCATTAGCTACAAAAATCTAACAGGTTCATCCTTGAGTTCAATTGAAAGTTTGTACCATATTAGGAAAAAAAAAACCTCAAGGTGTTGCTGAGATAACACTCATAAGAACGCACAAACATTTGGTCAAAGTGAGGATGATCAAATTCAAATCAAATCAAATTTATTTATATAGCGTCACATCATAACAAAGGTTATCTCATGACACTTTACATACAGAGCTGGTCTAAACCAGACTCGAGCCAATTTACAGAACCCAACAGAGTCCTCCAGAATAGGAATGCGCTGATGCGCTTGCCCGGTGTGGTTTAGCTGAAAAACCAAATTTAAGTAATTTCAGGAAGTCTTTTTATTTTGAAGTCTGTCAAAACAGGAAGTACCTTGAGATTGTGTTGACACAAGGAAAAAACTTAACCCTTTCCACATGTGGAGTGTCAGTTCGCTGTTTGTGTTCTGTAGCTGTAGTATGTTTTAGAATAAACGCTCAGTTTGAGCAGAAGCCGTCTGGTCATTAAACGTTCAAACTCCAACTCCAGTTGAACCTCCAAACCACAGAACCTTAGGTCACTCCATGCTCCTGTCTGGGTTTGAATATCCGATCCTAATGTCGGATTGGTGCAACCTTAATCCACGAGTAAACGCTTGGTGAGAGTGGAAGGAAAAACAGCCTTTTAACAGGCAGAAACCTGGAACAGACCCCGACTCTTGGAGGATGGTCATCTGCTATGACCAGTTGGAGTTAAAGGAAGATGATGCTTGGCCATCAAAATTGTTTATGTTCTTCCTCACGTTCCAGGTGTAAAATTATAATATCTATCACAAGTAGTAATAATGTTTAAGATGGGTTTCTCTCTCTCTCCTTTTATTCCCCACTCAACAACCCACTCAGGAATCTCAGGGAGCTTTTTGGTTTGTTTTTTTTTTTTTTTAAATAAATAAATTCCTGTTCTGCAAAGGGATGTAAAAGAAAATGGCGGTATAAAAACACTACAGTTATCTACCATAAGCATTTCCTTGGAATAGCGTGTCATGGTATTGTATGTTTGTCAGAGTCCTGTACCGGGTCGGGTGGGCCAGGTCAGTAAAAAAAAAAAAAAAAAGAAAAAAAAAGGATTTTCGCAGGCACGGGTGGGTAACGGGCAAGGAAGTGACAAAGTAAAAGAAAATTCATGGTTAAAAATAATTGTCAGGACATTTAATAATGATGATCATCTACTTTGACCATGGTTGATCCACAGCCAGTTTGTTTTATTGTGAAGTGAGCTTCACCTCTGTTTACATCCTGACACAGACATCATTGAGCCGCACATATTAGAGATTTAATGATAGCGTGCACTTAAGGAAAAAATAAAGCCCTTAAAAGTGAGCTACTGTGTAGACAATGTGTTAAAATTATGGGTCAGGTTGCAGGTCTAATGTACGCCGATTCGGGCAGGTGCAGATTTGCAGGCAGACACTCTTGTCTCTGTCCGCTGTCTCTCACTGAGGGGCGGGGCTTCCCTGCACTGAATGCTCACTTGCATGTCCAGAGAGAGAAAGAGAGAGAGAATCAACTGCAAAACTGAAAACCCGCGGTCCATAATGGCAGATTGTCCCGTGTAGAGCGGACCGAATGGTACACGGTTTTCCCTAGTACCGTTGCATCCCTACTATTTACGTTCTATTACTATCTGAAAATGTGGCAGTGTGGCTTTCACCTGTCTCCCTCGAGCTTGGGCAGGTCTGAGCAGGATGACGATTCCTCGAGCCAGGCTAGAGTTGGTCTGCGAGACTCGCTGAGCGTCTGCTGGTTCTGCTCACCACTGCACAGGATCAGCTGCCTCAGGATGGCTGGGTCGTACGGGTTGATGTCAAACTTCAAGTGCACCTGAGCGCCCAAAAAAAACACACAACATGATGAGTAATAGCTGTGGCAGATTGCAGGGTCTCGTGTTTTCACACTTGCTCTGACCTTCATCATTTTTGAGACGTCCCAGATGCAGATCTTGCCCCTCTTGGTGGCAGCAGCGAGGAACTGTGGACAGCTGCCAAAGCCATAGCAGGCGATCTTGTCCAAACTGTCAGGGCTGTTTGGGAACTGGGCGGGGCTGGTGGCCAGTGTCACCGACAGCGGCACATTCTGCGTGTGCTCACCTTTTACAAACGGACAGTTTGGAGAATGTCGCTCATGTTCCGACCTAGGGACAAAGCAGACGGCGTATGTAAGAAGCAGGACTCCAAAGGTACCGGTAAATTCCGTACTGTAATGAATGTCATCGTCTCACCATGGCTCATCTGTGGGTTCCCAACAGACTAAACACACACTGCAGGTGAAACACATGGCCCTGTCATCCCCCGTGGAGGCAGGCTGTGCAAACAGACAAAACCAGATTCAGAGACATGAACGTTAATGACCACTTCCATCAGATCTCTTGTTCCTTTGAGTCCAGTCTAAACCAAAGATTCACAACATTTAAGGATATTGAACAGCGGCCTGTAACAACTGGACTCCACCTACAACTAAGCCTTTGAAGTCTAGAGTGTACACAGACAACAGCTGGTCTGATCAGTTACAAAATGTACAAAAATCACAAAATGTTTGGCGTTTTAGATGGAGGAAAGAGTAAACAGCTGTGTCTATATGACGCAAGGCTTAAAATGTTCTCAAATGAGATCAACAGAAGTGCTCCAGGTATAGACAGGAGACATCTCCTGTCTCCAGATCTGAGCCTTTGACTTGCATAGGCCTCCTGGATAATCTGATGAAGTACCTCAGCGTTTCTGTTGGTAAGATTTTGCCATGGCACTGCGCCACGGCAAAATCCCTGCCACCACACCATACATTTCATTAAAAAAAAAAAATCATCACCGTCGCATTAGACTTATTATACATATATATAATCTATAATAGGCCAGGACAAACATCCCGCCCCCTCAAATGAAAGTTTGTGAAGCGTCAGGAAGTAGGGAAAAGATAAATGAGTGTTAAGTTTCATTTTCACTCCAGCGGGCGGCACAGTCCACACCGCTCCTTATGCCCACAGTATTATAAGTAAGATGGAAACCAGCCGAGCTCTGCCAGCCCCCACAATGCCACCCCTGACCAAAATGTGTGCACACCCCCCCAGCCAAACCACATGTGCAGATTACACACCGCCACACCAACAGATCAGTTCCACAGGAAACACTGCACCTAGATATGCCTCTAAATTCTCATCCCTTTCATTCTGTAATATTTCTGCCTTTCCACCAATCCTGGAAATGCAACTCTAGCAAATAACTCACTCATAAGACAAGAGGGTCAGGTCAAGGGAACACGCACATCTGAGAACGATCTAAGTTTCTCTGATCTTATTCTGTATGCACTCATCTGTTAGCTTATTACTGTGATGTAGAATAAATGCTTGTATTAAAAATATTCAATTGTTTTCTTGACACATTGGTCCTTACATCAGAACAGGATCAAGAATTGAAACCGTGTCACTTTAAATCTGTGGCAATAAGTCCAAAAGCTTCCAACAAATTTTCCTACATTTTGTCGTCGGTGTATCTTAAAATGTTATTTAAACATCAGAGGCAAATTTAAGTGAATTTCCTGTGAGAACCACATGTTAAGCACTTTGGCGTAAACCTTGTCAAAATCAGTGACATTTAGATGAAACTGTGTTACCGAGCATATTTTAAAATATTTGACAAAAATGTTATTTTATGTAGTCATCATCTTTACTATGTTTAAGTATTTACAAATACCTACTGAAATACATATTGATATAGGTTATACATGTAAAAAGTTAGAGCCCACTGAACACCAAACATGTAACCGTGTCACTGCTGGACCTGACCCAAGAGCCAGAAAATCCAGCATGTGGAAAACAAGTAAAGAGGGTCATTACTAAAGATGTGATTCACTGCCTGTTTTCAGAACATCACAGACCAGCATGATGCAAGTGGATGCAAATTTCAACTAATCTTTTTATGAACCTTTACTTTGGACAATTTTTCTTCAGAGAAATTTAGTGTGATCTTCATAACTTGAAGTGTGTTGTCAGACGATGTGTGAAGTAGTGCAATAGTATGCACTACCCCAAGTTTCATTCAGCCAGACAAACATTAGTTATTGTCCAGCATGCTTTTGGACATGAGAATGGTGCTCAGACTAAATACTTTTTCCTGCAGAGGCCATTTAATTTGGGTTCTTATGTGGCGCACATATTTCCTATATTTTCTAGTTGGATTTGAATGCACAGGCTGAGAACTAAATACAGTACATCTGTAAACTAGAACTCTGTCTACATGCATGGTTCCATTCTGTTAAATGAGCTCATATAAATTCTGACAATCCTTCAATGGCCTGAAATGATCACGTTCTACATTCAGTCAAATGCTGCATGCAAATACTGTGAATGTGTACAACACAAACTTGACAAGAAACTACAGTAGAACCTAGCAGTACCAATTTGTTCCATGACCATGTCTGTTCTGCAATTTACTCATTTTACAAATCAATTTTCCCCATTAAAATGAAATGAAATACAATTAATCCATTCCAGCCTCAGAAAACCACCCAAAAATACTTTTTAAAGGATTTTTAAAACAGAAAAAGTGCTATTAGAATGAAAATAAACTGATTTCATTAACTTATTTACCTTTAAGATCAGATGATCTGTGCACAAGGAAGATGGTGCAGGAGGAGGAAGAGGAGGGGGAGGAGGAGGAGGAAGGCTATTCTCTGAAGGAGACTCTCCTTCCAGTAAAACATCAGGTAGTAGAATTTCTGGTATTTTCTTTCTCTCGTCACTTAATTTGTTCTTTCTTTTTCACTTTCATCACTGTCTGCACTTACAGGTGGTTTCATTATAAACGTATCCACAGACACCTGCTTTGTTCTGCTTTTTAAAATGCACCTAAATGCATCACACCATTGTCATTAAAGCAGCTGCACCACCTGAACTTAATTTATCTGGATGACTTTTTTTCAACTAAATCTGAAACCTCCGTCCACTTTGCCAACACTTGTTTTAATTTACTGGTACAGATCTCCTCCTCTTCCACTCCACTGTCTTTGTTGGGGAGTTTCCTGATCTCCTCCATCTGAAAGATGCCTGTGGAGGCTCCACCTGTTGGAGGAACACCTGCTCCTCCTGCCCATTTACACTCATTTACAGACAAAATTTCTTATCAGCTGCGGTTCATAAAGTGAAGTTCTTCTACTGCCAAGTTCTACTGTAACATGAGCCCATAAAGGTAAAGGGAGCACAGACTACTGTAAGAACCCACCTGATGGTAAAACCCTGCTTGAGCCATTGGGTCTGGCTGAGCCCACCTGTAACCAGCATGTGGCCATGACGTAAACGTCTCCCTCCTGTTGGCCTCACTGTACATCAAAGATCTGCAGAGGAACACACAGCTTAGAACAACAGGCCTGATGTACAGGAGCCACAGTGAAAAGCTTTGTCAAAAAGGTAGAGGATCACACACCATGTCCCATAGATGCAAACCATTATGATAAAGCTCACATTTAACTATGGGGGGGCAGAATAAACCAGAGTGTGGGTTTTTTAATGGCTCACCTATCTACAGAGCGGCCGGGGCCGACGCCAAGCTCAGGCCTGGCACTCGACAAGAGGTAGGAGAGCCTGTCCATGATGGATGAGGCCACAGACAAGGCAGCTACATTCTGGTTGATCTTCTTCAGCTCGTTGACGATGGCGCTGGCCACCAGCTTCAACACATGGTGGGGCAGGTGGAAGGTCACTGTTGCCCACTGAAACACCAAAGGGGAAAGCGTAAAAACATTAATGCACATATATGATCACAAAGAAGAGAGATGGATTTGATAATGAAACGTAGCCCATATCGAATTCTACAACTCTTTGGCTGCTACTGCTGTGTACATTAGTATATGCTGACCACCATGGAGGCTACCATAAACAAATAATATTTAGGAAATCTAATGATTAACATTACACTGTTTACTGTACTGCTGCATATTGTCATTATTTTTCCATTGTAAATTATATATTCATCAGGGATAATATATAAAACCTTTGTGGACAATATTGCAATCTGTGATTGCAGTTTGTTTGGTTATCAAGTAAAATACACATATTACTGATCATTTTGAAATGTGTACTTTTTCCCACAACTCACATAACATATACAGAGTGTCTCAAAAAATTTGACATCATTTCATCACCTAATAATATGTTTAAAATTTGTTTGCTGTTTTTGCTCAAAAAAAGGAAGATGGTTTGGACATGCTAATGATGGAGAAAATGTGCTTTTGAAATGGCCCCCACACTCACTTGACCTAACACCGTTCCATTTCTTTCTGTGGGGTTCTGTGAAAGGACTGGTCTATATCCCACCACTTCGCACATGTGTAGAGGAACTCCAGAGGAGAACCACTGAGGCTCTGGAGAATGTTCCACACCACATGCTGCAGCGAGTGTGGCAGGAACTCCACTATCGACTGGATGTGTGCCGCGTCAACAGTGGTAGACACACTGAACATTTGGAATAAATTTGGAACATTATTAATTTACCATCACCCAGAATTTTTCATTTGAAATTTGTAGAATAAAACATTCTATGTCCAAAATCAACCCTATTAAGTATCATTTCTCCTGACCATGTAGTCACTCCGATATGGACATCTCAAATGATGTCAGTTTTTTTTGGGACACCCTGTATTTGCGCTTGTATACAAAAATACTAAAGTGAGAAAAAGAAAAGTGCTCATTATGCACGTTTTACAAAAACCTCTTTGTGCATACTGTCGCCGAGTCCTAAAATAGGACATTTATGTTGCAGACCTGTGTAATTATAGAAAGGCAATGGCTAATACTGTGACTGTGGATTGAGCTTCACTTAATTATATGGTTACCACTGACAGCAAAGCAACAAGAAAGACCACTGCTCAAAATTCTCCCAGGTAGTACATCTACCCAAATACTGAAAAATGCTAATACAGAGCAATTAAAAAACAGTACATTTACAATTCAAAACTTTACATAATTAACAATTATCATGTCTTTGATTACTGAGTCCAGTAAAGCTGATGGATGAAAGCGCACTGATTGTGGATGTTGTGCTGTTGTTAAATGTCTGTCTTTAACTTTAAAACCTTTTCTGTTTAAGATTTAACTGAAAGATGACACAAACACAAAGAACATCCAAACACTTAATACATAAAAAATACTTTCTTAGATCTTTCTATTCACTGTTCAAATAATCAAACAATAGCTGCACCTCTAGTTGACACTGACCAGAGATTTCAGGTTTATACTCTTGAAAGATTCATTTATGGCGTCAACATGTGCTCAGTATGGATAGAGTCAACAGTCGGGGCCATGAAGGAATGGTGTACAGAAGACTTTTGTTTGATATGCTTTGTAAAAAACAAAGAGGAGCCTGAAGGTACTAGACAGTGTCCCTTGAGATGTAACTTCATGTTTGCAAACACTGACTAAACACAAGCTTCGGTATAAAACCTGTGTATGCTGTAAACTACACACAGCACAAGTGTGTTTTCCGTGACATGCTTTGGAAATTGGTCTGCAGGGTGTGATGTACGAAAAGTGAACGTCTGAGTCAGCAGCAGCATGAGCTGAAGGCATTTCTGCGTCTACGCTGGAAGTCAAAGCAAAGGTAAAATAAATAAATAAAAGTCAGAAATGCATCCAGGAGGATGCGGAGCTGCCAGCAGCTGTATCTGGCTCTGACACAGATCACCAGGTAACAGAACACATGACTAAACAGCTGTTACCGCCTTCCCGGTGAGTTTCCAGGTCTAAGTGGGAGAAAGTATCTGCATCTACTGAATGCTCACAGAAACAAGCTAAATGGAGTGTGAGAGCCAGAGTGTACTGCCTGGCTGATTGGCTGCCCTTTCCCATCAACCCCTGGAGCGCTTACATCCGCTGCACTGGCTCCGAGTCGTGGGACTGCAGAGACAACGTGTACACACAGTAGGTCGTGTTAACACACTTTATTATGCTCTGCGTGGTGCAAACATGATCGCCCTGTGCATGATGATGATCTGAAACCCATCTCTGAATAAATACCAGCCTAATTCTGACCATACTTCTTATTCTGGATTCATATGTGGTGAAGCAGAGGCATGCTGAGATAAAAGGAGGTTTATTCAGTCATATGGACCCTGGCCAAAGGAGAGACACTGAACTTTAGTGACATGAATGTTAAGTCCAGCGCTTCCAGAGGACAACGCTCATGGATAGTTCAGCTCTGCACATCAAATCCAACTCAGTCTGAGCCCCCTAAGTCAAAACCACCCCCGGCAGAGGAAAGGGGCGGGGTTCGGGAGGCAATGAAGGTGATTTGCTGCTTTACTAACGACACAAGATCGCCCAGAGCTGACCACGGCCCTCCCTCCTAAACCACTAAAAGACTCATTTAACCAGTTGTCTACCCGCAGGAGATCAGCTCTTCTGAGCACCGTTTTCTTCCATTTACTAACTAAACAAACACTGGACTTGTGATAAAACTTTAAAAATTATGTTGACTAAATGAAATGATTCTTATTTTGTCCTTAAGTGATAAGAGATAGAAAATTAGCAGGACAAATTTTGCAAAATTTTTGTAGCTATTTATTTGTAGACTTTTTTATGCAACTTACTAATTGAGTAATGTGGTATTTGAAAAGAAAAGGTTGAATATGACTAAAATCATCCCTTAAAAAATGAGCCATTTTGGAAATTCAACTTTAGTGCCCGACTTTCATGGTATTTATGACGGACTGTTTTAATTAGATCTTTAATTAACAGAAATTACTTTTAGATTAGAAAGGGGTTTTAAGATCACTTTATCATTGTGCTGTTCTTCAAGACATCGGGCTACACAACTAATCAAACTGCCATCGCAGTATTGGCCAACTATAGAACTGGGGCAACTACGTAATGGAAAAAGGCTACAAGGTAAAGGCCCAGATTTAGGAGGATTCACAGTGATCCTACAAAATAAAGAAAATAAAATAACAACCACTGTTGTCTGGTGACATTTTGGTGACCTACAAAGACGACAATGGACACAGAGCGTTCACAACAGCTCGTGGCCGATTGGCCAGTGAGATAAAAAAAACGAGTGACAAATCTATCAACTTTTCCTTGTGTTATTAGAGACTTTGGGCTTGTCCCAAAGTCCCCCCTTGGCAACTAGCACTTGTTTTGGAGTCCACTCATTTTTGAAGTCCACTTCGGAACGGAGTCGCAAGTGGTAGGGACCGACACAATGGGACACCAACGTCATCAATAACTAATGAGGTCGTATATATGACGAGTCTTTTCTTATACGTCTAATTCGTCCTTTCTTATACAATATCACCGACATCCCATCAATTTTACAACAAGACATTGCAACTATTATTGTGTAAGGGGATTTACAAAATTAGTGAACTTGAGTTAAGGTGGTATGGTAATTACGATGGTCTAAAAATAACAAATATAACATTCTAACTCAACTTATGTTTTTGTTTGCAAAAAAGTAAGATGTACCATCAGATTTGCAAAGAAGATTGCAGCTATTTGAAAAGAAAACTTACATTTGTGTGATTCCCTTCCAGCTCCTGTTGCCATGTTTACCATATGTTTACGTGGGGAAAGCGGAAGTGTTCGCAAAGCCTTATAGGCACCGCAAAGCATTATGGGCTGCAAATTCTCCCCTCCGTCTGAAGCAATCATCGCAAGTCTGCATCCAAGCTGACTCTGTTTGAAGGGGGAGAATGACCACTCCCCCTCGATGCTAAAGAGAAATGGGACACCCTACCCCTCCGAAACATGACTCCAAACGTAGGGACAGGGACAAATTGTAGGGCCAAGGGGGGACTTTGGGACACGGCCTTTAGAGACTTTGATGTGAAAACATATATTGTTCTTTATTCTTTCTTTATCATTCTCAAATTACTGCACTGAATATAAACCAGTCCCAGTGACATTGACAGTTTTCGCTATTGTCTCTTTTTGCTCCATTTAGATCGTTAATGTAGACTGAAAATTAAAAAATATGCTTAAAAATTTACCATGACTTGTTGTAGTCTCTTAAGTGGACCGTAAGGTTAAACATAACACAATGCACACTTTTAATCCCCCTCGGCCAAATATAGTGCAAGATTCTGTTAAAGTTACTGCCCTATAATTTAGATTAGATTGTCTTTGTGTAAAAACTTATTCCATACATGTTTATATTTTAAAGTATTCAGCTATTATAACTGCACCAGGACACTGGACCTGAAAAAGTAGGTCATGGTCATGTATTTTCAATATTCTTCTGCTCCATGCCAAGATGCATCCACAGGATAAATGTGGTGCATTCTTCAGATAATGCGATAATGTTGTTGAATTGACAGACAGACGGGACAGACAACAAAACGATTGCAATACCCCTCGGCCAAGGGGTAAAAACCAAACCAAACTGAAAAAAATGAAGAGAAAAACTAAACAAACAAACAAACAAATATGCTGACCCTGATCCTAACCCTGAT
>JAPQRP010000009.1:31814163-31824832 GCA_037367295.1 Apogon hyalosoma | reverse complement strand
TCGCGGAGTAATACGTACTGTGCTTTAACATAATATTACGGTGTGTGTATAAAATATTGGTGTCAACAGCTCGTTCATAGTTAAATTGCGAGCTGCGCGGGAGCATTGGATGACAGAAGGCGAACACACATTCGCCAAGGCAAGGATGCAACACCGGGCGAGTTCCGTCACTATCTGCCAATGGATCGTGGATGCCTGGGCTCAGGTATCAGGCTCAAGTGTCGTCCGAGCTGACTGTTTAGTTTCGCTTACTGCGCCTTATAATCTGGTGCACCTTATAGTCCAAAAAATACGGTATATGCATCTATATTTGAAAGTTATACCTGCAATTTGGAAAAAAAAAATAATAAAATAAAATTATATATATATATGAAGGATTATATATATTTTATCTTAAAATTGCCTTCAAACTAGACTTTAACTCAAAGCAGGAGGTGAAAACTAATGGAAGACTGATTTAAAAGCTGTTGAAGCACTGGTTGAGGCGGTGCCTTTGTATTTGACCCAGTCTGTATATTAGTATTTATGAGCCAGTGGTCAGTGAATGTCCATCCACCCAGTCTGAGTTGTGCCTTCGATCGTACAGGCCTGTTGAATATCTGCTCACCAACAGTGTGTGACATCACCTGTCCGTCAAAGCAGCAGTGGAACTGGACCACACCTGGGCGGGGCTTACAACGGGTTGGAGGAGGATCAGAGCAGAAGGCGGGGCATTCAACCTGTCATATGTTCTCTCACACAAACATTTGAGCTGCGCCAACAAGAGCCTTAAAAACAGATCCATCCATTTGTGTTTTTACAGATTCATAATTTTATGTTTTAGAAAACAGAACAGTGGGAGCAGTCTGGAAACAGGAAGATTTTACATACTTTTGTTTCCATTTTCCAGACTTTTACAGGCCTGGAAATGTATAAAACCTAATTCCATCCTTTCCATACTTGCGTAGGAACCCTGGGTGACTCTATAGCCCCTGGGAGAGTCCAGTCTATGAGCGGTGCTCCTGTTTAAGTCACTTTGTATAGATATGTGAACTGTACATCTGGACCAAACACAAACTCAGGGTTCCTCCATTACGCTGCTCATTTCCTCCTTTTCCAGAGGCATCTACAATGATCAAACAACCATTCATTTTCTGATCCCGCTTTATCCTCACTAGGGTCACGGGGGTCGCTGGAGCCAATCCCAGCTACTTCTGTGTGAAGGCGGGGTTCCCCCTGGACATGTCACCAGTTCATCTCAGGGCTGAACATATAGAGACAAACAGTCGTTGTCACATTCACACCTTAACCAGTGAACCTATCAGTGCATGTGTTTGGATGGTGGGAGGAGCCGGAGTACCCGGAGAGAACGCACACAGACACGGGGAGAACATGCAAACTCCACACAGAAAGGTCCCACCCCCAGCACGAGTGCAATCCACTGCACCACCATGTCACCCATCAATCAATCAGTTAATCAGAATTTAATTATCATAATAAAATCATAATAAAAGTTATCTCGTGGTACCTTCCACATAGAGCAGGTTGAACCAGACGCCAATCTACAGAAGCAGCAACATCCTCCAGGATGCGAGGCACGGTCTGACATCGTACACTAAATCACCACCAGCGCACGTTTACAGATCCAACTTTATTCAGTTACCATCTGGTGACAGTTTACAATATAAGAATATTTGTTACAAAACCACGTTCTTTATAAATATTTACTGCTCTGGTGTTTTTACATCTGTATAAAGGCACTTTATCATACATACAGGTGAAGTTCAAATACAGCTGAAGTTTCCTACAAATATTTGTCTGACAGTAAAACAAATTCCCTTCAACAGCTACATGTTTTCCTGCCAAACAGATGCATTAGCTGTCGTTAAAGTTTTGTCTGCACCTTCTGTCTTAATGCCATCTTTCCCACAGTGTCTGAATCTGTCCTACTTTATATTTCTATATTATATATTTCACTGTGTGTTAATCCTACACAGATAAGCCTGTGTGTGTCTGTTCCAGAGCTTGACTCGTCTGTTTCTGGTGTTTATGTGGACCTGCTTTATTTCCATTAAACCAGTTTGTTCCCATCAAAGACCAGTTCATTAAACCAGGTTGAACTGGGGAACTAGGAGCCATGTCACTGTTCTTCTTCTTTTAATCTTGCATCTAATCTTCCATGGACTACATTTTAGTCCAACGGCTCGAAGGGTCCGATTATTGTCAGAATCAGTTTTCATCTGTCGTCCATCAACAATTTTTCCAGAATCTTCTCTGAAACCGTCAGTCAGAATGACCTGATATTTGTTGTGGAACATCTTTGGGGTAAGGTCTGCCAAGTTTACTCAAAGGGTTGGGAAATACTGATTTTTAAATTTTTCATGAATTTCTGAAATGTTCCAAATCCTCATTGAAATGTGTCCCATTATCAACCAAAGTGTTCTAACTTGAAAACAGTTGAAGATATTGATAGAATTACTATTGGTAATAGATAGGAAGTCACATATGGGCTTTCATTTGGTGCCATGACCTTTGACCTTCAAAGGTCAAATGAATGTCAATTAATGTCTTTAAATATGTCGCTGGACTACAGGAGCCTTGGTCCTATTTTTATCTGTTGAAACTCTTGTTTTGTACAGATCACAGACCCAGTGAGTGAACACAAACAATGACCAACTGCAGCTTGTTGGAGGCGAAGTTAATTTTAAAACCAAGAAGACTCAAGGCTTGCAAGAAAACATTTATAAATGAAGCTCCACAGGTGTTTATTTAAAAAAACAAGAAAATTTGGCAGTAAAAGTGAAGCCAAAGCAGAAGAATACAGTTAACACAGGGGTGTTCAACCTGTGGCTCCTGGGCCTTTTTCAAGTGGCTCAACACTGATTTATTTATTTATTTTTCCACACATTTTGCTATTGTTGTTGCAACAATAAAGCAAATCTTATGTTGTTCCGTTGTAAAAATGTAGACGACACTCCAGATGAATCAAAAATAGGACCAAGGCTCCTGTAGTCTAATGGCATACTTAAAAACAGTAACTGACCTTCATTTGACCTTTCATGGTCACTCAAGGTCAAAGGTCATGGCATCCCATTAAAGCCCATATGTGACTTCCTATCTATTACCAATAGTTATTATATCAATATCTTCAACTGTTTTCAAGTGATAACACTCTGAAATGTGTCCCATTATAAACCAGTGGGGATTTGGAAAAGTTCAAAAATTCATTCAAAAATCAAACAGTTCTTTGACTACACCTGGTAGACCTTACCCCAAAGATGTTCCGCAACAAATATCAAGCCATTCTGGCTGACGGTTTCAGAGAAGATTCTTGAATTATTGTTAACGGATGACGGACAACAGCTGATCCCATTGGACCTTCAGACGCTGGACTAAAAAGTAGAAGTAGCAGTAAAAGTAGGCTGTATTTGTATGACCTTTCAAATAAAGCCTCCTCATACCAGTCAGGTTTTGCTGCACAAACACAATAATGACATTTGTCACCGTTTTCGTTCATGTACTTCTATAATTTCTTTGTAAATGCACCAAACTTTAATTTACTCTTGACATATTCTGTACCAACTAATCCTAAAAAGCTTCTTCATCTTTGAGGTAAAACATACAAAGAATCTTCTGGCTCCAGATGGTTTAACTGTTTGTATTTCTGACCTAAAATGGTTCTTTAGATAATAAAGCTGGTCTAACACTACTTGAAGGCCACTGATACGATAGATGATGATACTGCTGTACTCCATCCTTAAAGCAGCGTCTGACTTTGGTCCCAGATGTTTGTTCACGTGTGTCCAGCCCCAGTCAGATCCTCGTTATCTCTGATCCATTCGTCTGTCTGTGCTCGTGCACCTGAATCACTTCCCTCACAGTGAACACCATCGTAGATGACTCCACCATAAACACAGTCCACTTGTTTGCAGAACAAACCCAAATATCACTCAGGCCTTTTTGGAAATTGTGTCACGAAGTGCATTGTGGGAACGGCGATCAAGCGAAAGTGGTTTCTTGAAAGTGGCAAGAAAACGATCCAGATGGTTCCACTGTAAACTCCTCCAGTCCACCAGGGCTGGTTTCCAGAATGAGTCCAGTCGGTGGATGGAGGTGAAGGACACGTTTGGGTTCAGCTTCACCAACAGACAAACAAACTGCTGCTGCACGGAACTCACATTCCCACAATGCACTGAAACACAACATTTCCACACATACTGCGCCAAATTTGTTTTAAAACCCTTCTTCTCTTGTTGTAACATCCATCAACATCCGTTTTTTTTTTGTTTTTTTTTGTTCATGTGACTCTAGTTGTGCAAAAAGGTCTTTCCATTACAGTTTTGTGCGATATACCAATTTCACTACACCAGAAAAACCACCTCTTACCGGCACGAAAGCTTTTCACTGAAAAACGAGCGTTTTGGTGAAGTTGTCACTTTTCCATTAGGTAAATTTTTTTGTGCAAGTTATATTCACACAATTTGAGGGTCAGTGGAAAAACGACGTCTGTTATCAGGGACTAATAGCTGGAATAGGTCTGTTTTTGTCCATATGTGGAACAGGTTTGGTTTGGGGGGCAGATCAGGTGGTGACGGACGCTTCTATAAGGTGCTCTGACGTTAAACCTCCTGATGTCCACATGTCCCTCAGGCGTCCCCCCTTCTCAGGTGTCCCGCTGGAGCAGTAGCCCTACGAACACATTGTCCCCTGACTCCGCCCCCTGGCCGCTCCTCAGCTCCAGCCTCACCTCCTCCCCCGCTCTGAGCAGTACCACGCCCATCCCGGTGACAGGCCCCGCCTCCGTTACCTCCTGCAGAAGGAGGGACACCGGAACGTCACCCCCCGACCGCCTCAGGACGACATGGGCGTGGCCTGGCCTCAAGTCCAAGGTGAGGACGAACAGATAGACCCCGCCCACTGGAATGGTGAAGGAGCCAGAGTGAAACTGATTCTGGGTCAGAGGTCCTTTGAACACAATGACCCCGTTGTGATCAACACGAGGGGACCCGCCCATAAACATCAGAGCCTGCTGTGATTGGTCAAACGGGACAGGAACAGCACCTGGGGAGTAAAAGAAGATCAAGTCAATTTAAATAATACAGTTTAACCCTTTCATGCCTGACGGTCCCCTTTGTGGACACAGTTTAACTCATGTTCCAAAGGGTTCTAAAGGTACTCTTCTCCAAACCACATGGGGGCAGTCTGTACAGACCCTCAGCAGCACCGTGAACCAAAGGATCCTCTTAGTTGGAGAATGTGGACTGGTCTGGGATCTGCTACAGCTCAGAGCTGCAGGTGATGGCCATGAGCTAAATGCTGCAGGAATATCTGTCAAAACTTCTACTCCAGAGGGCGGAGCCAAGTGAAACACATACTGGTGTGTAGAGGAAAGTGTGTAGAACAAATATCTGCTTTAAATGAAGTGAAATGTCAAATATAGCTGATACACCCTGAAAACCAACGGTCCACACATGTGGATGCCACGCGTCAAAGGACTTATGAATAGGCAGTGGTTACTGCCACAGTACTGTGGCACCAAATATGGGTTTGTCTGTTTCCACAGAGCCAATCAAATGTTGTCATTAGTACCAGATCCAATCACAGACACTGTTCCATGAGCTCGTTCTCCTCTTGTTTCCTCAGTACTGTGCTCATATATGGAATATACTTCAGTCCATTCTTTTGTGCATTTTTCTACCACAGTTCTGTGGCAACTGATGGAAGAAATGACAAATTAGTGACAGTTTATAGTATAGAAGAGGAATTACTGTTGTAAATACTCTATATGTTAGCTCAGTGAGGCTGGAGAAGGTGGGTGGAGCTACATGTTAGATACAGCAGTGTGTCATGTGACTTCTCAGCTGTGGTCAGTTCAGTGTCTTCAGTGCTGTGGTCTGAATTCTGCACTCTGAACGTTGTCCCAGAGGCTGATTTACATCAATGTCGGATTCACCTCCACCCCCCTGCTGTTTGAAAATGTTCTGAAAAAAAGAAGAAAGCCACTCCAACCAGGACCAGAACCCAGATCTTCCACACTGCAGTCTGATCATTACCAAGTGAACTAAGGGTCCACTCTCTGAGTGTCTTGGTACTTTTCCGGATGTAAGTTCCCAGTCCAGACATGATATAACGAGGGCGCTGATTGGCTCTGTGGTAATCGACAGACCCGTATTGTGCGCCACAGTACTGTGTCCATGGCCACTTCGATATAACGCACATGACGCCAGGGTCAACCCACAGCTGGAAGTTAGTTCATGTTCAGTTGGATCCAAATGTGTTTCAGACGGACCTGACAGATTGGAGGGTGTAGATGGACCTGGACTGGTTTGGTGGAGTTTACATCTATACATATTTATATAGAGACTTCATACTGCTGTTTTAAATATATATATATACACACACACCTACCTATACACCTTTTTACTATTTTTTTCATCGATTCCAATCATCATTTAATGGAATTGAAGGAATGATCTGCCAGATTAATTGACTTCAGAGATCATGGATCTCTGCAGCTGTGGTCCTGACTGGAGGAGAACACTGACCTGACACCTCCCTTCTGCTGCGATGCTTCCCTCCTCCTCCTGCTCCTCCTCTTTTTTTCTGCCTCCTCCCATCTTTACTCTTAACCAACTCGAACAGTTTATCCAGCTCCAGCGTCTCCTCAGAGGACACTAACACATCTGCGTTGCTGAAGACATTCTTGAACACCCTCAGATGCTCCTCCAGACCCCTCTTCAGCCACGTCACCTCCGCCCGGAGCTTGGCCTCCCCCTCAGATGATGAGGATGATGATGATGATGAGGAGGAGGAGGTGTTGAGCTGCCTCTGCTCCAACTGCACCACCCTCAGCTGTAGATCTTCCACCATCTTCTCCAGGTTCCACAGGTAGCTGCCGTCGGCTCTGAACGCCACAGGCCTGTGTTCAGGGGGGAGGACCACCTGGCGCTCCCTGGCTGGACCTCCACCACTGCTGCTCCTACTCATCCCTCCAGGGGTCCAGTCATCAGGGGGGAAGGGGAAGGAGGAGGAGGGCTGGTCTGCTGATGGGACCTCCTCTATGTCTGCAAGGACATAGGTTCATTATGATTATTATGGTTATTATTAGTAGTACATCATTATGTTATGATTGTGATGAGTATGATTAGGACCATTATTGCAAGTTGCACTGTTTTATAATGATTTTTTTTAAAATAAGAAGCTTAAGATTCTTTGACCTGGAGGGAGTAATATGACCTTAAAAAGCCTCCAAAACCAGAACCTCTGACACATTAATAAAAGTTGTATTTGTATAATGGGTGGTTTTCATTTCCCAGTATGCACTTCTCATTAAATACTAACGACATTAATCCTAATGTTCTGCTGTAAAAACTAACTGGACTTATCTTAATGCTTATTACCAGACACACTCTTTTGGCACAGGGACTGAATGGCCGATAACAAGGGACCATCCGCTGCATACTCCCAGACCCCCCCCCCTTACAGGATGCTCCTGGGGACACAGTCCTAAGCCTTCTCCAATTTCACAAAACACATGTGGACTGGAAGGGCAAACTCCCATGCCCTCTCCAGCACTCTAACAAGGGTAAAGAGCTGGTCCTCTGCCATGGGAGACCCTACCAGGGACAAAATGCCCCCGACAACAAAGCTCCTTTGGTCATTAGGGCTCTCAGACTCCTCCACCACAACAAGGTGACGGTTCAAGGAGGAGCTAAACGTAATGTTCTGGTGTAAATATGAACTGGTTCTGGTACCTGGACCAGGTCGCAGCAGGGATGTGATGCTCAGCTCGTGTCCGTTCAGTTGCTCCTGCTGCTGCCTCAGGTGCTCCTTCAGAACTGGGATGGAATGGGCCTCCTGGTCCTGGACAGGCCACTCCAGGAACTCCAGCACCTCCTCCCCCAGCAGCAGCTCCAGGACGTCGCTGTGGCGGATGGCGTCTTTGAGCAGTGAGTTAAATGAGGCCACCAGGCGTTTTATCTGGTCCTGCTGCTCGTTGGAGATGCCGATCTGGACCTGGATGGACCGGCTGAGCTGAGCCAGCTGATCTTCCACAATCCTGGACTTTGTAAGTTCTGAGGCCACAGACTCTTTCACCTGCACCGGAGAGAATCAGCACTGCATTAACAGCTACTTCCAGCATTTTTATATAACATATGACGTCATATCAGAGCCACATAAGAAAATAAAAACACTTGTCACTACGAAAATAAAGTCATAAAATATCAAGATCAAACCTTTAATTTTAAGAGAATAAAGTCAAATACAAGGACAGTCAATTTTACGAGAATGAAGTCATAATATTAGGAGAATAATGTCGTCATATTTCAGGAATGAAGCCGTAATATTAGGAGAATAACGTCATCATTTAAAAACAGATGGGAAAAATATCATAATTTACGAGAATAAAGTCATACCGACTCATCACATAATGGAGAACTTCAAACATTCTGTGAGGTTCTCCTTTCATTTGGGGTTTACACACAAAGGTCAAATACTGAGCCTATTAGCCCCGCCCACCACCAACACATTAGCATTAGTCGAAGGACTTTGAAGACAGTTCGCACACGTTTGGGTTTGTTTTGTTGTAAGAACTGAACAGATTTGGAGTAAACTGCCTCTTTTGTGGAGGAGGAACTGACTGGAAGTGGACGACTGCAGGGCTAGAGCTGGAACCGGAAACTGTCATCAACAAGGCTTAAGGCTTACAATTTAAAAATGATGGCTCCTTATCGCATTATTGTGAATTTATTTTCAAAATATTATGACTTTAATCTCATAAAAGTAAGACATTATTTTTTATTAAATTATGAGTTTTTTTTTTTTTTAAACTACAACTTTATTCTCATAATATTATGGCTTTATTCTTGAAATATTACAACTTTGTTCTCGTTGTGACAAGTGTTTTTATTTTTTAAAATTTTGCCATATTATTTTGTTTATGATGTACTTTTTGAATCACATTCGATACGGGGTGTTCTGGCAACTTTTTGCTCACAACAATGTTAACTTTGGATCAAATGATAGTTTTTACTGGTAACATTTTGAAAATATAGATCTTTTTATGTTTGTTTGTTTTTTGTTTTTTTTTTTTTACATAAACTTTTTATAGCCTCTTTTTGTTTTCTCTTGAATGGCACCATAACTTCAAGATTTTTCAAAATGTTTCAATTTCAATGTCACTGTTCTTCTACTACCCTTGCACTTCCTGCAGTGGAATGATAACTCACCAGGGGGTAGAAAACACGTATTGGGTAACATACAACAGGTTTATAAGGAAAGTAGTGATCTTGTTGATAGGATAGAGGTCTGAGAACCTGGTGTAGCAAATATGATACAAATGGTTTTAAAGAGTTAATCATTCGGTATACTTCTTTTTGCCGACATAGGTTACGTTCAGACTGCAGGCAAATGTGGCCCAAGTCTGATTTTTTTTTTTTTGTCCATATGTGACCTGTATCTGATCTGTTACAGACAGCTTGAACAGCACTAATCCGATTTTTTCGAATCCGACCCAGGCCACTTTCATATGTGGTCCTAAAGCTGATATGGATCGGATATTTTACAATGTGACTTCAGTCTGAACGGCCAGGTCGCATTTATCCGACCTTTACTTCATTGAAGTGCAGTAAACGTCACAGTTCTGCGTCCCAGGAGTGTTCCTTCTGTAAACAGTGTGTGTCTGCGTGGTCACGTGTTCCATCAGGACCTCTTTAGTCCATGTGGGTCACTTCAGGGTCGCATTCAGTTCAGACTCAAAACTGATAGAAGTTGCATTTAATGTGGAATATGAACGAGCACACACAAAAATCAGATGTCACCTAAAAATCCGAACTGTGCATTAAGACCTGCTGTGTGAACGGAGCCATAGTTGTGGACTTTGAAAAATGTGGCGCTGTCGTTTACAGGTGAACTTTTTGTACCTCCTGGAGGTCCCGTTGCACCGCCTCCACTGCCGGCTCCCAGTCGCTGGCTCCGCCCCACTGCTCCTCCTCTCCTTCACTGTCCTCTTCCAGAGCTAACCTGTTGTCATTGGCCAGCGCCGTCACATTGGTGACGCTCTTCTCCAGCCGAGCCACGGCGGCGCCCAGCCCCCCGCAGTCGCAGTCCCCGGATGCGTTGGTCTGCCTGTAGAGGACGGTGTACAGATAATCCACGTCCTCCACGTTCTCCTGCAGACGCTGGCCCTGGAGGCTCAGGTTCCCAGCCAGCTCCGCCACCCTGCTCAGCACCGCCACCTTGGCCGCCTCCACCTCCAGGCCCGTCTCCATGAACTGGATCTGACTGGTCCTGGCTGTCTGGTTGATCCGCCTCTCCTGGTCCTTGAAATCTCGTTGGAGCCGTTGGACGCTCCCTGAGGTCACCTCCATGTCCTCCATCAGCGACGTCACCTTTGTACCAAATCACAGTGGTGTTACTTCTTTTAAACTGATTAGTTATTTTCCTAAAACTAAGCAACGGAAACGTCATCAAACAGGTTTGTACGTTTAACACTTACAGTACTCCGACGTAAATCTGTCTTCATTACGTCTGTATTTCTGTCTGTTCTCGTTAAGTTACATTAAAGACATGAGAGGACACTAACCACATCAGGTAGAGTTCAATAAACAGCCTGGACAGAAAAAGGAACTGCCTGGATTTAACTCAGCAGATAGTTCAGGTCCTACTGTGGGTCAGTAGGGTTAGGGTC
>JAPQRP010000009.1:31409361-31421106 GCA_037367295.1 Apogon hyalosoma | reverse complement strand
TGGGTGTGTCCATGTGGGTGTATCCATGTGGGTTTGTCCATGTGGGTGTGTCCATGTGGGTGTGTCCATGTGGGTGTGTCCATGTGGGTGTGTCCATGTGGGTTTGTACATGTGGGTGTATCCATGTGGGTTTGTCCATGTGGGTGTGTCCATGTGGGTGTATCCATGTGGGTTTGTCCATGTGGGTGTGTCCATGTGGGTTTGTCCATGTGGGTGTGTCCATGTGGGTGTGTCCATGTGGGTGTGTCCATGTGGGTGAAAACTCAACCAGAACTGTGAACACACTGGTCTGGACGCAGGCGTGTGTTTGTTAAAACCTGGCGCATGTCGTGTTCTGTGTGTCGGTCCAGTCCGGCCTGGTGACCCGGGAGAACCCGGAGCAGCTCATCATCGCTCTGGAACCTGAGGCTGCCTCCATCTACTGCCGTAAGCTCCGCCTCCATCAGATGGTGGACCTGGACAGCCACACCACCCAGAATGGCTTCAGTCCCACGGAGAACGTGGGCAGCGGGATGAGCCAAGGTGAGTCCAGGGTCTGGGTCAGGGTTAGGGCCAGGGTCTTGGTTAGGGTCAGGATCTGAGTCCAAGTTAGGGTCAGGGTTGGGGTCAGGGTCTGGGTTAGGGTCAGGTTCTGGGTTTGGGTTAGGGGCTGGGTTAGGGTCAGGATCAGGGTCTGGGTCCAGGTTAGGGTCAGGGTTAGGGTCTTGGGTCCAGGTTAGGGTCAGGGTTTACCAGCTGGAGCGTCAGTCTGAATGAGCCGGGGTCCTGCTCTAACGTCTGCTTCTTCCTCTTGTTCTCTGCTGTTTGTTTTTGTTGTTCTTTCTTGTTGTTGTTGTTGTTTGTGTGATAGTGTCTCCAGGTAACGCTGATGCTTTCCTTTTTCATCTTCACACTAAATGCATGAACGCTGGCTCACAGGCTGTTTCAGTCCACCCCTGCCCATCCAACCTGCTTCTGCTTCTGTCCTCTAGTGTTTGAAGTGTGTTTGTTTATAGGAAAACCATCTGTCCAAGTGTTACAGTCATGGTTCATGAGACATAATGGATACAACAGATTAATTTACAGACTTATTGGCAGTAATCAGCCTTTTACTATCAGTTCATCTGCTAATGAAAGGGAAGATGTGGAATCACAACATCCTTTTCCTAAAGAATAACAATGACAATTAAAGCTGCAAGCAGCGTTGGGCGGGACCTCGCACCGTACATTCCGCCCCCTGTCACCGTCGACACCTCAGCTCCACTCACACCTCTCCATCCCACCTCCAGCCCCCACCCTTACTGATTTAAAACTGTACAAACAGTTGAGCATTTGGTAATTAAAATAAAGAAAAGTCATGTTACTACTCATTATTTAGCATTTTTAATGAGGCTTTTATTTTGAAAAACTGTGTGTGTGTGTGTGTGTGTGTGTGTGTGTGTGTGCGTGTGCGTGTGTGTGTGAGAGAGACAGAGACATAATCAGTTTGAGTGAATTGAAACTCTACAGTTGAGCATAAAACTCATAATTCAGCATTTTAAATATGACTTTTATTTTGGAAAAAAAAAACTTTTCTGTGTGTGTGTGTGTGTGTGTGTGTGTGTGTCTGTGATAAAGAATCATTTTTACTGACTTAAAATTGTACAGTCAAGCGTTTGGTCATAAAAATTAAGAAGAGTTATTGATACTCATTACTTTGCATTTTTAATAATGCTTTAATTTTGAAAAACCTTTTTTTCTGAGAGGAGACCTCACAGCCCACAGAGGAGACGTGTCTGTATATAATCCTATCTTAAAAATTTGTTAACGTGAGGCTTGTGGAGAGACTTGTGAACCAATCAATTTCTAATATGTGGAAATAAAAACTCTGAACCGAATAAGCGGTGATTGTGGAAACAGATTGTCTTATTAATTCATTGGTGTTAGAATACACTGAAAGGCAAATTACCACCTTCCTGTTGGAGTTAGCTCATGAGTGTCAGTGTAGGATTTGTCGGGCTCGATGAGACCAACATTTTGGCGTTTGTTTCATGTCTACGACATTCCTGCTGGCCGCTAGGGCCATTTGCCAGACATGACATGTGTAGCATGTTTCATTTGGTCATCGTTGTACAGATATGAAGATCCTGTAGAACCTTCAGCCTTTAATGTTCTTTAAACAAATAAGCAGAGGCATGTGTTAGTGACACAACTCTGATACGGCTCCCTACACGAGCAAAATGGGGGAAACAGAAACAAAAACAACCCTTAATTCAATTACATTTTTACTTGTTTTAAGTTTATCTTCATATTTTTAGCTCTTTTTTTGACGCTAGCTTACCTGTAAAAACTGCTAGCTTAGCTTATAGGGTGAACGAGCTGAACCACAACTCACCAGTAAGCAGGCTGCTCAACTCCAACTGAGGAGGAGAGAGAGCTGCACACATGGAGGAGGAGGTGTGTCTCACTAATTACTACCCCCAAGCAACAAGTGAAAAGTGGAACCCAATAACCAATGGTTTGAGAATATATTACAGAAAAATAAAACACATGTTATTCTGAACTGTTTTGAGAATGTTAAAAAAAAATCATCTTGCTACACATGCTTGCCAAATTTGGTGAGTTTTTGAGCATGTTGAGGGGTGAAATTCCAGTTGAAAGTAACATCAAAAAGGGGACATTAGTGCACAAGTGTAAGATGTAGATATTTTTGACTCGTGCTGTCCACCACAACCTTGATATTTTTGCATTAAACCCTGTTAAATATTCTCACGGGTCGATATTTTTTGCGACTTTGCTCCTTTCAATCGTAGCAGATTACAAACATGAACAATGCCGAAGCCAAACCCCAAAGGACAGCCAAGAACCATCGAAGGCTATGTTAGCAGGACTAATGCTAGCAGGGCTAATGCTAATGATGGCAGTCAAAGCAATCTCTCTGCTAACAAAGCATTAACTATGTGCAAGGAGATGTGTAAGGAAATGTCTGAGTCTATTCTGCGGGGCATCAGTGATCATTTTCATGCTTTTGAGACAAAGTTCCAAGCCCTTTTCTCAGCACAGACTGCAGACTACGAGCGCCATTGATGTGCGTGTGGATGGAGTACGTGAATCAACTTCAAACCAAACTACACGACCTGGAGGTCCGCTCTCGTAGGCACAATGTTAAAATTGTCGGCATTGAAGAAAGGGCCAAAAAGGTAGACCTAACGATTTCATCTCCACACTTATTCCTGAGCTACTGGGCAAAGAGTTTTTCCCACACCCAGTGAAAGTGGATCAAGCGCATCGCTCTTTGCAGTCTAAGCCAGCTCCTGGTTGTAACAACCACAATTTATGACAGGGAAATGAAGGCTATCACAAACGCAACTAAAGGTCGGGACAGGCCGTTCTATTGCTAAATAAAAACAAAGGGAAAAAACACAGTCCGAAGCTAAGTCAAATTCCTCACAATATTGAGGTATTTTATTAGACAACGTAAACAACAGCAAATCACCCACGAACAGAAAAGTGTCCAATGCTGAAAAACAAAGAAAAGAAAAACAAAACAGCTGTAATTTATTCGCAATCCAGTCCAAGCATTCCTGGGGCAGTGGAAGCAGTCCGTCTTGTCTGCAATCCAAAAGAAGAAAACAAAAATGTATCCAAGCTGCGTGTCCAAAGAAAATGAAAAATACCCAAAAAAAAGGAGTTTGGAAGTCTGGCGTTCAAAACAGTGGGAAGATTCCCGCTCTGCTCCAGGTTCTGTGTCTTCCGTGTGTGAGACAGCCTCCTCCCCAGGTGGTTGACTTGAATAAACTAGGGTTACCAGGATGTCAGCTGGTCCCACAGTTGATTGAGGGTATTAGTCTAGACTTTGTAAGAAAATTTAAATATTTCACTTAGTATATTTTCTCACAACCCCTCTACATACATGAAAACAAACAGGTCTGTGTCCATTACATTACACTGTGCCAAGCCACGTGTGATTGGCCAGAATCCATCACTTTCAGGTGAAAGAACTGATCGTATGTCACAGCAGAATGCAACCCATGGAGTACAAGGGGAATAAAGTTTTCATTTTTCCGGACTACACCAGTGAAGTCATGACCCAGCGCCGCACTTTCCATGAGGTGATGCAAGCTCTACCAGACGGAGGAGTCGAGCATACGCTACGTTACCCAGCCAGGCTTCAGGTTTACTGCCGTGACAAGGATGTGCTGGTCATCTTTAATGACCCTAAAGAAGCGGCTCGTTTTTTGGATGAGAGCAGGGTGGATGAGAGAGAGTGAAAGGATCATCAGGACATCAGTTTGGTTTTGCCATGATGCCTGTGTACACTTTACAAGGTGGGATTATTCATTGACTATTGTCAAGTTGGGTCGAGGTCAGGCCCCCCCAGGTCACCATAGGCACCAAGTAGAAATACGTTATCCAGGGTAAAAGATGGTGATTAAGTATGACAGAGTACTAACAAGATGATTGAGTTGATTTGTGAAGTTGAATTAGATACTTGTAATTGTGATAAATGAATTTATAAATAAGGTAAAAGAATATTTAGAGGAATGTTGATTTATTTGTGATTATTGAGAGGCAAGAGAACATGCCTGGGCATGTTAAATTTTAAAAAGGACAAGTCGAGGCAAGTTGCATGTAAACAGTTAGATGATTCATAGAGAAAAAAGAGAAGTGCAAAAACAACAAGCCATCGGCTGCACCCAAAACTGGCTAAAACCAGTGAAAAGAGGAAATTCTACCGGAGACATCTGGACATGACTCATCTATTGATCAAGTCTGCCAGGCGTAACTAAACAATGCCTAGAGTTCTGTTAAAAACCCAAAGTGCTATAAATGCAGAGAAAGATTTTCACTCCGCGACTGCATTGTTTTGTAACCAGAAAGGAGTGCGGTAGATTGGCTTAGGAGTGGTTAATCTTACTTCTCTAATAATGCTGGAGGTTTTTCAGAAAGAGGATTAAAGACTTTAAAGACTGAATTTGTCTTTGAGAGGATTCTTACTGGGACATTTGCCAATGAATAGCTGTTTACCAGGATTTATTGGATGTTTCCCTACTTTGGACCGATCTGGAAAAGAAGAATTATTTTATTTCTTGCTTCATTTACCTTTTCCCAGCATTAAAGGGCTGATTCAAATGTTTTGGCCGAGCGGTTGAAGACGTCTTCTAAATTGAATTAATTTTATTTTTTCTGATTTTTTCCTTTTCTGCTTTTTAATTTGAATATATAAATTTTTCTTTTCTTCCCTTGAGGACATCAAGCAAGGCAACCATTGGAACAATTTCAGATGAACTCAAAGGACTGAACTATGGGTTAAGGGATGACATCAGGGTTTTGGAGAAGTAAGGAAAGTAAAGAAATGATAGATCTAGAAATCAGCATCATGAGCTGTAGTTTTAGAAGTTCAGTCTGATGATTCTTATTGATGAATGAATACTGATTTTCGCATATGCTTTGCTTTGCTAAATTGCCTACAATAAAATTATAAAAAGTAAAATTCTACTTTCTCCTAGATTTATTCCCAATAGGGTAAACTATGTTTGTGAATGTAAAATGTTAGGTTTATGTGTGCATAACATCTAAGGTTCTGATAATATCTTAACCATAGTCCACCTACTAATTAAGTGTGTCCTTAGGGCCAGTTATTCCTGGCCTTTAAACATTACCTGACATGTAACAAGTGCACTAGATCCATGTGAAGCAGCCGCCAAAACCAACTGGACTGGTTTTATTACTGATCGTAGTGTGGGTTTCTCCTGGCAGTTCTGATAACTAACTAACTAGTGATAGCAGGGCAGAGGTTGGAATTAAAGGCTGTGAGAGGTCAGGCGAATGCTTCAAAATTTATTCAGTTAAGTAATATCTTTACAGGTTAGTGCAGTGGAATTCTTCCAGGTCTATGAATAACTTGCTGGGAACAAGAAGTTAAATTCAGTATACCACTTTATTACTTCAGATAAACACAACTGACAGATTGAGTGTACTTCCCTCTTCTTTCCCAACCAGCTGTTTGGAAGGCCTCGATACTGAACACAGACAGTGACAGAGATAGGAGCAACACCAAAGAGCGAGACCCCCGTTCCTCCCCCTTGCTTATTCTTTTAAAGGTGAGAGGCGGTATCAGAATAGACCAAGGCGGATCCTGGGCGTGAGGGGAGAGGCCATATATTCATATCATATCAAAGATGGAAATAACTGAGAAACATACCCAAAAAAGGAGATAAAAGTGCGTTCTATGCCACCACATTAGTACAGGTGGGTAAGACCCCAGATCAACCACATGAGATTAGGACTCTGTTGAAATGGAGAGCTGAACAAAAGAGTACCGAGGATATAACACTATTAGTCAGAAGCGCCAAACTAAAAAGTGTATTTTGGTCTGACAGTATTTAAGATGGTCATATTCATTTTGATCACATTTAGTGTTGATGGAATGCCTTAGTATTGGCGCAGAGCTATCTTCTAAACCTTGTATGTTTATTTGCATTTTTTAAAGGGTTGTTTAATTTCAATTAAACATGCAAATGCTTTTTTGGGGTGGAGGGGTTGTGTTTGGGATCGCTACTATTTGTCCAGCAGCTCCTGTTCAGGTAAAGGGATTGACACGCGTTATGTTCAGGGGGACGCGGCTGTGGGAGCGAGGGTGGGAAAGGGAATGTTCTGTGTGCTCTTGTTGTTGTGGCTCAGATGTGTCAGCGCTAATATTATTCTTTTATTTCATAATTTCCAGTTCTGATGCAGTGACTTTTTTCTGGCTCTCAACTGTACTTGTTCTTGAATTACATATTTTTTCAGAGGTCATTGTGTAGTGTACAAGTAGGGGAAGAGATTTAGTGTTTCTATTTCATCCCTACTGACCGTCAGAGGTGGTGCTTCAAGCACTGAATGATCATTCTTGTGCATGCGCAGGTCAAGTATTAATGACAGCAAAGTCACCTGTGACCTCTCGGTGACTGTTTTGTGCTGCTCTACCTGTTTGACCCCACTTCAACCTGAGGATGGGCATGATTTGTGCCCCTCCTGCCTTGGTGTAGAGCATCTCAGGGAGGCGCTCTCCGAGAATGATTGTTCCAATTGTAGCATTATATCCTGGGCAGTATAACTAGCTTATTTAGCTGCATTGGAACAGCCTACTGACTGCGCAGTCACTGTGCAGCCTAGCCAATGGCTGTCAGGATAGTTAGCATGCCTGAAGCAGCCAGCTACACAGGCACATTCAGTGCCCAGGAAGAGAGCCAGACGGGAGAACACCGGGGGGGTTGTCCACACGGGTGGATCAACTCACATCTGAGTTGGCCCAGATGAAAGCCCTCCTCCAGTCTTTCCAAGCAGATGCTGGCTGCAGCATAGCACCTCCTCCTGAGGATACAGCCTTGGTCCAGGATGAAGATGCTATTTTGGTCGCAGCTTCGGGTACCTACCTTTGCAAGGACTTCCCAGAGTTGAGCTCCCAAGCTTCTGGTTCCAATTCAATGCCTCCATCTGCTCTCAGGGAGGCCAAGAGGAGTCAGTGACAGCAGCTATCAGGACCGCTCTCACCTGCTTACAGCTGGATGCTCCGCAGGCATGACCAGCTACTTCTAGTGCTTTCTTCCGGTACCATAATACTGAGGCAACCTTGGTAGTCCCTCCCTCAGAGGAGTATGTGTAGGTGTTACATCCCTGTTGGACAGATACAAAAGTGTTTTCATGACTGACGACTAATGGCAGGACCCTGGCTGCCATGCAGGAGGCATCCAAGTTTGGCTTGGGTCGTATGCCTGTGGTGGAACCAGGCATTGCCTCTCTTATTGTTGCTCCGGTAGAGGCTCTGAGGTCTAATGCTTGTTGACCATGACCGCAGTGTCGTGTCACGGACAACCTGGTCTGCAGGGCCTACAACTCGGGAACCCATATGGGCTGGATTGGGAACTCCCTCGCCCATTTAATGTTGGGCCTATCTTCCTCCCTGGAGTCAGTTCCAGTGGATCAGTCAACGCAGAGGTTGGTTGATGCATTGTGACAGGCGTTTGCTCCTATGACGAGAGCTTGGACGCATGCTCTCTTCGCTGGTCCAGACTCAGCACCAGGTCTGGCTGGTGCAGTCGCCACTGACTGAGCCCTGTAGGAAGACCCTAAGAGCTCTGCCTGTGGTTCCAGGGGAACTTTTTGGCTCTGCTGCGCTTGAAGCCTCAGAGTACCCAGCCCAGACCTGGCTCCACAGACATGAACGTCAACCTTTTGGCTCTGGGGCAGCTGTGACTTTGTCGCGGAGGTAGTCACTGCCATCTGCTCAATTTGTTGAGCCCCATAGACCGGTTCCAAGACCAGCTCAAAACCAGGGAGACCAGGCTGGATTTCAGACTTTGTGCCCATTTTGGGCTGCACTACCTGGTCAGCATCCCCCCAGGCCCTCTAGAGGTCAGGGGGCCCACAGGTGAAGCAATAGGGCCAGTGGTCGGATATTTTACCCCGGGACAGCTCAGCAGCTGGGCTGCCCACACCCCAGATTGCTGGGTGCTGTCAACCTTGTCCCAGGGATGCCATCTTCAGTTCCAACGCTGGCCTGGGTTCTGCCTTAACTGGACGACTCATTTGTGCAGCAACCTGTGACTAATCTGTCCGGGACACTCAGAGGATGCTCAATCATGTAGGCTGCCTGGGCCTCCAGGTGACTATGGAGAAGAGCAAACTGCTCCATCACAGGAAACAGTCTTTCTTGGCATTGCCCTGAATTCCATTTCAGTGACTGCTTGCCCCTCACCCCAGTGGGTCAACAGTATTTTGGACCTGCTCCTAACATTCTAACACAGCACAATGCCACCTTTTGTGCTGTATCAGCGCCTTCTAGGCATGCTCACAGCCGCATCTGGTGTGGTGCCCCTGGGGCTGCTTTTACTGCGCAGATGTGGTTAAACAGCCTGGGTGTGGACCCCGCACAGCATTCACACAGACACAGGGAACTTCATGTCCCACCTCAGTGCATCCGGTCCATGTCCTAGTGGAGGAACAGATCATATATTATGATGGGGGTCCCACTCAGTTCCCTTCCATCACGCAGGGAGGTGGTGCATACAGATGCATCTTCCACAGGTTGGGGTGTGACCTGGCAGGGCTGAATGGCCCAGGGGACGTGGTCCCTACAACAGAGCAGGGAACACATCAGGGTCCTGGAATTACTGGCTGTGTACCTGGCTCTCCAGTACTTTCTTCCAGGTGTGCAAGGCAGGCATGTGCTGGTGAGATCAGACAACACCACTGTTGTCTTTCACATCAATCACCAGGGAGGGACCAGGTCACGGAAACTCTTGCGCTTTACTTTGCATCTTCTGACTTGGGCAGCTCCACACTTTACCAGCCTCTGGGCAGCTCACATCCCAGGGCCACAGAACATGCCTGCAGATTTTCTGTCCCATCAGAAGCCACTTCTGGGGGAGTGGAAGCTTCACCCCGAGGTGATCAATTGCATTTGGAGGACCTTGGGCAGAGCGGAAGTGGACCTCTTTGCCTCCAGAGAAGCCGTTCATTGTCCGCTTTGGTTCTCCCTGACAGACAGCACCTGTCCTTTGGGCTGCGATGCACTGGCACATGACTGGCTCCGAACTCTCCTCTACGCTTTTCCACCATTCACCCTGATTCCAACTCTCCTCAGAGTTCTTCAGGAGGGGCACAGGGTCCTTTTGATGGTCCCCTTTTTGCCAGTGAGGACTTGGTTTCCTCTACTGCACAGGCTTTGCTCCAGCTTGCCAAAGCGCCTTCCCTCCAGGAGGGATCTCCTGTCCCAGCTGGCTGGTCGAATTGTCCACCCCAACCCGGATCACCTCCAGCTCTGGGTTTGGCCACTGCAAGGCCCAGCTCTTCCTTCTCCAAATATGATGGGGACATAGGGCACACGATGCATAATGCATGGGCGCCATCCATGTGTGCCATCTTTGCTACCAAAAGTTTTTTGAAAAATGGTGCCATGGTAAGGGACAGGATCCAGTACATTGTTTGATCCCTGATATACTGGCCTTCCTTCAGGAATTGTTGAATCAAGGGCGGTCTCCGTCCACCTTGAAAGTTTATATGGCTGCCATTTCCTGCTGGCATGTTGGGCTGAACAGTTGTTCGGTGGGCCGTGACAAGGAGATTTCACTGTTTTTGACAGGTGCTAGGTGTTTGCATCCACCCATACGCCCTGTGGCACCAGTATGGGACCTTGGGATTTTGTTATCATTAATACCTTGTTGTAATTAAAACCTGCACATGTGTAAGAATGAAAATAATTCAGTGCTTGAAGCACTGCCTCTGGCAGTCATCCGGGATTCATAGAACCGTAGTTACATACGTAACCTTTGTTGTGTCGTGGAACATGAAGGGGCTTGGTAGTGCAGTCATAAAGGGAAAAGTTTTTAAACATTTAAAATCAGCAGATATAATTTTCCTGCAGGAGACTCACGTTAAAACCAGTGTGCAACACAAGTTGAAGTGCAACTGGGTATCTCAAATATATCAATCACCGTTTACCTCTCATGCTTGTGGGGTGGGCATTCTATTTAAAAAGAATGTTCCATTTAAATTAACATCCATGGTCAAGGACCCTCTGGGCAGGTATATAATGGTCTCTGGTACCATAAACTCAAATCCACTAACCCTTTTAACTTGTATGGTCTGAATACAGATGAGCCAATTTTTTTTAAGGAAGTTTTTGATCTTTTACTAGACACCAATGACTCAAACATTATTGTTGCAGGAGATTTAAACTTTTACTTAGATCCCTACCTAGACAGATTGTCCTCACGCCCACCTCCAGAAAGTTCATCAGTGCAACTTCTAAATAACTTGCTTAAATTTAGGAATTTAGTTGATATTTGGAGAATTCAGCACCCTACTGAGAAGGATTATTCATATTATTCCAATGTTCACAAATCCTACAGTAGAATAGACAACTCTTTGACGAGCTCTAATCTCATTTCTCGTATCACCAATTCAATGTATCATAATATATTAATTTCCGGTCATAGTCCCTTGACTGTATCATTGAAGCTTTCTTTCTCCAAACAAGCTTATTCATGGCAATTTAATCTGAACCTTCTGAGTGATGACAGCTTTATAAAAAATGTCACTACTAAGTTGAAAGACTTTGTAGACATAAATGATAATGGAGAAGTTTTTGATTCTACACTATGGGAAACACTTAAGGTTGTTCTACGTGGTGACATATTCTCCTACACGTGAGCCCTTAAAAGAGAGAAAGAGAAGCAGCTCTCTGAGATTAACTGTGCTCTTACAACACTAGAGAGAAAATACCAAAGTTCAAAGTCATCAGATGACTATAGAGAAATATTGAAGCTTAAGTACGATTATAATGGTATCATGAATAGTCTGATAAATACTCTATTACTAAAATTAAGGAAAAACACTTTGAACTGTCCTACTTTGATCCTCTTTCTCTGGACTCTGTAGCTTTTGTTCACCTTATTAGGGACTGAGCCTGGAAGGCCCCTAACCCTGGAAGGCCCCTAACCCTAACCCTGGAAGGCCCCTAACCCTAACCCAGGGCTTTGTCCTCTTGTCTTTGATCCTGTATCACAGATGGAATGTTCCTGATCTTTTAATGTAGATGGATCTGGTTTATTATCAGTGCTGTCAAATGATTTAAACGATTCAAATGTTTAATCAGATTAATCACAGGGTTGCAGTGGATTCATTTAGATTAATCACTATTAAATATAATTTTTATTCTATATTGATGGTGTTTTATTGTTCATGTTCAAACAGACTCATAATAGAAGTGAATCCATCTGCACTGAACAGGTTCATGAAACC
>JAPQRP010000009.1:31337843-31347981 GCA_037367295.1 Apogon hyalosoma | reverse complement strand
AACAAAGGAAATGGGCTTGGATTCGGGCGTACGCTCAGTTTAGTTCATCTGGATTTTTTTGTGCGTACGGACTTTTCCAGATATAAGCGTATGCCGGGTTTCAGTATGAAATCCACACACGTCTTTGTACATGAGGCCCCTGGTCTTTATGGGCCCTGGATGTTTGGAGCTTGAGACCGAAGGAGAACCATCCAGACCTCAGGTGGAACCGGAGGAGGAGAACCGCCTGGGTGCGAAACATCTGGTACCTGTGGAGCTCACAGTTTCAGATACACCTGCAGTGATGCAACTAAAGATTATAACGGCAATTTGTCCCATCTCGTTACTGAAAATGAGACCTTTTATCATAGTTATCTACATTATTCTGGTTTTTATTTGTCAACAATATTGTATTACACATTTAATTCTAGTTATCATCACACGACCACTATTTTTGTTAAATCTCGTCTCATTTTCATCATGTGATAAAGGTTCATTGATGAAGATATTTCATCATAATTTTTGTTGACAAAAGCAACACTACTTGTAACTAGGGAGGGACCGATCCAATATTGGTATCAGATATGGGTCCGATCCAGATGCAAAGTGCTGGCTCAGATATCGGTAAAAACAAGTGCTGATACATTCGAGCGATGCAAAGTGCTTTTTTTTATCCATCGCATTATTTTGCTGATCTGTGACACCCCCGTTAATGCGACGGGTCAGTTCTTCATCATGGCACAGATCTGCGATGGTGGGAAACGAACAATAACAGTAGTTTAGCGTGGAGGCAGCGAACAGCAAAGGGTCAGCGCCGTGGCAATATCTGACAGTGGTCAGGCCAACGGCTTCCGCTGATACTGCAGGATCTGTAAAGAGTGTGTTTGGAGACAGTACAACACGACGAACCTATGACGCATTTACAGAGGCATCGGGTCAAAGAGTTTAGCAGAGGACAGCAACACTGAGGCTAACGAGCCCAAACTGGTAACGATGTTCTAAAGAGCAGACGGAACGTCCCCAGAGGAAGAAAGAAAGGAACACAAACAGCAGGAGATCCTCCGGTGTGTGGTTCGGGATAGTCCACCTCTACAGGATGGAGAAAACCATGGACTTGGACAATTAAACTCTTCATCATCAGGGAACTATTTTACACTGGAATACATTTGTATTTTAGCAGGAAACGTTTACAAGGTATTCTGCTCTTTATTTTGTACCATTTGTTTACAACTAGTGAATATGTTAGGGTTTTTTCTGTCTTATTGAAAGGGTAAATTCAACTGGATTTATGATTCTTTATACACTAACACTAGTCGCTTTTCCATTGACCCTCAAATTGCGTTAATATAATTTGCGCGTACAAATTTCCTTCATGGAATAACGACAATTTCGCCCAAACCCTTGTTTTTTTATTAAAGTGTGGGAAGAGGTGGTTTTTCAGGTGTAGCGCAAATCGTGTATTACTCAAAACTGTAACGGAAAGACCTTTTTCAGCAACTAGAGTCAGGTGAATAAAAAAAAAAACAAAAAAAAAAACCAATGTTGACAGACGTTACAACAAGCGAAGAAGAAGAGTTTGGACCCAAACGTGTGTATGTGTGGACACCAGGAAACCCCATCATGTATGAATTCAGTAGCAGATAGAGGGAGAATATAGAAGAATAATGAATATATCTGTAAATCAACACAGATTTCCATTCATCACCATGGTTATGGAATGACTTCTACTGTCATTGATAAGAAATAAACAAATCACCGCATTTGTGATTTAATGGAAAAACCGACATTACACACGTCTGTTTTTTCAGCATTTAGTAAATATGAGTAAAGTTTGATGCAGATGTTCAGTGGAAAAGAGACATGATCACCACTATACCTGCTTTACCTCTGGTTCACTGGGAAGGACAATATGCACACACACACACACACACACACACACACTCCTGTATGTTGACATGTTCTCCTTTGATGTTCCTAAATACAGGCGTTCTCTTTCCTGACCAGGTGCTGCACCTCATTTAAAGACACTTCTTCATTGTCATTTCTTTTGTCTGATATTACCTTCATTCGTCCTCAGCTTATTTCTCACTGTGTGTAAGAAAAGGGAATTTAACTGTGGTATCGGATTGGTCGGTATCGGCATTGGCAGATATCGGCAGTCCCGGTATCGGAGCTCCAAATACTGGATCGGTGCATCCCTAGTTGTAATGTTGGTGTGGATTTGGGTCCCCAACCCTCATTCCAACAGTAATGTGAGCAGGTCAGATGAATGGACGGGATCACACCCCAGGTCATGACGGTGAAATGAACCCAGCTGTACTTTCAAGAAAACACACAATGATCTTTGGACTGAACATGGACTTATTTTGGTAGTGATTTGGTGTCCTCTGTTCTGAACTTGGTGCGTGACCCATTTGTAGAGCTGCTCCTGAATAATAGACTGAACCCTGTCATCGACCAATCAGGAGGGAGAGTTTGACACAACTATGGAGTGGACGTCTGGTAGAACCAGGGTTCCCACAGGGTCTTAAAAAGTCTGAAAAGTCTTGAATTTCCAAATCTGCATTTATGTTTAAAAGCCTTGAAGGGTGTTAAATGTGATCTGGTGGGTCTTCAGTTGTGTTTCCATAAACCTGTTCTGTTCAAACGTGTCTGTTAAATGTCCAAACTACAAAGACTGGACCGTTAGTCGACTCAGTTCCACCTCTTCCAACCCCACTATTTATACTCAAATTAGGAACCAATTATCATGAACTTTTCAGCCCCTGGTGAGAAATGACTCAGAAGTAGATTCAGTTCAGTGTATATGTACGGAATATTCAGTCTGTGTTGATGGAAATAAATACATGGTCTTTAATTCTAGGAGTCATGAATTTTTGCCAGTTTGGCTGCGAAATAGGCATTAAATTCTGTTCAAAGTGTCTTAAAAAGGTGTTAAAAAGTCTTAAACTGAACTGGTAGAACCCTGTAGGAACCCTAATATCAAAAACAATTGTTCCATTTGTCAACATTCTGTAGTACAGGTGCTGAATACAGATGACTAGATGAATGGGGTTGAATGTCAGAGGCTCATCTGTGTGGTCCTTCTGTTAAACCTTTGGTTGAATTTGTTCCTGTGTCCAGGATGAAGAACAGGACCCACTACTCAACAGCTTTGGACACCTGAAGGACATACTCAACAGCATCAAAGGTGAGTGGGACTGATGATGATGGTGATGGTGGTGGACGTTTGTGTTTGGTAGAGCTCTCTGGTTTTTTATAGACTTCACATCAGGGCTTTAACTTCAGTTAACATGTAACATCATGACTGTTTTCTTGATGATTAGGGAAAATGTGTGCATTCTTACTGTCTTTCAAATAAAACCTGTGGAATACTCAGACAGACAGGGTGTTGAATCAGCGCTGATCTGCTGACTTGGATCTACTTAACGCTGCACTCATTACCTAAACAGACGGAAACACCAGTTCTGTGTGAACACTTATACTGTGTACGTTGATCCAGCAGATTTACCACACAGACCACCTTGGCCTTCCACACTTATTCATATCATGAATGTCAACATTTAGTGTCTTGAAAATCTTTAAAAAAAATTATAATAATAACAACATCAATACTACTACTACTACGAAGAGTAATAGTTCAGTGGTTTATTATCTGTGGTGACTGTTCTTCGTCTGTGTCTAAAGTCACGGTCCAGCCCTGCTTTGACTCATGGACCTTCAGTAGTTCTCTGATACACTTAGTTTGTGTTGTTAGTCCTTTCAGGCCATTTCCATTTTGCTGCGTTTTTACATAATCTTCATCTAGTTGCATCTTTTATAACATCTGTGTCTTGTATCTTTTCGGTCATTTTCATTTTGCATCTTTTACAAATAATTTAAAAGCACAAATAATTGTCTTCAGCTTTCACTCAGGAGGAAAACCCATCTGTTCAAACTAGCACAAACTTGAAGGTGTGTGTTTGGGTTAGGGTTAGGGTGAGGGTTAGCCTAACCCTCACCCTAACCCTGGTGTTGGTTTTAGTCCTAATAGACCTCTGTGGAGACCTGTGTCTGAGTTTTGAGGGTACACATCGGCTGATTTTGCGGACACACATTGTGGTGCCTGTGCAGTGAGAGTCCTGGCAGCTCCTCGTCTCCAGTTGTACAAGGCGTAAGCATTGGGAAAGAGGGACACATGGAGCCCTGACCCCCCTGCTCCTCTCCATTCCACTGTGCCGCTGCCTTCCTCCAGGGAATGTCTGTGCTGCAGTCAGATGGACAGGCACTGCTGGCCGACCCACAGTCAGCCACAGCGGTTAACCCTGGTCTCCCCCTCTAACCCTTTCCCTTCTTCTATGGGTGGCATTATTATTCTCACCAGAATGGAAATTTAAAATCTTTTCTCACAGCTTTTTTTCTTCTTGACAGACATTTGCATGAAGTAATGAGTCCATGTCAAGGATATTTGAAGGCCTTGTTGCATCCTTAAGCCCAAATCCCCCGTGCAGCCAGCCTCTCAAATGTTACATCCGTGCCCTGATGAGAGATCAAATAACCACAGTAGAGCTGAATTCTGTGCTTGACAGACTGATCAATTTGTTTTGTTTTCACCATCTAATAGATCTCTGCCCGTCCCTCTTACTCCAACAGAAACACTGTGGTATTTTGGTGGGAGATGTTGCGGGTGGGCTGTATTGTGCTGGTGCTTTGAGGCTTCGCAATGGCCCAGCTGTCTGCTTAATGAAAGCCAACTAACTCTATTTACTCTGCTGTGTATCTCAGACCTTTAACAACAAAAGCCAAGCAGCAGAAGGAAAAAATGAAGCCGTCCCCACTAGGGTTCTTAGCCCCTCTCTGTCTTGTTTGTGTTATTTTCTGTCTTTCTTTCAGTGTTTGGCTGCAGTTTTCACTGTTCTGGCGGTCCTCCTCTGCTCTGATTGACAGGAGCATGTGCAGCGAAGTGCAGCTGGAAGCATATCATCTGCAGTTTTAGTTGGGTAAATATAGCAGGGAGCCTTGTCAAGGAGAGAGATAGATTGTTCTGGGAAAGGAAGTGTTGTCTCTCTTTTCGGAAAGGAACGAAAAAAAGCCATTTCCTCCTCCATCTCCTGGAAAATGTAGAAATAGTCTTTGGGCTACCCGAACAATGAGAGTACAGTTGAAGACGTCTGTGATGGACCATGTGTTGAGATGCTTCAGCTCCACCTTGTCCCGTCAGCAGAGCAGGAAGCGGATGCTTGTCCCTCTGGATTGAACTAGGTGGCTTTGGATGGAGGCTGATACCTAATGCCCCATCGCTAACCTCATTAGACTGGGAGAACTGAATGCTTTCCACAACTCTGCAGCCTGCATCTGTCTGCAGACTCGAGCTCTTTGCACAATATTTACAGCGGAATGGATCTGATTTCAAAACCTGCTCCACATCACACATATGCAGGGCCAGTTGAGGCTTTTTTATCCACTTCACATTAACGGCCACCTTACTAGATTTAGTGGAATGTGTTAGTATTCAGTGGCACTAGCCAGAAATGTGGCTGATGGCATGTTTTTGTGATATGGCAGTCAGAAGTTTTCCTGACGAACAGACACTGAGGTGGAGTATAGAGGGAGATTACAGGTAAAGACAAGCACGACACCACATACATAGTTCTGTCATGAGTTAGGGCTGTGTGGTAGGACTCAAATTGGACATTCATCAGTTCATATCAATATGATACATCCTTATCCTCATGTCATAATGACCTAACACATCCACTGTGTGCCCAGAAGTTTGTGGACCTGTTGAATCCAGGTGTTTCTGTTCTAACAGGGTCTGGGATAAAAACAATAAGGACTAATGTAAAACATAGTTATATTGGATCAATATCCTATTGATTATTAATATTGATGTTTGTGTGTCTGATCCTCCTGAACAGGACATCTGACAGCTGTAGACATGTGTCCACAGATTTATGTCCACAGAGTTTACAAACAGCAAGATTTCACTACAGTTTAATGGTAGTTTTGTCTTCCTCAGATGTAATGAAAGTAGATGGACAAGATTATTTACAGTCAAAGGAAAAATATTAGACATTTAGTGGAAGAACATTTAAAGTCAGAGTCATGGAGGAAAAAAAAAAATCAATATTGATCTAAATTCAGTCCAAACCATCTCTGAGTCATTTTAGAAACAGACATAATAACTGAACCCAAACTAACCAATGCACTGATATTGATCCAATATAAACTCTATTCTGCATTAGTCCTTATTGTTTTTATCCCAGACCCTGTTAGAACAGAAACAGCTGGATTCAATGGGTCCACAGACTGTGGACACATAGTGGATGAGTTTGGTCATTATGACATGAGCAGAATGAGCTGTGTCAAGATTCAGTACGTTTTCAGTGAGTAAATATCATCAAACTTTTATTTGGCAGAGCCAGTTGATGGTTAAGATGCTTCCACTTGGTCCTTGCTTGTTGGTTTTTACTAAACGGATTCCTCAACTAATGTTCCTTAAAGGTAGAGTTGATCCATCCTGGCCTTACTGGTGCCCCAGATGACTGATTGGACAAAAGAAAGGCCAGACTGTTTTTACTCCTTTTCCAGAATGATCATTGGTTGAGTCAGACACTTTATTAACAGTATACTCTGGATGAAAGACATGAAATATCGTCAAGTAAACAAACTGCTTTCTGTGAAATCTACATTAAACCATCCATATCTAATGTTTTTTTTTTTTTTAAATGAACATAAGGAATGGGAAATGTTTGATCCAAGCAAAGCAAGTCATTTACATAAAACCTGATGCCAGACTGAGTATGAAGGGTGTTTATTTTGATGCCGCTCACTGGTGTTCATCAGTGCCAGTTAACATGTAGTAAAACAGAATAGTAGTCCAGATGACAGAATCTGTGGACTGCCTTGGATCAAATATACTCCAATGTGGCTCATGGATTTGAAGTGTTTGTGTGAAAAAGACACTCCAGCCTGTTCTGTTTGTGGATGTAACATGTGCAGCATTATTGTGAGCTGCAGATTGAGTCTTTGTCTGTGAGCTGACACTGACGGGGGGGGTCATCACCCAGACAAACCTGCCTCAGTCTCTTGTTGAATAATTCTGTGGATTTGTTTGATTGCTGGACTGAACCTCAGAGTGAGAGAGATTCTGACGCACATTTGATCTCCTCTCACCTCTTGGTTTTTTTATGCAGAAGTCACTGAGCCTCAGCTTTTCATCCCCCCATCCCACGAACCCCCTCTGCTGTAGCGAAGGTCGGATTTTTGACAAGTCTGCAGAAGAAACCGTCTGCTCTTAAATCCCTTCATTTTTATTCATACAAATACAGGTTTGGAGCTGTCGGCAGCCCCCCAGATACAAAGCCAGAGTGGCTCTGTGACTGGCAGCTTTCTCCTGCTCATCCAAACACTAACGAAATTCACAAGCACACCTCTAATTGACTCCAATCACCAGCACGCCATCACAGCTGGATATCAGGGGGCATGGCTGTGGATTTGCAGAATGAACATTGTGGAGGAAGATTTGATTACTCTCCAGCTGACCTTTCCAATAATTGTCTTGTTTTCCCATAAGCAAAGCACAAAGCACTGCTTCACCATGGAACAGTGAAAACATGTTACAGTCAATGTCCAGGCTTCAACTGCAGCTCATTTATTTAATCAGCTGCAGTAAAATGTACAGTGGCGTTAAGGTTGGAAATCAAAACTGTGTTCCAAATAAGAACCCAACCCAAACTGCCAACCACAGGGTAGTAGTGAGAACAGCTGTAAGTTCACCACTGTAGAATAGAATAGATTTTACTGTCAGTGTAATAGGAACAATGAAAATCTGTTCAGCAGCAAACACTTTAGGTCCAGAAAAGACTATAAAAATATCACACAAAATACTGACAAATAAAGACAAAAACAGAGTCAAACAGAGGTAGAATATTAAATATACAAGTACTACTAAAATACGACTAATTAGTACTGAAATATACAAAAGTCTAACTCTATACTACAGATAAAAGAAATATATACAACATATAAGGATATATAGAATAGAAGAGAATAGCAAAGAATAGAATAGAGTGCTCTTTGTCATTCTACTGAATGTGCTATGAGACTGGAGAGCTTCTCCTTTTTAGTGCAAACAGGTATATTCATATAAGCAATAAAAAGAAGTATACAATCCAAGATAAACTTACAAACAAGGTGCGTGTGTGATTATTTCACTGAGGTGGGGTGTACTGTCCATTAGACAGGGAGTGGTGGTGGTGGTGGTGGTGTGGGGGGGTGTCAGTCAGGTTGAACAACCTTCTGACCAAGTTTCAAATTGATGTGATTTGAAAAAATTAAGAACATGAGTTATACCTAAAGTAGACAAATGAACTGTACGACCGAATGACTGACAGACGGACTGACTGACTGATTGACCCACCCACTGTTGACCCACCGACCAACCGACCCACCCACTGATCGACCAACCGACCCACCCACTGATCAACCAACCCACTCACTGACCGACCAACCCATCCACCCACCGACTCACCCACCGACCAGCCCACCCACTGACCGACCGACTGACCCACCCACCGACCAACCGACCCACTGAACAACTGACCCACCCACCGACCGACCGACCGACCCATCCACCCACCCACCGACTCACCCACCGACCGACCCACTGATCGACTGACCTATCCACCCACTCCCCCACCGACTCACCTGCCAACATACCCACCCACCCACCGACCGACTGACCCACCCACCGACCGACCAACCCACTGAACAACCGACCCACTGACTGACTGAACCACTGAACAATAGACCCACCCACCGAACCCACCCACTGACCCACTGACCGACCGACCCATCCACCCACCAACTCACCCACCCACTGACCGACCCACTGAACAACTGACCGACCCACCCACCGACAGACCCACTGACCCACTGAACGACCCACCAACCCACCGACCGACCCACTGGGTCCTATAGTGAGCATGAATGGCAAGAATTCATGTGTTACTCAGACCTAATGAGCAGCTCAGTGGCACCATTACAATGGAATGTGTTCTTTTGTTTTCTCCTACTGTAATCCATGTGTTACTGACAGCCTCCCTAATTCACCACATTTTACCGTGGTGTCAGTCATCAGCACAGAATGCACACATGCTGTCTGTCTTCGTCTCATTTCAAGGTCAGGTGTGTGTTTGTGTGTGTGGGTCGGTTCCAGCTGTGGTCAGGCAGTCGGGCGCTGGTGTCCCCCTGGGGTCACAGCCCAGCCTTTTTTGCCCCTACCCTTCCCTTCCCTTCCCTTCCCTTCCCTCTCTGTGTCCTGCCACCTGATCTTCTCACATATATCACTCCCAATTGAAGTGGCAGAAGGCAGCTGGCAAATGCCATGGAAGACGAGCCATAAGTCATGTCACTCAGCCACTTATGCAAATATGTTTACTTATGGAGGCATTCTGAGCAACCAGAATGTGCCTGATGGTAATTCTCCACATGTCTGCTGCTGTGTGGCCTTGGGGTCCTGTAGCTCTGAGTATGAGCTGGATTCTCTGTTATTTTTATGACATAGTCTGAAGACAATAAATGGAATGGGCAGAATTGTCACCTTGTTCAGTTTCACGATGCTCCACTTTTACTGGGTATGTACCTAGTTGGTTAATCCCGTATCTGTGCAGAGGTGGAGGATGTACTCAGATCCTCAAGTAAAAGTACTAATACCACAGTGTACAAATACATCATGGTAAAAGTACACAATTATTTCTAGCAAAATACATGTATTAAGTGTCAAAACTAAAAGTAGTGATGGTGCAGAATGGCTCTTTTGGTTCTTCTGCCCTTTCATACTTGGACCTGGTGTACCCAGATGCTTGGAAGACAACAAACTTTGTGTAAATGATACTCAGGTGGAAAGGTCACCACTTCAACTGTGTAAAATTATGTTTATCAGGCAACTAAAACACAGCCTCGATCTGTTTCTGTGTCCTTGCATGGAAACCTATAACTTGTCAAAAATGAATAACTATATCTAGGGCATGCTTTATGCCCTATTCATTCATTCATTCATTTTCTGAACCTGCTTTATCCTCACTAGGGTCATGGGGGTAGCTGGAGCCTATCCCAGCTACTTATGGGCGAAGGCGGGGTACACCCTGGACATGTTGCCAGTTCATCGCAGGGCTTA
>JAPQRP010000009.1:31173367-31188924 GCA_037367295.1 Apogon hyalosoma | reverse complement strand
TTGATGATCCTAGTGGTTTTTCTAATCCAGACATGTGGGTTTTTCATGAATCTCAGTCTCATTCCAGGTTTTGTGTGGAACCTATTGTGTCCACTTGATTTAATGCAGAACCTGCCCACTTAAATGCATATATATCACGAATGGTTTTGCAACAGTTGCCATTTTTGTGACACATTCTGCCTTGAATAATTAGTTCAATTCTCAAAATATATCTGTGAGAGAATAAAGAGATATTTGAAAGAATAGCAGCACGTAATTTTCATGTCCTTTTGACCGTGTTACATGCGGATTGTTGCATTAAATATAATGTAAAATAATGTAAAAATGTGTTTTATCTTAAAAATAATTTCTCTTTTATCTCAGTCAGTATTTATTTTTAAAATTGACTCAAAGTGCTTCCAAACTTGCTTCATAACATTAGTCTACATCTGGTTTGAATTTTTAGCCCTGTGTCCTGTTTTTAGGGCCAGTTTCATAGAAGCACCCATACTTTAACATGAAAAGATGAAAACTGCATTTTACTTGAATTATTTACATGTATCAATAGAATTAGTAAATCAGTTATTGATTTTAGATAACTGATTTTAGATGGCTGCTTAAATTTTTGAGGGTAAACAGGCTGAATAACAACAGAAAATGATAAGTGACAGGTCTAAACACTTCCAAAGCTGTACTATCAGCATCATTTTGCATTGTTTACATTTGTAAGTTTGATCAGCTTCTTGCATAATGAAATCCTCCAAGCGTCTGATATGCATGACTACAACATTTCAACACACGCACGGCTGATACAACTTTTCGTCGGCGGCTCCAGTTTCCTAAAAAGCTGAACCAAAGCGTCTCTATTCTGTGTAAATCCCTGAGAAGCGTGAAGTGGGAGGCCTGTGTTCGGTGAAGTTGTCAACGTCTTCCCCTTCAGTTGTCACCCCTATGATGAAGCACATGTGCGTGACTGCTCTGCACCTTCAGAATAGCCTTGGGCAGCCGCCTGTATTCTTCTGTTTTCCCCAGAAGTTCATGGCGTTGATTTAAAGAATAAGATAAGCCCTGTAAGTGCTGTTAAAGGCGTGCAGCTCTTCTGAGGTCCCTGTACGTGCTTCCAATAATTACAGGCATAAATCACAGTAATGGTTCGTTACATTTCTCATTCCTTTTTATACATGAAGTAACTTCCTAACGCAGCCTCCTCGGATTTCCTCTGTATGAAACTATGATCTGAATGTGACACGTTGCAGGAATCAGACGTGATCGGCGTCGCACACGGGCTGGAGCTGCTTAATATAACTGTACCATGGCTGTCTGAGCAAATCATCACCTGGACACACCTTCCTGAACTCCTCCCTGACCTCCATGTCTCATTCACACGCGATGAGCAATTCAGCTGTCAGTCAAGCAGGAAGAGAAACTGCCGTTGAAACAGAACGGGCTGGAAACGAGGAGCTTTAGGGGCCCCAGGCAGGAGCGTCTGTGTGGGCCCTCAGCGTACGTCACCTCACTGCACTTCAGAGGGGATTACCTGACCGACTCAGCGTCCAAACGACAACAAACGTGGGCTTTAAGGGCTATTTTTAGTCTTATAGTAACACTTACAGCGCTGTGGTGACTGAAACTGTGTATGAAACTAGAACGATAGTTAAACGGATTAATGCATATTTTGTTTTGTCATGAATCTAGATGAGATTTTTATCATTTTTAATACCCCTAAAGGCATAAAACTATTTTTGCTGTTTCCCAAATAGCTTTTTTCTGCACGTTTAACCTTTTCTAAGTGATCTGTACCATTTATCATTATTATATTGTGTTTATTGTCATAATATGTGTTTACTGCACCTTAAGAGGATTACCTAAGGGACTCAGCATCTAAACAACAATAAATATGGCATTTAAGGGCTATTTTCAGACTTAGAGTAAAACTAAAAGTACTGTGGCGAATCCTTTTAACTGCAATGAGAGTTAAAAAGATTAATGCATATTTTATGAATTTAGATTGGATTTGTAATATTTTAACCCCTAAAAACCTAAAACTGTTTTTTGCTGATTTCCAAATAAGTTTTTCTCTCTTCTTCTTTTAACCTTTCCTAAGTGACTTACACCATTTATTATTATTATATCATGTTTATAGTCACATTATGTGTTTATAGTTATATTGTATGTTTATGGTTATATTGTATTTTCTTTTTTTTTAATATATTAATATATTTTAAAAAATATTTTTTCTACTTTGTTTCTTGTGGCACCATGGGCTTTAGAGTTTTGTAATTTCAGATTTATTTATTTGGGATAGTGCATATTAATGAACATCTACAGCAACTGCAGCTGTAAATATGCCAGACTGTAGCAACAGTGCTACAGACTTGGATTACAACAGACTACAGATTTCCATCTGTAGTCCCTAGGCAGGGGACAAGAAAGACAACTGACAAAACATCATAAAAACACACAAAACAACACTGTGAGGATGATCTACTGATGGTCACAGGATGTATGTGTTGTACATATGGCAAAACTGACAACTAAAACTAACTTTGACTATATATTAGTAGAAATCAGGTGTTTTCTTATATTTTATTAACTGATTATGCAGATGTTCATTAAAGGAAATTCAGAGCAAATCCAAAAGGTTTTATATTAAAACAGAGAAAACTGAAGAAAAAGTGAATTTTTAAGCAAAATACTGACCTTTGTATAAGTTCTAGTCCAACATTATATTTGTTGGTTTATTAAAGTTCTAATGTCCACACATATGCATTTGTATTTAGATCCAATCTGATATATGTGAAATATTGTACAGCAGGATGAACTAAAGTTTCAGGGAAAAAGCTTCTATAAACCAAAGTGGTCATATTTAGCGTGACCTCCCTTTACAGTAAACATGACTTTTGTTCAGACAATATGAGATTTATGGCATTAGCGTCTTTTAAGGTTGGGCACATATTTCCTGTATTTCTTAGTTGCATCTGAAAAAAAGAGAATGAGAAATAAATATGTGTGCAAAAACAACCCAGACAAAGCTGGACCAAGACTTCTGCACAGTACTGTAGATCATTAACAACTTGAAAACAAGCGTCTGCAACCACTGTCATTTGTCAGCCTTCATGGGTTTTACTGGTGAATCAATGTGGAGAGGATGAAACTGCATTTTACCTGAATTACGTCAATCTATTGATGGGATTAATGGTTCAAAAGTCAGTAGATATTTCAGATCAGTAGATGTTTTTGATCACTAGTGGCTGTTTTAGTCTTTGAGGATTACAGAAAAAAAGTTTTGTTTGTTTTCCCTTCACCCTCCAAGATAAATTTATGCTAAACAACAGAATAAAAATTAATCTAATCCAGAAAATAATGGTGAGACATGAATTAAATGGCAGCTACAAATACATAGGAATATACTGTACATCATTTTTAAAGGGTAATCTTTAAAGGTGGATCTTCTTGCTTTGGGAAAAACTCCAAGTTTTTTCAGATAAAGCAGCTTCTCTGTTTTCTTAAAGTTTGTTGAATTACTTGAAATACAGCAGTGACACACTGAGATTTAAAGCCACCTTGCATTACTGAGCACCTTACATCCATGCTATTCACAGTAAGTGGTTCAACTAAAGACGTACTGAGTCAGTCTCATGACCACAGATGTTCAGGATCACCAGTTTGGTCACTTATACTCCACTGACCGACCACAGACACACCAAACACAGACCTGCCTCTATATTTAACCACTGGGTAACACACACACACACACACACACACACACACACACACACACACACACACACACACACACACACACACACAATTGGATAAATCCAGTACACACTGTAAAATTAAAAACAAGGGAGGGGGACCAGCTTGGGATCAGTCTAATAACTGGGTTCTTCCAGGGAAAGAGGCTGGGACCAGTCATTTATTCACACGTTTGTCTCCACCCTCAAAACTCTGCAGAAATGAAACAAAATCACATTGTCACCTTGTCAGAGGTTCATCCCAGGGAGACAGTTGGAGGATCCACAATCAGTAAGTCAATGTGTTCTTTATACTTGGACATTTTTGCAATGTATGGATGTAAAGGACGAAAGAGATAAAGAAACAGTTATGATACAAGGGTAGAATTAGGCCCTGATCATTGCTATTAGACATAACTAATATTAGAATATCTTTGTGTAATCTTAGTGTTTAGGCCATAAAACAGCAAAAGCATGTTGAAACTGTGATTTATCAGAAATAATGCAATAAAATACCAAAATGATGGCAAAGTATAAAGCATATTCAAATATTATGGATTAAAAATGTAGTCCATTCAATAATTGAAGGAAAAGGAAATTTACAAAGTATATTATGGTTTAATTTAGAATAAAATTGCGCTAATTGTGTTTAATTTAGTGCACAATCAGTGACAGATGGATAATAAATAATTAAGCAGGAAACCTTTTAAAAATGAGTATACTATTTAAATAAATAAATAAGATGAGGACGTGTCAGATCCGGGTCCAGTTCAGGTCAGAGGACTCCGGGTTTATCTGAAGCCGCTGTCCGCGGTCCTGAAGCGCAAAACCCCGAATCTCGTCAGAAAACGGTTCAAACTAGACCCGAGCGCACAACCCCAGACCCGCCGTCCGGCTGTTGTGATGCCTCAGAGGCTGAACTGAACACAAACACCTCAAACAGGCGGACACTAACACAACAAACATGACGCGTCAAAGCGCACAGCTGAAGCGCGGCTGAACCCCGACTGTTTCCGCGGCTACAGGACGCGCACCAGGAGCGGACCCAGGTCTTCCAGAGGGTCTGGAGACATGCAAACAGAAGAGCAGTGAGTTCCTCTCCGGTGGCCCACGTCCACAGCTCCCTTTTCCGCATTAGCGCGAAGTTTTAGACTTTACAGTTAAAAAAAAAAATAAATAAAAATACCAGGTTTAATCCGAAATCCTGCAGGAGAGTCTGGTCTGCACCATGAAGGTTAATTAGAGGAAATTAGTGGGTTTCTAACACGGGGCTCGCCTCCTCCTGGTGGTTTGGTGGGAAAGCACAGCCGATCTGCGCTAAAACGCTGCACATCAACGCATCTGATGCATCAGAGAAAATACAGAAAACACGTACATTCTTTAGATTTAATGCGCATCTTCAAAATGTACAAGAAAAAGTAACTGCAGCGCCGAGGGAGTGAACCCATCTGGAGACAACAGGAAATTGCATATTTTAAATCAGTAAAAGTATTTTATTTTTATTTTGGTAAAAAAATAAAATAAAATAAAAAAATAAAGACTTTTTAAAATTTAAAATACACAGAAATAAAAACGAAAGCAGAGCCAAGCTGTATAACAACCTAAGACGCGCACTGTGCGTAAAACTCTAAAAGAAATACACTGAGCTGTTATTAATACTTCCATACTCTAATGAACATATCTTTTTCTTTATTTTAGACTCAACAAATCACCTGAAAGTCGCTTTGTAAAATTATATAAAATACCAGTTACACCTTTGTTAAGCGCAAGCTTGTCATTCATATTTTTTCAGCGCACAACGTTAAAAATCGCCTCTAACTTTACTTTTTTAAGCTGTTGTTTCCTCGAGCAGCGACTCGCTAAAGGCTTGTTTTTAACAGTTTTATAAAATTGTGGATTCATATGAAAAGCATATTATTATTATTATTATTAAAGTTACTGATAGACTCTCAAAATTACTATTTACAGCTGCTTAGTTGTACTACTACTAATAATGATAAAAATAATAATAATAAAACATCTCTTTTAATCCCTTATAGGCTCATAAAAACTGAAAAATAGGCAGTGGATGCGGCGTCTGGGACATTAGATAAATCGCCTCAAGTCCTGTCATACATAAAAAGTCATCTGTTTGCCTCATCAGCTGCAAAATATGAGGAAAATGTGTAAAAATGTCACTGCTTGATAAATAAACACGCATATATAAACTCACAGTATAAAGTTTATTCGCTCCCATCGGCCGTATTGTAACCGCTGCTCCCTGTGACGCACGGAGGGACGAGAGAGAGGGAGGGAGAGAGGGAGGTGGGAGGAGGAGGAGGAGGTGGGAGGCTGGTGTGAAACCCTTTGCAACAAAACCTTCCCACTGTAACAAAGCAGGGCACCGACCGACGCTGACGGGCCGACCGTGATGCTGCGCCGTTTGGGGATGAAATAAATGAGTTGAGCTGGTGCAGCAGCGGCTCAAAGCCTGAGCGGGCGGCGGACAGAGCACAGGAGCGCACTTTGTCAATGACTCCTCAACTCAAGCGAACACTTCAAACCCTGTCAACGCCACATATATAGGGCTTATTCTTATTTTTTATGGATTTAAGTCATTTGAAGTGAGGTAGAGGGTTTTTACGCAGCAGTAAAAATCTGGATAATCCACTCAGGTAGATCATCAACCCCTCATTACTGTTTTTTTTTTTCTTTTCTACATATAACTTCACACACCTCTGCAGCTTCTAGACCAACATCAATTAACATGATATGGTTCTGGTGATCCCCTGCAGGCTCCCAGTCATGGATGTCATACAGGAGGAGATTAACACAGCGAAAACCAGAGCTCTGCTGCTGGCATGCGTAATTCTGCTGCTCTCCCTCCACCTGTGGCGGTGGCTCCGGCAGGGCTCGGTCGACCGCATGCCCGGTCCGTTCCCGTGGCCCATCATCGGGAACGCGGTGCAAATGGGCAACACGCCGCACCACTACTTTACGCGCATGGCGAAGAAATACGGCAACGTTTTCCAGATCAAACTGGGCTCCCGGACAGTGGTGGTGCTGAACGGGGACTCCATCCGACAGGCGCTCATCAGGCAGGGGCCGGAGTTTGCCGGCAGACCGGACTTCGTCTCCTTCCAGGTCGTCGCCAACGGTGACAGCCTCGCCTTCAACACCATCACGGACTGGTGGAAGGTGCACCGCAAAGTGGCGCACTCCACTGTCCGCATGTTTTCCACCGGCAACCCGCAAACTAAAAAGACATTCGAGCATCATGTGCTTTGCGAGGTTAAGGAGCTTCTGCGGCTTTTACTGTGGAAAACGAAGGAGCAGAAGTATTTCCAGCCCATGACATACCTGGTGGTGTCCACGGCCAATGTGATGAGCGCAGTGTGTTTTGGGAAGAGGTACTCCTATGAGGACGAGGAGTTTCGGCAGGTGGTGGGAAGGAACGACCAGTTCACCAAAACAGTGGGAGCAGGGAGCATAGTGGACGTAATGCCCTGGCTCCAGTTCTTCCCCAACCCCATCAAAACCATCTTTGACAACTTCAAGACGCTCAACTTTGAGTTTAGTTTATTTATTCGAGATAAAGTCATAGAGCACAGAAAAACTATCCAGTCCAGCGCCATCAGGGACATGACAGATGCCTTTATAGTAGCTCTAGACCAGCTGAGAGACAAAACTGGGTCTTCATTAGAGAAGGACTATGTGACTTCTACTGTTGGGGACATTTTTGGAGCAAGTCAAGACACTCTGTCCACAGCACTGCAGTGGATTATCCTCATCCTTGTCAAGTAAGCAACTTTTCATTAACCCATAAAGACCCAGTTCTACTTTTGTGGCAGTTCCCAAATTATTTTTTTCTCTGTAACATTTCTTAAGTCGTTTATTATAATATTATCCTCTGTATTTTGCATTATTTCAGTGTATATCAGGTATTTTCCGATACTTAATTCAGTGATCATGTAGATTTTCATCAAAGTCCTGATTAAAATTGAGGGTTATTATATCAGAAGCAGAGAAAACTGAAGAAAAAGTGAGTTTTCAGCAAATCTCTCATGAACTGAACATAAACCCAGTGTGTCCATCCACTGTCATTGATCCAACTCCATGGGTTTTACTGGTGAATTAATGTTGTAAAGGATGACGGTGTTTCCATGGTAACTATGGAGCCTCTGAACATCCAAATGGGTCAAATCTGATGACCATGAAAAGTTGACAAACTGCAATTTGCACCAATTATTTACATGTATTGATAGGATTAGTGAATCAATAGGTATTAAACAGTTTAGGTCAACAGATGGTTTTGGTCAGCGGTGGATGTTTGGGTCTTTATGGATTAAGGGATTATTTTGTTATTGAAGGAGGTATGAATAGAAATAACTTCGAGGGGTTTGATGTTGCTTTTCAGCTGTCTGGACTTGAGTATTTGTTATGTAAGAGCCCCGTGGAGAGCGGAGACACAGGCGCAACAGTGAAAGTCAATGAAATGCCCCGTCAGCACTTTACCATTCAAGAAAACAGGCTGATTCTCATGAGGTCATTTTCTCATCTGATTTGGCTGCTTCACCTGGTCCGGCTTCCCCTTCAGTCATTAGTTATAAGACACGGAAAAATGCTCTGCTTTCAATAATATTTTATCACTCATATGGTTTCAAGTAACAAAAAAAAAAAAAAACCAAACATCCAATCACCTCTTTAGAAAGTTGTTAAAATGACACATCCTGCCCCTCCTTCCAGTTTTTTTCTTGCTGCATGCATAAAAGCTGCAGATTACATTCCAACTGGCTCTAAATGAATCATGATTTAATGTCACAACTCTGGAACAAAGCCATTAAAGTCAGGTTATGAATGAGCGAAGAGATGCAGCGAATAAAAAAATCTGTCAAGAGTGAAACTTGACATAACTCTGCACTGTCAACAGCGAACGACAGTGAAGGAACATGAAGGACCTGTTTGTGAGTTTAGAGGGACTGTAATAATCCAGACTCACACTGAGCTGGAAACCATCAGTTTCAAGAAGGGAACAGTCGACTTCTGCAGAACGAGTTTTTAACAATGTGCTTTAGTTTTTCAGTGGTGGAGGAAGTACTTATAGCTTTTAGTTTAGTGAATATACCAATATGTGAAAAGTCCTGCATTTGATACCTTGAATAAAAGCATTAGCACCAAAAGTAGCAAAATTTAAAGTACAGATAAAGGATTATAATTACTGATGTGTTAATGTGTTTATCTTTTACATTAAAGCTACGAATTGTTACGCATTTTACTGTATAATCATCTAATAATAATAATAATAGTCAAAAGTACATCCTTATTTATATTTAAGCTTTCATTATATATTAGCAGTAGTGCTGTCAAACGATTACAATTTTTAATCAGATTAATCCCAGGGTTGCTGTGGATTAATTTTGATTAATCATGATTAAATATCATTAATTTTTTAAAATCTATATTAATTGCATTTCATTTTGCATGAGCAAACAGACTCAAGAAAGAAGGGAATATATATGCACTTAATGTGTTTATTAAACACCTTAATGCACTTTTCTATGGATGCATACTCAAAGCACGTACAATGGAGCCATTATTCATTCACTCACACATTCACACTCTGGTGGTGGTAAACTGCATATGTAGCCACAGCTGCCCTGGGGCAGGCTGGCAGAGGCGTGGCTGCCAGTTCGTGCCTAACGTCCCTCCGACCACCACTGAACATTTATACACATTCGTACACCAGTGTGAGTAGCAGCACTGGAGGCAAGGAGGGTGAAGTAAGTGTCTTGCCCAAGGACACAACAGCACGTGACTAGAACAGAGCCGGATTCGAACCGCAAACCCTTCATTAGTGGACAACCCTGAGCCACTGCCGCCCCCACCTTCACCAGTTTCAACAAAACGACTTGAAACAACAGTTCCACCTTGGTTTTTTTTGTCCTCACATTTCCATCCAGAGTGTGAATGTGCTGTTTAGTGTCTTCCATCTTTATGGGTTGGTTCTGCTCCCTGTCACTACTGGATCAACTGACCATTTGCTCATGCGCACCGGTAACTGTACTTGGACAAACTGACCCAAATACGTTGCCAGAGACATTCAGTCATTCTGCGCTTCAAATGAGTTAATTGTTAACATTTTTAATCAGATTAATCATGATGATGGATCAATCCACGTTCATTTTAACAGCCTTAATTAGCCGCAAATATTTCCAATACAGTCTGTGAAAACCTAAAAAAGATTCCATGGAAGTCTAAAGTAGTAGAAAATAGTACAAATATCTCAGATTTGATACATTTCACCGCTAATACTTTTGCATTTTCTGATTATATCATCAGATTAAGTGTTATATGCATTTTATTTTGCTCATTTCATCCCTAAGTTTATAGATTAGATGGCTTTAAAAACAGCCGTGGGAGCTCTATGTAACATGGTTCTAACCTGTGCTCGCAGGTATCCAGACATGCAGGTGCGTCTCCAGCAGGAGGTGGACAAAGTGGTGGACCGTACACGCCTCCCGTCCATCGAGGACCAGCCGAATCTGCCTTACGTCATGGCCTTCATCTACGAGGTGATGCGATTCACCAGCTTCATGCCGCTCACCATCCCCCATTCCACCATCACCGACACCTCCATCATGGGCTACACTGTACCAAAGAATACTGTGGTCTTTATCAACCAGTGGTCCATCAACCACGACCCAGTGCTGTGGGAGCATCCAGAGACCTTTGAACCCCAGCGTTTCCTCAGCGACGGCGTCCTGAACAAGGACAAGGCCAACAGCGTGCTCATCTTCTCCCTGGGCAAGCGGCGGTGCATCGGTGAAGAACTGTCCAAACTGCAGCTCTTCCTCTTCACATCGGTGGTCGCCCACCAGTGCAACATCAGCGCAGACCCTGCAAGACCTCCCAAACTGGAATACAACTATGGCCTGACTCTAAAACCTCACCCTTTTAACATTGAAGTGTTGCCAAGAGATGACGCCAATCTGCTGAACAACAATCAGACGCTCGCTGCTGATACCAAGGAGGTGAACGGCAACCTCTCAACAGACTCACAAACAAAACAATAAACAAAAATCAAAGCTATAATGAGTAAAAATGAAGGCTGAAACACAGAAAGACTCATGGACAGGAGCTCCATAAATATATATATTTATAAGCTGAAATCTCAGGCTACATGTATTTCTCCACACACTGTTTTAGATGCTTAACAGGACAGTCATTTGAGAATGATTAAATACTTGTGATCAATGTAAAGTGACTTATTTTTAAGTATTATAGCTACGCAGAAACAGATGTGGCCTCTTTTTCACATGTTGTATACAGTACTCTCACATAACCTACAGCTCACCCACCAGCCTTGAATCTGAACCAGTTTTCCACTGCAGTCACTGGAAACCAGCCTCATCCAGACCCACCTTCAGACAATGCTGCACTCACAGGAGTTACAGGAGTGAAATGCTGCCGTGATAAATCCTTAAAGTTTCCGACAAATTAACCCTAAGATGGAAAAGTTGAGATCTTCCTGGTTTGTACGTAGCGCTGTCACAGCCTTTCATATGGTTAATTAATCAGATACAGTGGATATTCCAGGAATTCCTCTAAAATAAAGGTTCAATATCTAAGATTTGTCGGTGCTTGAAGGGTTATGTGAAGGCTGCATTGGAGTCTGTGTAGGGTCAGTCAGGATGCAAAGAATGATGTGGATGCATTGAGGCTCTGAGCAGGAATGAAACTGAAGTACTACATATGTTTTTAGGATGTCTGAAAATGCCACAAAGATGTATAAAGAGTACTTCACGTGTCATACTGCTTGAGCTCCTGGACAATGTAACTTTTCCCTTTGTGAGGAAATATAATATCTCTAGTTTGAACAGTCTTTCCTTATTCCTGGTTAAATTCGTTAACGACTTGAAGAGTCAATCATGACTAAAACATGTCATGAAGGGAACCCATGGAACAAAAAGAACGGTCAAAGTTGTCCTATCGAGAAGAGTCAGAGCAAGAACCTATTCCACCTCAAAAGTGGATTAAGTGTGCAAAGAAACACCAACATGAAACGAAAGTTAGCGCCGCATTTTCGAATCTGCAGCGGTCACTCCTAAGATATATTTGACGATGGTTCTGAACAGGGCCTGAGCTAACGATACCTGGTGTTGAAGCTGTAGAGATGTAATGAAGAACAAAAGAGTGAGTGTAGGGATTTTTGCAGAAAAAAAGTAATCCAAGTCCTCTGCAGAAATTAGTCTATTACCGCAGATATAGACTAATGATGCTTTTCCATTGGACATATGCGCAAAACTTTACCGATACTTAGTAAATGTCAAAAAAACAGAAGTTCATAATGTCGGTTTTTCCATTAAATCACAAATGCAATGATTTGTTTATTTATTATCATGAGATTACATGAGAAGTCATTCCATAAACATGGTGACAAACAAAAATATCATGTTGATTTACAGATATATTCACTATTATTATTTGTTACCCCTCTATCCCGTACTAAATAAAAAAAAATAATTCAGTTTCCTGGTGTGTCCACACATACCGCACCATTTTTCTTTTAAAACTCTTCTTTGCTTGTTGTAACATCCATCAACATCTGCTTTTTTTTTTTTTTTTTTAATTCACGTGACTTTAGTTGCAGAAAAAGGTCTTTCCATTGCAGTTTTGCATGACATACCAATTGCGCTACGCCCGAAAAACCACCTCTTGCTAGCACAAAAACGTTCAATCGAAAAAATGAGAGTTTTGGTGAAATTGTCATTTTTCCATTAGGCACATTTTTTTGACCAAGTTATATTCGTGCAATTTGAGGATCAATGGAAAAGTGACTACAGTTGTTGGCTAAGAAATGGAATTAGCTAACATCATCAACCACACTACTCCTACTGCTAACTTTGCATGAGCACACAGCTATGAAAGTCTTACATATTGAACCATTATTTCATGTTAGTTTACTGATGTTTTTCTTTAACGTCTGAATGCTTCATCAGAACATCATGAAATCTTTGAGTGTAAATAATCCTAGATGGAGATTTCCTGATCTCCTGACTGATGCTCCGGTTGCAGAGTGCTTCAGCCTAATGTCTCCTCACATAAAATGTCTACTACTAATGTTGGTTTGATACAGATGGGTGATAAATTAGAAGTTTTTTTTGATGACGGAGGAGAATGTGGTCTAAAAATGTCATTTTAAGTTGAGATCTGGTCCAGGTCAAACTTATTTCTATAGCACATTTACAACAACGCAAAGTGTCCAAAATGCTGTATAAGGATATAGGTAAAAATACAAGATGTAATAAAACTAATAAGAATATATAGATATAGAGGATAAGATATACTAAAACTGATAAAACAGATACACAATAAGAAGATAAATCAGACTGATCTCATGAAATCACGTTGTGTGGCATACCAGTTCTTATGGCATTTGTCATGCTATACGTACGCATTTTCATCCTTTCACGTGTTATTCAACGCCATTTGATCGCGTGTCAATTTACACCAAGATCTCCGGTTTACATATCCGTAACCCCTAATCGGGTGGTATTTGACGCGGCATGAACATACACGCGGAAAGCTTATAATGCGTTCAGATAACACGTCAATTAAAAGCAGCGTGTATATTTACGCAATTCATGACATCATGTTGGATAAATAGTATATAAAAATACAACCGGTGACCGCAAAGGCCACGACGTACATCATTTTCATACGCAGACTCATCCTGGATAAGACCACTCCCTTCTGTTGGATGCTTTAATTTATCACCCGTCTGCGGTTTGTGAAAAAACACAGAGTTGCTCAGGAACACGGCCGATGAGACGCCAAATATTTGACCAAGAACGTTTGGGGGAGTCACCTCAAACCTTGCCGCTGTTAGGGTACACCAAACAGATCTGCTGCACATACACCTGTGAACTGCTGTACGGTGCACCTATGAAACATTAGATCAGTGTTATTTACGTCTTTGACTTTGGTTCCATTTGTATGAATGTTAGAATGCTGCTTGATGAATAACTTTTCTACTCCACCTCTCGACGATGCCAGTAACCAAATGATTCCTATGCCACGCCGCTTCCTGTGCTGACGTCCATGTGCTGTCACATTGCATTCGTTTTCTGTAGACTCATGTAATTACTGTCTCAGCATGAGAGACGAACGCACCGACTGTAAAGTCTTGGATTTGGGCATTTGTTGGCTTCCGGTTACATCACATTGAAGTAATTCTCCTAAATAACAGGTGACGTTAAGTAAATATTAACAGACATGATGTAAGTTATTTGTATGTTTTAGTAAATCCTACTGATTTCTTGCTAGAGTTTAAGCACTGATGCACACTTTCCAAAAAAAATATTAAAAATGCCATAAAAACATGAGGCTCCAGTATAGAGATTTAATGACTCTGTATATATTCACATATTCATACACAGATCTGACATTAAAGGGGACAAGCAATGCCTTAAATCCAAAGTTTACAGTATATTTACTTCATTTGCATCTTTGTAAAAATTAGATGAATGGTGGAAAAAAGTATAAAATGACTACTGCTCACTGTAGTAACACATTACGCTTTGTTCTACTATTCTTAAATCCACTTGCTGAAAGTTGTATATGATATTGTAAAGTGTATAAACAATTAAAAGATGATTAAACTAACATTTTTAACTGATGTAGTCGCATCATTCTTGATTAATACTTCTCAATAGGAAGAATAGAAAGATACATAAATACAGTCGTGGAAAAAAATTATTAAACCACCCTTGTTTTCATCAATTTCTTGTTCATTTTAATGCCTGCTGCAACTAAAGGTCCATTTATTTGGACACATATAATGATATCAACAAAAATAGCTCACAGTAGTTGAATTTCAGAGCTGATATCTATCCATTTTCCATGTTTTCTTGATAATAACCCAAATCACTTCAGTTCTTCCATCAGTATCTATGTCATTGTACTGACAAAAACAGTGCTTTTATTCATTCCATGTTTTCTGCTCTGTCTGTTTTTGTCACATGATTCACACAGGAGTTAGGACTGGATTGCATAACCATTGTTTCTGATGACTTTTGATGGTCTAATCATTTTTTACGTGTCTTTCTTTGTGTCTTGATGTGATTCTCGATGCTGATTTGCCAGCACGTATCATCACTGTAAAAATGCATCAAGCGCTTGGTTTCTTGCCAGATGAGGTGGGAACTGACGAGGAAGTGTTTGGGAGATCCCTTTCCCTACACTGCGTTTTTATCTCGCCCTGCCAGAACATCCTGTACTTGATCAGCGGGAGGCTTGCAGCCAGCCAGCCAGCCGGCCAGACAACTTCAAGAGTGCGTGACAAATTCAGATAAAACTACTATAGATGATTACTGATAGGGCATTCTCTGCTGCCGTGCTCTTTTTTTTTTTTTTTCTACGACAAAATTAATTCTGAAGACTAAATAGTACCAGTGACGTCATGAGTGGCAAAGCTCCAAGCATAATCTTTATGAATGGGAAGGGAAACTGTAAGTCTGCTTCTGCAGCTTCCTGGTGACATATGTCAAACTGAGCCGACAGGTCATCAAACACAGTTGACATTATAATGCATAGTTTAGCAATTGGACTTAAAATTGCTGACAGTATCGACCTTTAGGGGTTATTTCTTTTGTTTTGTTTTCTAACTTGCATAACAGGAAGCAGCTATTCTCAATATTCTGCACTTCTGAGGAAATGCAGCCAACCAGACAGGTGAATTCACATCCACACTGGAAAAAAGTCTAAATCTAACCAAGTGTGTTTTTCTCATTTCTAGTCCAAATATCTCATCACACTTAAAATCAGACAGAATCACTTAAAGAGGAACTTTTCAGTGAGATA
>JAPQRP010000009.1:31156742-31173309 GCA_037367295.1 Apogon hyalosoma | reverse complement strand
TCTTATTTTAAGTGTGATGAGATATTTGGACTAGAAATGAGAAAAATACACTTGGTCAGATTTTGATTTTTGCAGTGCAGCCATCCCAGACAGGAAAGCAGGTGCCTTGCAGGAGTTTCAAAGCGCAGCAATGGCATAAGCCTGGTGAGAAACATTAAATATTGCACCAAGTGGTGGTAAGACACATCCTATGTCATTACAGCTTAGACCTGTCAAGACTGTATTAACGAGATTAGCATTGTTCTCTGTGTTTAATCTGGTATTGAGCATTGGCTGTTGATAAAATATGTACACATAGAGCACATACAAGATCTTACTGTGGTTGACTGAACGTTGTGCAACTTAAGGCAGTGAATGAGGGATACGTGGAGCTCTGAATGAAGATGTAACATACTGATGGCATGAGAGACCGCCTGAGTCAGGAATGAAATACAGCCGTCTCCTTCTCTCTTACCCCTTTCTTCTCCTCCCCCCTGTTCCTTCCTGTCAGGTCTGGCATCAAAATGTGGTTCAACAAAATCCAAAATAAAGACAGTGGAATATCAAGGGGAACCTCATATACTCTATGAAGTTCCCCTTGGCAAAGCAAATTTGTTCAGCACAACAAGGCAGCCAGACCACCATTCTGCTGTTATGATGCTGGACAAGTTAAATTAAAAAAAAAAAAAAAAAAGGAATGAAATACAGCATCAAAATGCCAGCATAGACCAGGGAGACCTTTAACCCTTTTACCCAGTGGTCTCCAACCTTTGTTGACTCGTGACCCCATTTTAACATCACAAATTTCTGGCATCTCTAAAAATTCAAAATGGAGACTTTGTTTTGCTAAAACTAATCCGTTCAGTCAGTGGAGCTCGTATTTACAAGGCTGCGAATTTATAATGAAGAAACAATAACTCAAACTATGAATTATGAAAGAGCTGCAGCGTCGTAAACCGACCACAAAGAACATTTGAAAGACAAACAGTACCACAGTGCTTCAGAGTTACATACATGCATAGAATCATTAAAAAATGTTTGTATTAATACATTTTTTTCTATCAGTTACTAGAAATTTCAGACGACCCCACGAGGGGTCCTGACCCCATGGTTGAAAACCACTGCTTTAACCCCTGATGTGTCTGTGGTGAGCATTCTGACTGGAAAAAATCTAAATCTTACCAAGTGTGTTTTTCTCATTTCTAGTCCAAATATCTCATCACACTTAAAATAAGACAGAATCACCTAAAGAGGAACTTTTCAGTGAAATATAAGAACTTATCTTTAGACAATAGATCTGGAAAATCTTATTTCAAGAAATCTTACCAAAATAATTTTCACGTGTTGCACTGGCAGATTTTTTGCGTGAATTAAGCAAAAATAAATCTTGAATTGAGCAAAAAATAAAAAAAATATGCCAACGGAACAGGTGAAAATTATCTTGGTAAGATTTCTTGAAATATCCTTGTTGTTGTTCAGTGTGTTCCAGTTCACAGTTGATGTTCAGCATACTAGATCTCTTACTGATGTACGAGTGCCTTATTTAGCAAAAACCTGTCAAGCTTCAATTCCTTTCTTTGTCTGTTTCTGTTCTTCCACTCTGTTTTGACCCTAAAACACACAGTAAAACAAAACCACTGAAGAAAAGGAACATAACATACTCACAGCAGCTTTTATGACAACAGTCGCTTTTCCATTGACCCTCAAACTGCACAAATATAACTAGAGCATAAAAATTTACCTAATGGAAAAACATCAATTTTGCCAAAACTCTTGTTTTTCAATTAAAAGTTTTTGCGCTGGTAAGAGGTGGTTTTGGGGGCGTAGTGCAAATGGTATATTACACAAAACTGCAATGAAAAGACCTTTTTTCACAACTAGAGTCAAATAAATTTAAAAAAAAAACAGATGTTGACAGACGTTACAACAGGCGAAGAAGAGTTTTAAAAGAAACATGGTGCCGTATGTGCGGACACACCAGGAAACCAAACAATTTTTTATTTTGTGCGGGATAGAGGGGTAATATATAAGACTAATTTACGTTTGTCGCCATGTTTATGGAATGACTTCTCGTGTCGTCTCGCGATAATAAACAAATCATTGCATTTGTGAGTTAATGGAAAAACCGACATCACGCACTTCTGTTTTTTCAACATGTAGTAAATGTCGGTAAAGTTTTGCGCATATGCTCAATGGAAAAGCCACTACCGAAACAAACGCAAATTCACAGCAGCACCTTTACCTGGAGGGTTAAGATAATAAGCTTAGTTCTCCGACATCCCCAGCTGCCTGAATCCATGATGCTGTACTGTGATTTCTAAAGGACTCTTCATTATCCTCCCTTTCACTGTCTGTTTTTAAAGTCTTTGCTATGTAAAAGAATGACATATGAGTTGCAACTATATGCTGGAAATTACAAGTTTTCTTTTGTTTAGTTTTACTGCAGTTTAATCTTCCTCTGTTAATTCCACAAAAACAACTCCTCTCTCGTCCTGTTGCTGCATCGCTCACATAGTGACGCTTAGGTTGGTTATGATTCTGTTAAAACAAACACAAACAAGCCAAACATAGTTTTGTTTTTATTTTCCTTATTCCAAAGCGATAGTGGATGGTGCCAGACCTATCTCCAGCTTTGTGTGAAGATGGATGTGGATACCAGTTTTCTATTCCAAAGCATCAACAGTTTAGAAATGGAGATAACATTGACAACTGGGGAAAAAAAACAAAACAAAAAAAAAACACGTGAACGTTATAGATTGCACCTTTAAGAGCCAAATATTACGATTTCAAAGAAAAATAATATAATCTGATGGAATCCCTTTGTAATCACCACTATTTTGATTAATAACTGGGTATTAATGATATATTTTGTCAGTAACAGCAATAGACTGCAATTCCCAACCCTGCCAATGATTGTCAGCTCATGAAGGACTCGAGGGAAACCTAAAAGCAGATATCTCCAACTGAAAGGCTTATGTAACGTGGCGTCCTGTCTTCTTAAGCCAGCATGTACCGACATCAAGATTAGATGCAATCACACGGAGACGTAATATATAATGTCCGAGAATAAATATAGAACATGAAAAAGTTTCCTTGAGAGGGAAAAACCACATTGCAAGCATAGGCGTAAACATCACAGCTGTGACTTCTGATCAAATTGCACTAGTAAAGTATGAATGAATGAACGGTTTATTTTTGGTTTGTACATTAGTCGCCAGTGTATTTAAATCCAGGTTAAAGGCCCACCTGTTCTCAGCTGCATTTGAATAGAGTTTTTATTCATCAGTTCAGATCTGCACGCTTTCTTTTAAGCTTAAAGTTTTTCTCTGTTTCATCCATTTATCTGTTTTGTTTTTTTTATTTCATACCTTTACTTTTTATTGCTTCCCTGCTGTAATACTTTTAATGTTTTATGTAAAGCACTTTGAATTGTCTTGTACATGAAACGTGCTATATAAATAAACCTGCCTTGCCGCACACAGTACAACTACAATAAACACAAAAACAAAAAAAAGTAATAGGAAGCAAAAGCTTATTTTTTGCTTCCTCTTTTCACCTGATCCACTGCTGACATTAAATTAAATGTGTGCATCATCGAGCGTTCTAATTATAACAGAATCAACAAAAACACATCTACCATCTCACCTTCATATTCCTGAATGATCTTATACTTAAGACATTTTTTTAAACCTTTGTCAGAGAAGTGAACAACTTAAATTCATCCTCAAGTCCATTCCATAATTTCACAACCACACCTGAAATCCATCTAGACTTCACGTGTCCTCACTTTAGTCCATTCAAAAATTTAAAGACCTCTTAAATTATAATTACTCTCTCTTAATTTTAAATGGCATTTGAAATGATATTTTTTACTTTATAAATCATCTCTTAATATTTTAATATATACAATATCCTGCAATTTTAAGGTTTTAAGTTGAATAAATAAATAATTAGTTGCTTCAAAATAACCTACTTTATTAATTATTCTAATCATTCTTTTTTGTAGTTTTACTAATGTATCTATAATAGTTTTTCCTGCATTTCCTCATGTTTCTGCACAATACGTTAAGTAGGGCATAACCAAAGAACAATAGATCACATATAGGCTGTTTTTGTTTAATAAGTCCCTTGTTTTATACAGTATGCCTATAAATTTAGACACTTTACTTTTAATACACTCAATATGGGGTTTACTAGCTATGATGACACCTAAAAATTTAGCTTCATAAACTCCTATTTCCACACCATTTAACTATAGTTTTGCATTTTCAACATTTCTATTACCTGAAAAAACTTATAAACTTTGTTTTATTTTCATTTAAACATAATTTATTTTAATCAACCATTTCTTTATCAATACCAGTCAGTCAGTTTAGGGTGAAGTTTTTCGTGACTGTATCAACAGACACCTGTGCTCATTTGGGAGGTTTGGTTGGAGTGGTTTTAGCATGGAGAAAAAAAAAAAATGCTGAAACATGACTAGACTGGCAGGACCGTGGCCTGAATCAGATCCAGTAACAAATTCCCAATTCCCGCGGCACAAAATGTACAGTCTGGGCAAAAGAGACGAGCAATTTATAACACATCAGGTTGTTATTCATCAGCTGTTGGATTAAGACCAACTCACATTTAGAATTCCTCTGTCTTTAATCATACGTTACAGGTCGTATGAACTATTGCAAGACAGTGACTTCTTATAAACACTCATAAAAACAGTAAGCGCACAACTCTATGTACTCATAAAAGACGACAAATATCAAACTGACAGCACATATTAGGATTGCAGAAATTTAATTATAGACTCCAATACCTTTATTCCACCATACAGGCTATGACATTTTACAGTATAATTTCTATGTAGTGTATTAAATCTGACATAACCATGATGAATATTCTGGCTTTCCCATTAAAAAAAAAAAAAAAAAAAAATTAAACACAATACATTCATAGTGCTGATAGAAAAATCTGTAAAGTGGCAAATAACAGTTGAGGAACATAGCTGTAAAATACATGATAAACTGATTTAAATGTTATACAAATCTAAAAGTAAACAGTTTTTGGTTTCATAAATTATGCAAAAATGCATCACACGGTAAAAACATTAATGCACATTAATTAATTAGGGAATGCATGGGATGGTCATAAAGACAAAACATGGCTTCAGTCAAGTCGTATAGATTTGCAGCATGGAAACAACCCAAGAATGCATGTTATTACATCATGTCAAAGCTTTGAGACTGTACCATCAGGCCATCCTTCCCCTTCAGTGACTGCATTTACACCATTTAATAGGGTTTTAATCTATAAAATCACACCCTCTTTGTCAGTATTTGTAAAAAAAAAAAAAAAAAAAAATATATATATATATATATATATGTGTATGTTGTGGATCATGTGAATAAAGGAACAAAGGTGTTTTTTGTTTTTTTTTTAAACTCATGTTGGCTTAAAGCAAACCAGTAATCTAGTCATCTACAAGCCACATTCACTGTAAAGTAAGTAAAGTGGTTTTGCTTGGGTGCAGAACAACCACATTAAATGCAAAAGTGAAACATATGAGGGTTCTCTGTTGAACTTTATAATCACCCGGCAAATGTTCAAAAGAGAACAGTAGCTGGAGGACATTTTCCTTTGTCGAAGTGTGAAAAATAAGAGCATAGCGGTGAGTTTTACAGTGAGTAAAAGAACTACGTGGTTCTACAGACGGATGACAAATTAAAGGAAAACCTGAGGGGGGTGGCTTCTTCTAGGATAATAATCTACCATCTGCAGGACATGACGGCTCACTGAATGGGTCGATTAGTATGAAACCGGCGTGAATCATACGCTGTGGCCTCCATCGTCAACAGATCTCCATCCACTTGGCACCTAAAAGAAGTTATGGATCCTCACGTTCGTGTTTCACTTGCTTCGTCACTCCTGATTGGACAGATTTGCAGAATTTGCCAATCACTAAAATTCATCTGAGGGCAGCTTTGATGTGATGACAGAGGAGCGGAGTAGATGGTATGTTCTGAAGAAATATGGCTTGTGCTGATGTGGAACAGTCTTCTGAATCTACTCTTGCATTAATTAATATTGAATGAATGGACAGCAAAGTGATGGCGGTGAAAGAAATTCCATTTTTGCAAAGTTTGCTGATGCAGTTCTAATCATTTTCTTTGGATGAGTGTCTAATGTAAACTGAGGTACAACTACAACACAGGAAAAATCAAAATCTTACCAAGTGAATTTTTCTCATTTCTACTCACATCTAGTCTCATCACACTTAAAAGAAGACAATCGCCTCACGAGTAACTTTTCAGTGAGATATAAGAACTTTTTTTGAGACAACAGATCTGGAAAATCTTATTTCAAGAAATCTTCACTTGTTACATTGGCAGATTTTTTTTGCTTAATTCAAGATTCAAGATTCAAAATCTGCCAGTGGAGCAAGTGAAAATGATCTCTGTAAGATTTCTTGAAATAAGACTTTCCAGATCTATTGTCTAAAAGTGAGTCCTTATATCTCACTGAAAAGTTCCTCTTTAGGTGATTCTGTCTTATTTTAAGTGTGATGAGATATTTGGACTAGAAATGAGAAAAATACACTTGGGAAGAGTTTGATTTTAGCAGTGTACATTTTATAAGTTTCAATGACTGTTACTGACAAATAAATCACATTTATCAGAGTCAGTTTGTATCTGTTAAAACTTCTGACCACAACTGCATATTTTCTCTAAAAGTGGCTTCGTTGATAAGACAGAAGTATTCGTGGTACTTTGGACAGGATTGGGTACATTTATTTGACCATGTTTTGTTGTTCTGATTCCTTAAATCTCTGTTCATGTGCATTCATAACACACCTTGGAAATCATAAGCAGAGGTTGCAGATTATTTCTGGTTTGAAAACTGGTCTGATGAGTGTTTTTTGGATAAATGCAGAATGAACAGATATCTGGGTCAGTTTATTAGTTTTCCTTTAATTTGTCATCCATCTGCATGATATGTTTTTATAATGTTTAATTTGATAAACTGCAGTTGTACTGAAGTGACATTACTGTCACAGAACCTGAGTAAAAAGAGATAAATGAGAGGCTTCAACGGAACGACGGATGCCAAAGCAAACAACTGCAATAAATCATCCCTTACACTAGAGATTGTAAAAACATTTAAAAAGATAACATGCGTTTTGATTGCACAATCAAATGTGTGGGAAATATTCACTCCTTAAATCTGTGAACATGTAAATGCAGTCGAACAGAGATGAAATGAGGACAACGTGAAGAGGGCACAAGGTCATCCGGTGGTCACGACATTCCAAGATCTTTGTTTGGATGCGCCTTTGTCTGATGTGCTTTTGTTATTCCCACTTGAATGTCTGGTCGGAGACACAACAGAAACCGGATGGGGACATGAAAGAACGACAAGTCCTGTGGGTCAATTTCCTAAAAAGTGACACGTCTTTGTTGTCGAGGAAACTTGGTATCCTTGAAACACATGGGAGATTCAATCGCTACTGGAGCAATCAGACGTCTGAGAAGAGGAATACACACACGAGTAATCACACAGTTTACAGGACATTCATCTGATTTCTCTTAATTACAGCAAACTTGATAATTTGTTGAGTGGGGAATCCGGAATAATACAAATAAATAATGATAGACGTAGAGTTTGTTTTCCACTGTGTAAGTTAGTCTACAGGTCTGATTTCTAAAGCTGAAGGATGGTTCAGACTGGGGCTGCCTGTTGCTTCTATGATGATGTAAAACCCCACCACACCTCCCACCACTCACAGAGTGAATTAAACTCAGGGATCTCAATACACACACTGCCTGCAGCACATGGAAAATAACTTTCCAAAATGTGTTATAGCTGGGGCGGCGTCACACTCCAAGCAACGGGCAAAGCAAGTCCAGCTCCTTCTGCGCCTCGTCAGCCTGACGGAAAATGATAATTGAAAATATAATTAAAGTAAAATACAGTATTCAACACGACATTACCTTAATTTGCACAGTTCACTGGGCTGTGAAGTGGTTTGATCTGTGTTTGCACTGATTATTTAGTTGAGATCAAAGATTAATAGTAGATTAAACAGGGTTACTGCAGGTTCCAACAAGTTAAATTTAAGACTTTTTAAGACCATTATGAAAGCAATTTAAGACTAATTTCATGTCCATACTGGAAAAACACAACAAAAGATCTGAAGGACTATCTGAGTCCCACAGCTACATACAAAAACAGTGAATTTGCTTTTAATCCACTCGTACCCTAAAAAAGGAAGGTCACATTAAAGGTTCAGTGTGTAAGATTCAGCAGGATTTAACTTCAGCAATAGAGAATAATAATGAAATCAGAAATGACAATCATCCTTTCTTTACCTTCATTTGTTGCATCGACACAGGGAGCGGGGGGAGGGAACAACTTCTTTTTTCCATTGCATGAAAGATATAAAAATTTTCAAGCAGGATGTAAATTACACCAGACGATGAACCAGACCGGACCGGAATCTAAAAACATGATGTTGCGCTTGATTCAGCAGACGCTCCCGAGTGGCACAAAATTAGATGAGATTTTAGCCACTCTGGTCCACTTAGTGGCAGTAATGCACCTCTAAAGTGGTTCGACAACTGCTGATAAACACTAAATATGAGAAGAAGCAGGTCGTGAAGTTGTACGGTAGTTAGAAATGTCTCCATACTGGTGCAGTTTCAGTTTTATTAGACACCAAGTCCGCCATATTTCAACTGTCAGTTGGCACAAAATACGAATTAAACATGTGCCACGTTCATCTTCCAACTGAGATGTTATCTCCTTCATGTTGTTGGCCTCGACTTGGCAGAATATTGAGCTTGTTTCAACATTATTCTGTTTGCAAAGAAGTCATAATGTTATGTTAACGATGTTATCATACTACTTAGTATGGATTAGGGCTGGGAGATCTGGCCAAAAGATGATGTGACGATCTTTAGACATAGAATGATGATCTTCAATCTGAATCAATTTTCTCAACTGTTATAAATGTGGATCACAACCAAATTATCCTTGAGTTTTCTGTGTTTTCTGAAAGTTCAGGCACTGAGTAATGGCTTTTGCTGCTGCCATCGGACCACAAGCTCATTCATTTTGCACCAACATTATAACAAAACTTACGTCTACATAAAGTAAACACTAATTTTCATGCAGTCTTTTCATTAATGACAGTGACATCTTAATTTATTCCAGTGGACTTTTAAAACTGTTCTTACACATGTATAATTCTGCATCTGTGTAATTCAGACTGATGGCATGTTGAGTTCAGAAGCTGAACCTCAACTCATTTCTTCAGCAGCAGAAATTTTTATTTTTACTTAACCTTTATTTCTTTGACCAGGTTGGTCCCATTGAGACAGAGGATCTCTTTTTCAAAGGAGCCCAAAAACAAAACCACACGTTACACAAACTCTACATGGAAATAAAAAAAGGAAATAAAGTCATTAGCCTAGTTACTTGTGCTAGCAATATTAATGCTACACACCCATGGTTTAATGCCATGCTGATATGCAATACTCTGTACAATATTGTAATTTTACAAATAAATGGGCCATTTAAAACAAAGGGAAGATTTTTTTGTATTCCTACAGCAAAACAAGCCAGATTTAAGTTCTGTTTTGCTGTCAGAACAGTTTACTGATGTACACCACTTTTTCAGAACCTGTTATAATGAAACATACTGGTTCTTACATGGTCCAGTCCAAAGCAACCAGAGACTGAACGAACTATAGAGGTGAGCCATATTCAAGCGGTTAAAATCTACAACTTCATCATCTGATGATACTAAATGTTACACTTTGAACCTTTAATGGAAACAATTTTTACTCATGATATCTATTTTTTTGTAGTGGGTTTTCATTTTGAAGTTTTTTTTACAACACGGTTAACATCAATTCATCATCTGATCAACTTTTAATACTTGTCAAAACTATATTTGACATTGTAACTTACAATGTCTTAAAAATAGTTTTGACAGGTTGAAGTCCTCTTCAGCATTCAGGATACTTCAGCATTTGCATGAGGTTCTAAGGAACCATGGAAATCCTGTAAAATATGACTAAAGCAGCCAGCTCTGGTCAGATTGGAAAAATTGACAATACACCAGATCCGACGCAGTGAGCTGGGTGCATTACAGTGTTGTGACAGGACAGTAATGAGGTCTACCTCTTTGGAGACAGCGTTCATTGAACAAGCAGCTTCGCACATCTTCCGTGCTTTATCCCTTTGCCCGAGGTCTTTGTAGCACTGCCAAAGGAAAAGAAAACAAAAACAGACCCAGTCAATGCGTTGTTGAAGCGCCGGTGGGATCCCACAGAGGGCTGCGAAGCCCCACACTCTCATCATTTCCAACTTCCAAGTTACTGACCTTGGCTAGGAACACATAGTTGAGTTTGGAATATCCTGGATGGATCTCTTCAACCTAAATGAAAACAAAGCCACATGGTTTTTAAGACACTGGGGATCTTGATAAACCTCGGAGGATATGTCTGCTGAAGTTAGACAGCCTCTCCAGAGGCTTTGCTCAAGGTCAGGACCAACGTGTTCCAACAGGGACCAGTTAAATCAAATTGATGGGTGAGATCCACAAGGCACGAGAAAGAGGCACGCACGGGAATATTGGCCAGAAGCGAAATTCATTTCTCTACTATATAAACATATGAAATGTGGGAACACAGATTAAGTCTTTCTAAATACTGAGGGTTTGGTCTTTGAAAACTCTGTACAGGAGCAACCTGGAGGCACGTCGCAATCAAGCTCAAGACAAACAAGACTCTGTACACAGCTGGAGAGAACGTCTCAAAACTGAAGAAATAATATTTGGATAGTCCATCTACAGACAGTTTATGTTTCAGCAGCTTATTAGTCGAGGATCAACAACATACACTCACGTAAACTTCATAGATTATCTGTTACACATTTTAAATCTGTTACATTACTGTCGATATTGAATAGAAGTTAATGTCACATTCAGATTCAATCAATATTAAACTAAAAAACAAGAATCCTCCATCAGCAAAGTCTCCATTTCTGGAAGAGCACCATTAATTTAAACATTAATCCTCTGCTTGTACATTCCCCCTTAGGGGTAATATGATTCTGTGGGTTTTCTTCTTATTAACCTGTAAAGGCAGACTGGAAGCTCCCCTAATTTGTTTAATCTCTCAGCCAGTGGCAAGTTTTTCAGACTGATGTAAGAGGGAAAAAAACACTGAATCACTGCACCTTCAGGAAATTCTTCAGTGCATCTTCGACTGTGGCACTCGGGGGTTCTCCGAATAACGTGGTAGCAACTTTTCTCTCAAGCCACGACAACTGAGCCACCTGCAAGATAAGACAGATGTGTCAACGCAGAAGCACTTTATTTCACAATAAAAAAAAAATGCAATTACCAGTAGCTGTATTTCTATAAAATGTCAGGTGAATGTGAAAAGAAGGCAAAATAAACTGGTTTAGAGTGAATAATCTATCAAAAGTAGAGCATTCTGTTGTTTTTTTCCCCTCTGAAATGGCTGCAGTATCTTTTTTCATGAATTAAATTGTGGAATAGTTAGATCTCCTCGTCAGCTGACATGATCTGTTGAGCCACCAGACATGAAAGGATGCCACAAACAACTGATCAACCTTGAGAGGTAAATGTTTGCTATATTAGAATTTATTGGAAAAATAAAAGCTTCTGCATTTCCCTGCATTTATTCTTTAATGAAAGAGAAAAACACCATCTGAAGTTAGTAAAATTTGTGAAGTTTTCTACATAAAACATCATTTCAGCATACATTTATACACATAATATTAGTGGTAATGTTATTTTTATATAGTTTTAGGTTGCTTCTTTTCCTGGAGGTGGTTTGTCCTTTACCATCGGTAAAAACAGGCAATTTTGCAGCTCATGGAAATGAAGTTAATAAATTATGTGGCTAGTCCTTTCCATATACGAATACCCACATCATTTCCTTGCTGGTTTTGGTTACGTATCACTTTTCCAAACTATACCAGACTAGAAAAACAAAATTTTCAAAGTGTAACTCTTCCCGTTTTTTTTTTCCAAGACCATAGTAACCCTGAGCGCTGATACTTTACACAGGGGCCGAGGTCAAACATGTAATGTTCCTGCCTCGCACCATTCATCAGGGTACTGTCTAATTGCAGGTGTAGCGTTGCTTTGGCGTCATCACAGGACCTTTCAAACAGAACCGCTGGCTGAATGCAAACAGTAGATCATTGTTGAACATGAGCACACCACAGACAGCCCATAAAACTGAATCCCTGAAAATATCAGGTGTTACCTTTCCTCTAAATTCGCACAGTCCCTTAGTCCTGCTCTGGTACCAAGAGTGAAACTGACTATTACATAATGTAATCAGAGCAATCTTTATAATGGCTTCCTTCCTTTCAGGCTTGACAACTGGCACCGAGTTACATGATAAGCAGCTCGTGAAACAACAGGAACGGCAGAGCGGTTGTAAAATTTAACAGCTAAATGACAATAATTCTTCATTACAATGTTTCTGCGAGTGAGTCGGTGACTGAGACAAGACCTGGTGATCACAGAAACAATCATGAGCTGCATCAAAAACAACTGACAGAACATGAGGCGAATAGAAACAGGATGAAAATATCTCCCTCCCTGGTACAATCTGATTTGGAGCTAACAATGGCTGGTGTTAACCTCCCGTAGCGCTCTCTGCGAATATCGGAGAGGGAAAAACAAACCTCAGGGAAACCTAAACACTGCGAATGAATGAGGGGAAACCGTGGGTGGGTTAGCAGGGGCGAGGGGGCCACGCAGACATGGCCATAAATTCACTGTTTGCTGATGTGAGGAGGACAGATGGGAGAGAGATAGAGGTGTTGTGTTAGCGAGGGTCACATACAGCGTAGCACCAGCGGCCCAGCAGGTAGTAGGACAAGGGGTCTTGCGGGTTCAGCTCAATGGCTTTATCCAGATGATCCTGGGAGGTGAGAGACAGACAGACAGACAGACAGAGAAGATTTTCACTGTTGATTCATGACACGGCTGCTATTTCCACTGCCTTCTGTTCTGACCTGATCTGTCCTGCTTCACCAACCCACAAGTATTTCACAAACACCTCTCACACACGCGATCTCGCCAAGCGACCACACACTCCAGGCTGTCACGCACCCTCCCTCATTCTTTTCCATTCTCTCTCTCTCTCTCTCTCTCTCTCTCGTGCAGATTTTTTTTCATATCTTCCTTCTACTGCACTCTATCTCCTTCTTTCACCTGTCAAAGAGTTTTGCAGGTACACAGAGTCTGAGGGAAGCCGCTGACAGAAGATAAAATGCTACGTGCCGTTGTTCCACACTCTGGATTATGCAACTGAATGGCTGTATAAGTGGCTTAAGTACTATGAGTAGCCATTCCACTCTGTTCTAAGTCAACAGGACATTAAATTTCCAATATATTATGGAGAATGTTCATATATTTATATGTGCATTACAAGAAATACTCACAAAAAGCTTTAAAATGTGCAGTCATAGCTACAACTCACCTTAAAGACGTACCCGTTCTTGATCTTGTTCTGTACCGTGTCGTACTCTGCCATGATCCCACACATGATGGCGTACCTGCGGAACGTTATAGTGATTCACTTCCACTGTTGACAAATTTTACTGCCAATTAATTCGGTCTTTGTTTTGCTGACAACATAACCTGCAGGCGGCTGTCCCAGCTTGTAGTTTATTTTATTAGTCAAATTATCACTTCTATTCCACATGTGGTGCTTTAAAAACAGAGTGAGTAAAGGTGATGCAAATGGGAAATACGTCTATACGTCATTATGTCCCTTTACAGCCCATTACTCACAGCTTCACAAATGTTTGGTATAAATGCTCAGACTTTGCAGAATTTCCTACAGTTCAACAACAAAATTGAAATTCTCCTGTTTGCCTCACTCAACCCGTTCAATCAAATATTCTCTAATCTGGAAACTCCAACACCAACCACTAGAAATGTCAGCGTCACCTGAGAGCTTTGACCACTAGGTTAGAAAAGCTGTTCAGAATTGTTTCTGTGAAGTCAGAATAATTTATTATGTTTATTTATAATTTATTCTGATTATAACTAGCACAATGAATCATCTGGCACAACTTCACCTACTTCCAAGATACATGGAGGAGAAAACCTTAAAATAGGTCATGAACTCCCGCAGCACTTATACAGAACAACTTTATCTGGCTGTAAAGTTAGGCCAATGTACTTCAGCTGGTGGCCTTCATCAGGGACTGAACCAAAAAGCACTGTTGAGAGTTCAGGGTTCTATATAAGTGCTGCTGGAGTTCAGAAATTCAGAATCATTTACAAAATCAGATCATTTTTATCACTAGATGATCTCCACAGGGTGTTTCATGCTTGAATTCTTTCTAATGGCGTATTGAGTATTTGCTAGCTAGATGAAAAGCTTCTGCCAGAATTATTTCAAGAACACAAAGACAGGATCATACAACACCAATGCTGGCCTCCCTACCCAGGCTACAGATCAGTCTAAGGCCCTTACATAAATTTAAGACCTGCTAACTCTGTGTGTGCCTGGATGCTCCCTTAGATCAGCAGGTTGTGGTCTTTTGGTCATCTTGTAATGAAAAGTTTTTGTGATTTTGCCGTCTGGGCTCCCAAACTCTGGGATGACTGACATGCAGATATTTTTCATTTTGGGTAATTGTTTTATTATTTTATTTTAGTCTGTAATATTTTATTTTTCTGTGAAGGAATTTGTAGCTTTGATAGGAAAGTTACACTAAAATAATTTTTACAGTATTAATATTAATTATAATGTAAAAAAATACATTTTAGGGGCTGGGCGATGTATTGAACATATTGGATATGGGATGTTTTAAACTACTACATCCTCCTTTCACATTTATTTCAAATGATCCCAGTATCTGAATAAATATCATCTGCTACTTACAGTGCTGTATCATGGAACTCTTACAGCATTAATGCGCAGCTGGGGGAATGTCTTTACATCTGTTTCTACTGAGTTTTTGGAACCTGACAGGACTGTGAGTGTGTGGTTTGTCCACTGTCACCTCCAGGAGTTTGTGTTTATGTGAAAAGCTTCATCTTACTGAAAATGTCAGTAAGTTCAGAAAAAATACTGGGTTGAACATATGGAGATATTAATCCATATTGTCTAATCTTGCTTCAATTCAGCATTTAGTGCAGGCCTTACGCTCAGACTCAAAATTTCACATCTTGTGTTCTCTAAACACAAAAGTTTCCACTTCTGCTGCAAGTAAACAACCACCTCTACAGCTGCCTGTTGACTAGATGCTCTTCTTATATGTGAAAAGTGTGTTAAGTATAATAATATCAAAGAAATTACAACAGGTAATATACAAAACAGAGAAGATAACGGGTGGATTTGTTATTACAAATTGAAAATAATGAACTTGACTTGACAGATGAACATTTAATCTCACCAGCAGTGACAAGCATGCTTGCGGTTCATATTCATACAGGTAAATCAATTACAACTGTGAGCCACCATTTGACACAGTTAAGGATCAAGTAACTGGCTCAAGGGCAACTCAGCTCCATCACCTAATACACCCACCCGCTCAGCTCCGCAACATGAACCTTTGACCGTGAATACACAATATCACTGCTGTCCTCGGTGTGCCAAGTCTTTATAACACAGCGTATCAGTGGCACTTATTTGTTTAGAAGCAGAATACTGTGCAGAAGGAAGTTAATTATTTTCAAGGTAACATCAGGTTTCTTCTTTCAAAACAGAAGCTTATTAGTCAGAGCTGATACTGCCTTGAAAACCTGAGCTTTAAGTGGAAGAAGCTAACACTTTGCACATTTCCCAATAGTCAGGTGGGAGAGTGAAGCTTTGGCAGCACCTTTTACTCGCACAGCCTTTTCTGTGGGTCACCAAGAATGCAACAGTAAAAAACCAGGAGCACTCAGGCCTCTTCAGCCGGACTCCTTTGTTAGACATCAGCGGAGATAAGCCGCTTCACCTCGTTCCCTCACTCCTTAATTAAAACTCTGACTTGGACCAGTGAGCAGGTGGAGGGGAAACAAAGACTGATTTCATCTTTGGGATCTGCAAGTCAGCATGACACCGAGGGTTTGGAGACAGGAGAGCTGATCAAAGTCTTTTCACTGCAAGCCTGCTTTAATCCCGCCGGTACTCTGATGAACGCCACACAGCAACATCAACATCCGTTTCTATTAAGGATCAGTGTGAATAAAGTGTCTTCTTACACGGCGTTGCACATGGAAAAGGCCTATGTGTGTGTGCTACTGTAAATGGATTTTTACCCCGCCCCCCCCGAAGGGGAGGCAAAGGGTAAGGTTTTTGGTTAATTTTTTTGTCTGTCTGTGTCAGCAACGTTACGCAAAAACTACTGGACCAATTTCCATGAAATTTTCAGGAAAGGTGCGAGGTGGTCCAGAAAAGATCCAATCACATTTTGGTGAATGTAGGTCAAAGGTCAAGGTCACAAAAAATGTGTTTTCGCAATGATATGAGACAGGGCAAATCAGGAATTTCCTTTTCATTCCTGTTTACTCAATTTTGCATATAGCTTCTTTTTGCTCTCACTG
>JAPQRP010000009.1:31123901-31137351 GCA_037367295.1 Apogon hyalosoma | reverse complement strand
AAAGTTACTCTTTAGGTGATTATGTCTTATTTTAAGTGTGATGAGATATTTTAACTAGAAATGAGAAAAATACACTTTGTAAGATTTAGATTTTTGCAGTGTACCAGTTCCCCTATCTGATTCTATAAACCATCAGATTCTACTTGTTTCACACTAACTGGCTCAGTAAGAAAAGAAGAGTCAAATTCACAATAAGAACATCCAGAGTTTACTGTATCTATATTTTAATCTATGTCTGTTTTGAGATAGTGCACTAAAGCCTTTCCACAATCCCCACTCTCGGCACTAACCCCTGAGTTAAACCCGAAAACCTGCAGGCAAGGCTCAAACCATTTATTGGCCAATACACCCCAGCTTAGAAAAATCTGAATGGGCGTGCTTTTGTGTTTACTCCAACTGTTGTGGTCGTCCTCCTTTGTCTGCCCACACTATATTACAGGGCAGTGAACGCAACAAGTAGGCTGAGCCTTTAACGACAACAAGACAGTCATTTTATTGGTTTTCGGTCATTCATTCATTGGCTTATTCATTCATCCGTTTGTCCTTTTATTCATTCAGCGGTCCGTTTTACCTCCCTCCCTGCAGTTATTTACTCAGTGGAGCTGGAGAGACAGGCAGCAGAGTACTGAGGGATCAGCGCATTCCTGTCACGCCATTCCACGGCTCATGAATCACTTGAGTTGAAAGAAAAAAGAAGCTAAGGATCTATTTGTATTACAGTGTGTGTTTAAGTAGTGTATATATGTTGATGCAGGGACCATTATTATCCTTGCCCTGTTAGTAGCAATGCAGAGCTTTGAAAGAACATGTCTAAATATTGTCATCGCCATTTCAATAAAAGGATATGCATACAAGCAAACCCTCCAGTGTCTCACAGGACAGGAAATGATATTATTTTCTGAAAAAAAAAATCACATTGGAAGGGCAGACATTTTCTTAAAACGTATGGGGTGGGGCAGCTTTTCATCTGCGATTCAATTCAACCTGAAATGAGTTCGGGTAACCACAGACTAAATTCTGGTTTTTACTGCAAACTCTTTTTAATGTAACCAAAGCATTTACAATTAACATGTAGCTATTAATGCAGTAAAATCACCTCAGCCTAGAGTTAGTAATCCTTATATTAAAATTGTGTTAATAAATTAATCAGTTGAGATGGACCTTTAATGTTTGTTTTTTTTAGTTCATTTTATCACATTAATGCTACTTGTATATTTAAGAGATTCTATGTAATATTCATTCATTCATTTATTCACTTTCTGAACCCGCTTTATCCTTATCGCTTGGAGCCTATCCCAGCTACATATGGGCGAAGGCGGGGTACACCCTGGACATTTCACCAGTTCATTGCAGGGCTGACATACAGAGACAAACAATCACTCTCACATTCACACCTATGTAATATTAATATTCCAAATTCTCACCTGCAGGGGGGAGTCGCATACAAGAACACATTTAGTCCCATCAAAACCACCAATGAATCAACACTATTTGTCCACAGACTGTATCAGTCACTGAATAAAGTATAAAGCTCATTCTTTCCACAGATCTGTATCATGGTATAATCAAGTTTTCGTCTTCAAACTATGTAAAACTCAGACGCTTATTTTGACAGTTGATCAAAATAACACCATGTCTTATAATCTTCACCTGCTAAATCCACTGATAGTTTACATTATAGCTCTGTTAGCTTAGCTCTGTTTTTAGACAGAAAATAGCCACAGTAAAACCACAAATCACCTCTGACTTCTGTTCAGTTTGTGTTGTCAGTAGCTGAACTAAAGATCTGTTTAGAACCCAACAAAGGTCAGAAATGTCACAGTTTAGTCTGAACTGTGGATCAACAAACGACAGCGTAGCAATACATGTAGGTAATTTTTTAATATTTAAAAGACGAAATACTACATACAGCCCTGTTTAACATCAACTGCTGTTCCCTTCAATACAAAGGTTTAAAGATGGTTTCTATACGACTACTTACTCGCAACTTCGCAAAGATAATAACATCACATAATAACTTCATGCCTTCATAATCCTCAGAATCAAACTCACCTGTGTAGGAGAAACGCTGCCATTTCAGCATCAAACTCCATTCTTTTTATTTAGAGTCACTTTCACAGACTCTAAATATTGTTTCTTAGTGGTTCTCATCCTACATGGTCACTTTCTGACTGACAGAGTGACTCACTTCTCCATCTAGTGGTCACATAAATCCTCCAGCCCATCACTGGAAATAAATTCAGTTCATATCTCTACAATCCAATACTTTGACACCTTTGGCAGAACTTCTCAGTGCTTTATTCTAAACACACTAATAATAATTTTAGGCCATTTTGTTAATATTTAAAACTAGAAATACTACATATTGCACCTTTAACTGACCCCTGGTCTCCTGTCATTTTGCAAAAGTTGCCTCCAGGCAAAAAAAGTTAAGTATCCCCGTTGTAAGCAATTGTGCAGTAAATTCTATAAAAAACATGATTAGCTTGTGTGAATCTGCCACTTCAACCTCCTCTTCAGCCTACTGGTAAGAATTTTGTTGGAAAAATTTAGTACAGCTCTTTATAATGCCAAAACAGCAGTTCTGTGGAAACTTAAATGCTTCTACATGATAGGGGGGCTGCGGGGACACAGAGGCAAATCACACCCACATTTTTGGCCCTGTACGAAAATTACAACTTTTTGGAAAGATGTTGGAATAAAAATAGCACAGATTTTGCATTTTAAATTACAGCAACCCACTTTGTCTCTTTTGTTAGGAGTTCTTCCTGATGATTTGACAATAAGTGATAAATACCTTCTAAAAATCTTTGGTGCTGCAAAAAAAAAAAAAAACAATCGTAAATGGCTTCAACTTGATCCACCGGTGCTGGAGGACTGAATGAAAATTGTCGATGAAATTCACAAAATGGAGAGATTAACATTTATACTGAGGCTTTACAGAACTTTACAAGATAAGGTGGGGCAAATGGATAACTTTTTTTTAAAAAAACAATTAATGGGTGGTTTGTCTCGTAGTCCTGTGAAATGATATAAACTGCTGCTCTAAAAATGTAATTGTGTAACTTGATTGCTATTTTATAACTGTAACCTAAATTACCATTACTATTAGATTGTGATTATTATCTGATGCCGATTGTTGTTTGTTCTGTATGACAAAATTATACACACACATATATATATATAGATAGTTAATGATGCAAATACTTGATTTGGTGCAATATTAAAAAGGAATCTAACATACTGGGGCAGTCTTGATGCTGATAATAAGATACCGCTTTGAATATCAACTAAACTGAAACACTGGGTTGTTTATCTTTCACTCTGAATAAGCAACACCAACCAAAGACCTTCCATCTATTGTGCTCTGCCAGACTTGTAACATTTAGCTTGGCCTGAAAAACCCTAATCTTTGTTTTCAGCAGGCTGTGTTCTCACAAGATGAGACGAGCTATCCGGTGAACAGAACCCAAGGGGTAAAGACGAGCGCTCTCAATAGGGCTTAGCAATGCCAGTCTCCGCAGTTACACCATTCAAAACAAACCTGAGTTACCATCCCAACATCAGCAGGCCTTGGAACATGCAGCCCAGCTCATTCAGTCTGTGGAACACTGCTGACAAGACCAATGAGTGCCTGCTGTTTCACAATGGCTGACTGACTGGACTGAAATCAGTGATTTCTTATTTATCTCCATAAAGACTGGACTTTGATAGATTCTTTAGGAGCCCAGACTTTCACACCAATCAAATGCTGAGATGACTTCACTTTAAAGGGGTTCATGTAGTCATCAGAACATACCCCTGACTAACAAACCCACCAATGAATCAACTCTATGTATCCACAGATTTTATCAGTCTCTGAATAAAGCAAAAAGCTCATTATCTCCACACACCTGTATTATGGTATCATTGTATTTCCCTCTACAAACTAAAACTCATAGCTAGCTGCTTATTTTGAGAGTTGCTCAAAATAACACCGTCTTACCTTCATGTGCTGCATCAACTGATAGTTTACGCTACAGCTCTGTTAGTTTAGCTCTGTTTATAGACAAAAAAAAGTCACAGTAAAACGACAAATCACTTCCATTTTTTGTATGGTTTGTGTGAGCACTCCGTTCCATTTTCATTTAGAGCTGTATCCAAAAGAACAGCGATGCTTTCATACTAGGGATGCAAATTATCGATTAATTTATTAATCATTAGTTGGTTGACCTTATTGATCGATTAACGATTAATTGATAAGCGGGAATTTTCCTGAGAACCTGAATTTTTCTATCAATGGGGTCTAAGAATAAAAGCTAAATATCGTTTACATACTACATGAAAAAAAGCATGTCATATTCCTTAATGATTGTTTATTGAACCATGGATACAGTCCAGGCAATGACATTTATGGAGTAGAACTAAATAAACTCTGCAGAGAAATTCAATAAAATAAATGGATCTGAAGAGGGGCAGTTTAGAAGAAATGGACATTTCTGACTTTGCATCACTACCTGACATGATGGAGCGAGATTTCAGCCCCCTCCCATGTTATTTTCACATGGCCACCGGGGTGACGGACATACCTTATATACTGCAGCCCGGATCAGGAGCCTGGAGAAGGTTTTAACTTCTGTCTCACTGACCAGATAGTCCAGATGACCGTGGACCAGACCAACCTCCAGGGAAAACGCTCCATCCGGGACCGGACCCATACCGACCCCACATATGTGCCCGTATTTGGGCAGGGGTGTGGTTTCGCTCCACCATGTCCCTACAGCGATTCTAACTCATCAACACCACGATCTGGTTCAATGACTGACCGCGGCATCGCAGTGCAGACAAGCTGAAAGCCTTCGGACAGATGTGGACAGGTGGACAACTCCCCCCAACATTCAACCTCAGCGATGAAGCCGAGTTCGGCAGTGGCACCCCTACTGTCGACACCACAAACACCACCGTGGAAAAGGGCAATTAACCGACAATTAACGTAAAGTAATCAAGCAAATTCTTATCAACAATTAATTGTTTACATCCCTATTTCATATATATCACCCCTTTAATTTCAGTCTGAAAGTTGTTTCTCACTGCTTCTCATCCTTGTTAGTTTTCATGGGAAACCGGCAAAGTGCCTAACTACTCCCCCTAGTGATCACATACATTAACACTGATACATTGGCTTGTGGCTGTGAATAAATTCAGTTCATATCGCTACAATAAAAATAAACAGACATCTTTGTCATAAAATCAGAACTCTTTATTTTAAACCCTCTGATGATCATTTTAAAATATTTTCAGGCACAGCACTATATACAACTCCTTTAACTATGCCTGCTTGTGGTAAGTTAGAGCTGCACAAGAAAAAAAAAAAGGCAAAAAATAAGCTGTCATTCATTTGTCACAAGATGACATTGCAGTTAATAATGAATGCAATAATTCATCCTGTCTGCTCATGTCATTACTGCTTTCAATTCTGATACACAACCACAAGTAGAAGTACTGATAGGATGTTGTAACTCTCTTTGTTCCTAAAATAGTAAGAGGAAGAAGCAGGTTTAGAAGCTGAGGTTTGTAAACAATTGAATAAAGGATAGTTTAGCTTGTAATTTCGCCATAGGGCAAAGAGACAAGAAAAATTATCTGAAGATGCAGGTGCAGATGGAATAACATCTAAAAATACACAGTGAAAGGAAAGATGCGAGGTAGATGTCAGGGTAGCTGGACATCCAAGGGCCTATGTGAAATTAAATATAAGTTCAGACAGCAACGGCGGTGGTTTAGTGATCGTCAGCAGTCGAAGGAGTAGCGTGACAAAAAAGAAAAGAAAATGACAGGTGGGTGGTCAGAACACACATGGGTCGAAGCCTGGCCGTGGCATCTGTGCTGTGTACATACATGACATCTTTTCAAAAATGCGATTGTTTGGCTAAATGTCTTTCATTGAAGTAGGACTCTGAGGATATAGACGTGAATGCCTTGGATACGGACAGCTGTGGAGCAACATGTACAATGACGTCACAGCAAAGTTAGACTAAAGCTTTTAATCACAAAGCAGACAATGAGCTCCTTTTTCTCTTTCTAAACATTTCTGCGTGTGTTGATCAGGCTTGCCCGTCACTAAACAAAACTACTGCCTAAATCTGCTTAAATCAACAACTATCCAATGTCATAGATGCCATTTTTTTGGAAAGGGAAAAAAGAAGTGCTAATGTCCTTGAGCTACAGCAACGAGAGGTGAATAAACTGAGTGGGAACTTTTTTTTGAGGAATTACAAGTTCCAACAGGACACATCTAAATGAAGCCTCTGACAGCTTGGCACACAGACAGTGTGATTGATGGGTCTCCGAACCTGCAGAGAGGTAGCTCTGAGGAAGCCGTTATGACACATGACTGAATGGAGTAAACAGCTGGAACTTTCAACCTTTCAGTGGCTGGGCCTACACGTACTTTATTTTATTGACTCAGCCCTGCTCCACGACTTTGACATCATGTCAAACTAACTGCACTGCTATTTGTGAACATTTCTGCACGAGCACCGCGATAGTGTCTTATTCCTAATTTTGCCAGCACTAATCAAGATTGAAAGGACAAAATTGTTTCGAAAAATAATAATTTTATTATAGTTTTGATGAGTCAGCTAAAGTTACACGATCCAGAAAAAAACAATCAAAACCATTAAGCTTGCAAAAGCAATCAGCTTCAGAAAAGGAAATAAAACAGACCTCTGTTTATTCATCATGTGCATCTATCACTTTGTGCAGCAGACACTCCTGTAAGATCTCTTGACACTCCTGTCCACACATGCACGATGCCCCTGTTGGAAACATGATGCCTCTCTGATGGTGTCATTTACATAGATTTTGTGATATATTCAAATGAAGATACGTCTGATGCTGTCTGACAAATGACAGTATGCAATACTAAAAATGTGTCCCACTTGCAATAAATTGTAAATGAAAATTAATCCGAGACTCCTGCAGTTCAGCAATAACCGATAACGAGACTAATTGAAATGTATTCCAGAGACTTTAAATTTCAACAAACATGCAACAGCAACAGCGAGCAGCGGCTATTACCCAATGCGGCGTCATCGATCTAACAGGGGTATTGTGAGGAGATATTATGTTTTGATTCCAAACACTTCCAAACCAGCTGAAGACACAAGAAGAGCCTTTTAAATAGATGTGAGGATTAGGAGTGTATCCCACTCCTCTGGGGGAACACTACACATTCCCTAAGGGGCTGAAATTTCTTGACTGCACGGTTCCCACTAACCCCCACACCCTCTGTTCATACAAATCACAGAGCTGCAGGAAAGGCTCTTTAATTATGGGAGGTGTGTACGTGATGTGATTTCTTTTACAGCATAATAACCTCAGCTGTAATTAAAAGTATTTGATGAAGCCAAAGACTGTCACTCAAACCCTGTGAAGCGCAGCTGCTAGAGGGCAGCCTTACACCTCCATCTGCTCCTTGAACCAATGAGCAGGGACATGGTAACATAAGAAGAGGTAGGCTGACCTGAAATGTTTATCCATCATGAAGGAAGACTGGTATTATTACCTGTGTATGAACCAAAGCCAACAAACTTTCATGACCTGAAATACTTTCAGAGTGATCTGAGCACTGTTCACATCGGTTCTATGTCACTCCTGTTCTGACGCAGGTCAAATAACACATTCTTCCGGAAGATGACATGAAGGCATGTAACTTTTTTCAACTTACATTATATGCTGGAAAAAAATGTATCTGGAATCTTAATGATCAGAAACCTCAAATATTTTACACATTATATAACTGACACTGGCTTCTTTCCTAGAAAAAAAAAAAACTATAAACAAAAGAAAAAACCTCAAATTCTGGATGGAATGCGATTCTTAGATGACAGACAGAAAAACACAGCACCTGATAACTCTCTAGGGTACACTGGATGTTAAGTTGGCCTACTTTTTGTTGTAGTTGTAAAAAAGTGGCTCCAAGGCAATTGATTAATCATTGTGAGGACAGTAACAGATAGGAAGCAGTCACACAGGTCTGATTTAAGGCTCGCTGCACATTTGAAGCTTATGAAAGAGCTCATCTGTGTTATGATATCATGTTGGCACTTCATAAACTCTACTTCCTTCTGAGAAAAAGCAGAGGTCAACCCTGCTCAACTCCTGGCAGAGACTTCAACCGAATTTGATACAATTCTCAGTCGAGCATTAAAAATATATTCAACCACCTCCAAGAAAAACTAGAGTGTGCCCGGTTGCTGAAAACTCCAAAGCCTCAGCTTAATCATCAACATTTAACTACTGATATTTGTTTTTTCAAGATGCTAGTCCATTCAAAAGAAACACATCTGTTGTTTATGTTATCGAAAGCTGGCGCGGGTTCAAGGTATTTGGCTGAGGATGGAGGTGAATGACTGGGCATGTGCGGCTTGATTAGTCTGCTGTTCTCTGCAGCACCTGAGGCAAATGTACATACTGTCATAACTACAATTTAACACAACAGCAGATGAACGAGCAAGTTAAACTGGTAAAGTGGGATGGGCACGAGATTTTTGATTCGCGTATTGATCAAGTACAGAAGAGAAGTCAATACATGTTCAAGTGAGATTACTTTCTAGTGCCATTATTTTTGCATAATGGGGTCGATGCTTATGTTGATTAGGAAAAATAAATAAATAAAAGACTCATATACTGACAGGGTGACAAATACTAAATGCACATGTTTTAGCAAAGATTTTTATGTGTAAAGAAATATGAAAGATAACAGTTAGACCTTGTACCGAGTCAAAGCATGAGTTGCAGCTAAATTTTGCAAACAGTGGTGTCTGCTGGACAAACTAAGTAATGATGGCACTGATTTTGAATGTATCTGGTTTATTCACGATGATTAAAAAAGTTGTATATATTGTAAATAAATACCAGGGACTGCCTGAGATGTAGACGCTACCGAACTTCTAGACAGTAGTGATGGTTGTGTGAAGTTGAAAGATTATTAATACGTAGAATTTACTTTAATTTTTTTCTATCTGTGAAAGAAAGCAGCCAATTCTGCATTGTGCAAAAACTAGAACAAATAATACAGACAAAACACTTAAAATAACTTAAAAACAAGTCAAGATATTAAGTTAGTGTTTGGGTTTTCCAGTGATTCTATATTAATTTGTGCTGGATCTGAATATTACAAGGGAAGGAATAACTTTTAATTAATAATAATACTGATAATAACTAGGCCTTTCATGTTAATAATGTCAAGTTTCTTCTTTGTTTCTTACATCATTTAAAACAAACTCCATCTTCCTACACAGCTTCTCATCTGGTGTTTTTTTATAGTAATTACTTTGGACAGAAACTAATCACACAGGCTACTTTTATTGACAAATTTTTTTCATTACATCATTATTATGTACTTCCCCCTATTATTCACATCTGTATATTTGCCTGATTATTATTCAGATGAACTTAAAAAAAGGTTTCAGTCAGATCTGCAAGGTGGGATAACACTGTTCAGTACTGCAATGACATTACGACTTACTGAAATAAACTAAAACCCATTCAGTGGATGAACTAAAGAGCAGTTATACTCCACATAAACAAATGTCCACTATGGGAGACTTAATGAACCTTTTGTGCGTAATTATAATCAATGAAACACATCCTTGAATCATGTGACAAGCAGCTGCTGCTGATTTCTAACAGTTAAAGACATAGTAATTATACTGTGCAAATGTATAACTTCCCAAATCAATAGTGAAGTATGTTGAAATTTTGATGTAATGCCCACAGTCAAGTCATATGATACCAAGAATTCATAAAGACTGAATTAATACAACTATGAAACCTCAAATCAACCGTCACAGTTCTAAAGTAACTTTGGATAATGTCTGTTATTGTCAGCGAGAACACCAATTCAACCCTAAACACACAAGGGTTAGCTGACAAATACTGTGAGTAGTGTAACTGAACACTTAAACCATACACTTTTTGAAAATCAAATAAATTAATAACATGCATGGGTTTTCTGTACTCATGTAAAGTTGCGGAAAAAATATTAGACCATCAAAAGTCATCAAAAACAATGGTTATGCAATAAAGCACTTACTCCTGTGTATGTCGTGACAAAAATAGACAGAACAGAAAACATGGAATGAATAAAAGCACTGTTTTTGTCAGTACAATGACATAGATATTGATGGAAGAACTGAAGTGATTTTGGTTATTATCAAGAAAACATGGAAAACAGATATCAGCTCTGAAATTAAACTACAATGAGCTATTTTTGTTGGTATCATTATATTTGTCCAAACAAATGTACCTTTAGTTGGAACAGGCATTAAAATGAACAAGAAATTGAAGAAAACAAGGGTGGGCTACTGGCTACTAATTTTTTACACAACCCTATGTAGCTCTATGAATATTGACTGTAAATATTGCGATTATACACAGCAGAATTTAACAGCTGCACCATTCTAAAAACAGCTCATTCTATGTAATATAATTCATTCATTCATCTTCTGAACCTGCTTTATCCTCCAGAGGGTCACGGGGGGTGCTGGAGCCTATCCCAGCTACATATGGGTGAAGACAGGGTTCACCTTGGACAAGTCGCCTGTTCATCACAGGGCCAACGTACAGAAACAAACAACCAATCACTCTCACATTCACACCTATGGGCAATTTAGATTAACCAGTTAACCTATCAGTGCATGTCTTTTGGATGGTGGGAGGAAGCCAGAGTACCCGGAGAGAACCCACGTAGACACGGGGAGAACATGCAAACTCCACACAGAAAGGTTCCTCGCTGGAATCAAACCCAGGACCTTTGTGCTATCCTCTGCACCAACGCGTCGACCTTGATATAATTAAATATGTTTAATTAAACATAAGAACACCGTGGTGGAATTCCAAGAAATGAGCAGTAAGTCTCGATAGGACTATATTACAGCAAGAGTTACTTCCCTTATTATTATAGACACTTTCCTCCAACATGGAACAGGTGCTTCTCTCGTTTGATGTCCTGGTTGGAATTTTGAACTTAAGTTATTTTAATCAAAAATATATTGGTCAAAAACTTGGAATGATAGTTAAGCTTTGGAACCAAAAATATTGCAGGCTTTCTCTTGAACTGAAGCACCAAGGTTCCAGTAATACCTAAGAGAACCAGTTCATGAACCACAACATATTTGGAGTAGTTTGCTGCTATTAGTGGTTTTAAGGTGACTCACCCTCCCTCGCTCTCTGCTTCCTCTGAACTCCGACCTCCACCTCTGCTCCCACTGACGGTTCCAGCGGCTCTTTTCCGTCTTGTCGGTGTTGTTCTGTGAAGCGGACTGGCACGACGAGCTTCTGCGCGCTCACGCCCCCTTAGCTCCTCCCTGACTTGGTCCTGCAGGGTCGGCAGAGCGTTTTTCAGCGCCTTCATCTCATCCTTCAGCTCGGACACACACTGGATCAGCGCTTCAAGCCGGTCCAGAACCTCTGCCTGGCCCGGAGCCAGACTTGGACTATCTACAAACATGAGGCCACCGGCCCGCTCAGTGCAGTTGAGGTAGTACCCCGGCATTGAGGCTCTTCGTTTAGATCTATAGCCTTTGTAACACGCCACAGCCAAACTGATGCCAGCCACCCCGGCCAACGCTCCCAGAACCAGCACCTTACTGTCCGCCTGGGCCATCCTATAGGACTGCAGACAACAAACAGCAATACTGAATTAAAAACCATTTTAGTGATTTTACATGTCGACACAGTGAAGTAATACATGAATATTTATGTTTTGATCAAGATATAAAGCAAAGACATTCATTTTTCTGATCAACAGCAGTTATCATACCTGTGCTTATTCATTTTTAAAACAAATAAAAAATATAAGTTTGTAACTAGTAGGCTATTTATAAAATGGAGATTAAAGAGAAAGCTTCATTTTATTTATTACTGAATGCTGCAGCCCATGTGCTTTTTTCTTTCATAAATGACTTGTAAAATGTTAACTTCCAATCATCACCTAACATTTAAGCACTGTTGAACAATTTGATTCTTGTTTCCTTATACAGATCCCGGTACAACTAGCTCAGACTCAAACGTTCTGGTTGAAAATAGACATTTGATAAGCAGACATTTGATGGGATCACTTCTCAAAACATAAACAGAGTTTTTAAGAGAAGGGTTTTTGGGTGTTAAGCATGGTTTTGCTTGTGAATCTGCACTCAGTGTGTAGGATACAGAAACTTATCTTAGAAACGCGCGTGTTTGAGCTCTGGTTTCCTACATTAACTGTCTGCATGTTTGCCCTCTGCACAGACACATTTCAGGAGACAGTGGTTTAGCACAGGAGATAAACCACATTCTGTCGCTTAGTGGTAAACGTCTAGAACCTGCCTGTCATTCGTGTGGAGTTGAGGGTTTACCGGCGCTACGGTAAGCTAGTTAAGACAAAAGGATCAACACACTAATCACTCTGTGAGGGTGTTAGCCTGCCAGAAGTCTGTCTGACAGCTATAAAACCTCAACACACACATAAAAGTAAATATCTGTCAGGCTGTCGAGCATGAAGTAACGTAATTAACTTAATCTAAACAAAATTAACCCTGAATTTGCTGTAATTTACGCCCAGTAGCTAGCTTGACTGTAGGTCGCCAATGGAGTGCAAACGATCAAAACAAAGTTGCTCGTCAAGGTTATACAGGTAAAACAGGATTAAATTGTCGGTTTATGCGACACGATATCACAATTATTTGTTAAATAAACATTTTTATGTCGAAACAAAAGCAAAATTCAGAATATTAGACGCCTTACAGCACATGTAACAGGGGTGAATCTCCTGTTGTCAATGGTTCCACTTGACAGCTTGCCGGTGTAACGCTGGTACCTTCCGGGCGGAACAAGCACAGAAAATAAATGTTCCGGGTTTGAACTGCGTCACAGCCGCACATTTAATCCACAGTCGCAAAACTGGTCGGACCAGTAATTTGTCGTTTTCCCCCCTCTTTTTGCTATATGTTTAATTATGGAAAGGGTGAACAAAGGACAATTAAAGCTTAACTCTGAAAGCTGCACTTTGTCTTTCATCAGTCCACAGCTGTGTTTTGTACTTGTTAATTACCAGTAGGCTGTATATTTTTGATGTTTTTTCTAAAACTATAATTCTGTCATTTGTTAAATTTATACTTTGTAGATTTCTATCAGTTGTCAAGCATTTTCTGCTCTTTTTGTCACAACACACAATTGAATACTCAGTGACCAAAGTTCATCTCAACAGCTACAAAGTCACCGCTGTGCTGCATAAAACCATGTACATGTGTACGCCTTATAATATCTGCACCTAAACCACCTAAACATAATCCCCTCAGACAAGCTACCTTAAATTATTTGCATATACAGTCACAGAAAAAATATTAGATCATCAAAAGTCATTAAAAACAATGGTTATGCAATCCAGTCCTAACTCCTGTGTGGATCATGTGACTAAAACAGACAG
>JAPQRP010000009.1:31105762-31120809 GCA_037367295.1 Apogon hyalosoma | reverse complement strand
TTTTAAGTGTGATGAGATATTTGGACTAGAAATGAGAAAAATACACTTGGTAAGATTTGGATTTTTTCCAGTGCAGAATGACTCTGAATGTCTCTGCCAACACATTTGGGTTCGGTTGTCTAAGTAGCGTTACCGCTGAACGTGCACAAATGGTCAGTTGATCCAGTGGTGACAGGCAGCAGAACCAACCCATAAAGATGGAAGCCACTGAACAGCACATTGGCCTCTGGATGGAAATATGAGGACAAAAAAAACCCAAGACTGAACAGTTGTTTCAAGTTGTTTTGTTTCCAGTTGTTTTATTGAAACTGTTGAAGGTGTTTAATAAACTTGTAAAGTGCATATTATATTCCCTTCTTTCTTGAGTCTGTTTGCTCATGCAAAATGAAACACAAGTAAAATAGATTAAAAATGAGTGATATTTAATTGTGATTGATCGAAATTAATCCACAACAACCCTGTGATTAATTTGATTACAAATTTTAATCATTTATCATGTCCTGCCTGAAGCTCAAAGAAGTCAGGTGTTCACAGAAGGGGTGGGGCCCCTTTTTAAACATGTTTCAGGTCTTGTGAACATTTGACATTATCCCAACTTACCAATCCACGCTCCTCGCATCATTGTTATGACAGGCTAATACTGATATTCGAAAGCTCGCCGGCAATGACTGGGGATATATATATATTTTTTGTTTATTTCCAATTTTATTTTTCTTTAGTATTCGTCTTCTTTGTCTTAATGTGCTAACATGCATCTATTTATACAACTTGTCTGTAACAACTGAACACCTGTGCACTATTTTCTGGAAAACAAATAAAAAATATTTACACTAAAAAAAAAAAAAAATTAAATCATTTGACAGCACCCCCCACCCCCCAATCACGACCAAAATGTAATCATTTGTTCCTTGTGCCAGTATCTACATCTCCTGAAAATTTCATCAAAATCCTTCCATAACTTTTTGAGTTATCTTGCGAACAGACAGACAGACAGACAAACCCCTCTTTGGCGGAGGTAATAAATTGTCTTTACTGACAAGATTGAAAATGGTTTACAGCTGCAGCTCAGTTAAAGAGATATTTTAATGTCAAATTCAGGATCAAAAGTGAGGCTCATAACTTCCTCCACCCTGTCCTCATGGAAGCCACTTTTACTGAGAGTCTGAAGTTGCAACTGATACCCTGAAACCACCTCAGTCTGGCAGGTTAGCATGAGTGTGAGCACTTGGTCCGGGTTAGTTTTTCATGCTAAAACCATGTGAGTATTTTCTCCATTGTGCTCGTTGCATGGAATAAAATGTTTAGCCCCGAGCCTCTTGCCATTTTTTGTTGCAAAGAAAACCCATGAGAAAAGCCCTTCCCATGCATGTTACTCTGACATTATTGTACCACATCATGCTTGAAACAGTAGCCTTCTAGCACAGAGAATTTGGTTACTTAGGCTATTGACTTTCTCAGCTGCTTTGTCAGTGCACCTCTGCTGCAGTCTAAGCAGCTTAAGTAATGGTAACTTATCTAAATTACTTTGCAGCTAATAAAAGAATCAGTTATTCATACTGTTGTTATTGTCCGGATAGAAAAAGACACAAAAACAAGACCTGCATCATCATCTAGAAAATATGCTCTGTGTCTGTCATATACGTACATGCACTTATTTTGGGGAAGTTAAATGATTAATTTCTGTGTAATTTAACATAACGATAATATAGATAACCTTTCCCCTTACCTTAAAAGAAGTAAGTGCAATTTTACCAAAATTCTGCCTGTTACTAAAAGTTTTGTGTATTTGTAATTGTAATTCTAGTTGTAATGCACATGTGTAAATGTAAAACTGAGGTATAATATTGTTAAAATTGCAACCCTAACCCTTAAGACATTTCAGGTCGTACATGTTATTCAGACTTTTAAGGAAACTTTGTAGATATAAACATTTTCATAATATAATTTTACTTTTTTCACTGTTATTATTTTATTGGTTCGACCCACTTGGCCTGTATCTAAAATGACTTTGACACCCCTGCTTGACAATATGCAACACATACAATTTATTACATTTATTTATTAACACAACATTTATTTACATCTAGAATTTTCCCCAAAGATCTTGTATTGATGATGGAGAGTCCATGTAAAGTCTTCTCCATCCCAACTAAAAGATTCTCAAAGTGGTTCAGGTCTGGACTCTGGTGTCCAGTCATATGTGAAAACAGTACTTTATGCTCCTGAACCAAACTTTCACAATTTTAGCCCTGATGAATCCCGACACTGTTCAGTCTTTATGCTCTTTTAGCAAATTGATAATTGCGTAAGAAATGGATTAAATAACTTGTTGTAATTGAAGTATATTCACCACTGCAATAATGAATCCTAGTGGGGATCATTTTGTGTGATTATACACTAATAAAAACAAAATAATTAATATTAGATTTTATTCCTGTGATTAGATCTTCCTAAATACTTCCACACTAGTCCTGGCTGAGACAAACAGTAGCGACATTTAACATTTCAGACATGGCTCCAGACTTACCTACATAATCACTTACATAACGATAAGTAATGAATTACAGAATCATAAAATACCCAAAGTTGTTCCGCTGACATTCCTCGTAAATCTTGCCCCTGCTCTGTAACATGTTTGTGTTTTTTGTTCTTGCTCTCAGGTCACATCTGACGCAGAGTCTTGGTCAGAATGGAGTTAAATAATGATTTACTGCTTGAGGATTAATGAATTAAAATGTGATAGATCAGTTGAGCACATGACCCCATAAAAATCAGTGTGATTTAAAGGAAAAATGTGTAAGCACTACACAGACCCACTCGTGAAATGTAAATGTTTTTGGTTTTATTTTTTTTACATATAAATTATAAATATTCTGAATGTGCAAATGAGACAAAAAGCAGATAAACTTTTGCTGACAAGTTGAATTTTTAGTGTCACATCGACTCTTTCCCATCATCAAAACCTGTCGTTTCAACCGAACATACCATGTCTAACTTTACTCTGCTGTTTATGTATTCATTTATATCATTAGTATTCTAATTATCATTACTGTCATTTTTTTCCTCACTTTCCAGCCTTACATTTATTTGTGACACAAATTGTGTTTATAACTATTTTTAGTATTTAGTTCGCACAGGACAGCAATGTACACACTTTAACTGTAGTGCAATATTTTAACTGTGTTGTGTCAGATCTATTAGTACTGAAGTAACAGATTAAAAGAGTCAAACAGTGGTTTTCAAAGTGCCGCATCATGTATGTAAGAGAGCAACAGAGCCACTATCTGTCTGTCTGTCCGTCCGTCTATTTGTTTGGGGGGCCTTGGCACAGAAAAGTTTGGATTAAAACACTTCTTCTGGGGTCATTTGGCTACAAGACCTTAGTACTTAATGCAATACATCTGGTTTTTATTCCAGTTGCTGCCATTATGTCCATGTCAGATAAATAAATAAATCTAAATCTAAATGTAACTGTGATTTCCACAAGGCGTCACTGCTGGACTTTCCAACACTGATAAATAAAGTTAAAAAAGTGTTCTATGACAGGCCAGATTCTATTTTTAAGTAACATAAATGAGGCTTCGATGGATGTTTTGGCAGATGCTGTTTTAGGTCAATTACAGTCCGGCTGAAAACGTCGGTTTCGACAGTGTAATACTCCCTGACAAGTGATGTATGCTGGGAAAATCCTCGTCAGATTACATCAGAGACCTCTCGGTGACTTTGGATTCCGTGGTTTAATGTTTTCTTCCTTCCTCTCTGTCCTCCCTGACTGAGATTCGGGGATGCAATCAGTCATGCCATCGGTCCTAATGCATTCCTCTACAGGCCGATGCCAATCACTCACACAACAAAATGGCAGATTTAGTTTGGAGAGATCTATGCTCCTTGTAATGAAAATGAAAGTTTGGGCGTTGTTGTCTTAAAGGCAATAGGAACACAGGGTTCTCCCTTAGAATAACACAAACATATTCCTGTTCTTGAACTTTGATCAAGCCAAGCTGACTGAGTAAACACTCACAGGAACAAATAACATACCTCCTGTCAAAAGTAAGGACAAAGGAACCACAGTTTGCATGTTCTTAATTAACCTTATAGGAGGTTGACATATATGTGGCTCTAATTAAACCCTTTTGCATTAACAGTAGGGCGAGGTAAATGGTGTCACGGATGGACCGCCCACTACTTTTTGATTCATAACTTTTGAACCAGACAAGTTTAAGACAAATATTCCACATAATTGTAAAGGTCTAAATGCCATCTGAAACAGACTCAAAGGGTAACATTTTGTTTCAAATATTTTTAAGTGAAAAATGTCAAAAACTACTGTCACAGATGGACAAAAAAAAAAATTAACGTCTATTATTTGCAAGAATTCCAAAGTTTTCCAAAGTGAAGTTCCTCTGACATTTTCATCCTAAAATGTATTCAGTGTATACCTTAAACCCTCTATTTTAAAACCCAGTAATTGGTTAGAATAAAAAAAATATTTGATCAGACCTAAACGTCATGGATGGACAACAAAAGTAAATATCAAATTAAACATTTTTTATTTCAATTATCAATATCATATATATATATATATTACAATATTTACAACATACAAATAATATTAACATTATATTCAAATGTATTTTGCACAGATATATGCATTTATTAATTTTAAACACTGTGTTTAGAATATGACATAAATAATATAATAGTCAAATATCAGTGTATTTGGAATAAATGCAGTTTATTTATAGAGTTTATAAAATGAACCCTGAATGACGGCACTAAACTGTGTGACTTTCCAAACATTCACACTCATAAAACTCCTCACATTTTTTTTTCACAAATTTTTTCTCATTTCAAAATACGTTTTCCTGAAAACACAAGTAATCACCTACCCAAAAATATAAGTTTGGTGCAGATTATTCTTATTAATTTTTTTTTGCCCAGATGTTAACCTTTCCTTGACAGCTACAGCTTCCTACCATGGGGAAACGGCTGCTTCACTTTGTAATTCCGAATATAACCAGCAGGTGGCGCCTAGAGGATTACTTTTGACATCCTCCTGAAGGGATGATCCATGATTGAAGAGCACATCCAGGACTTTTTACAGGATATAAGATATTTGAAAGGCTCTCAGCTGTGGTTTTAACTGTGTGATAGACCAGAGTGAGTTTCATCACTGTGTCAAATCAGCTCTACGTGGCTCTGGGTGGAATAAACCAAAGATCAAGATAATCTGGTCTTAAACACCGGCAGCAGATCCAGACATATTACCCAGACTGCATCACTGCATGTGAAGGTGATGAAAGCCTGAGTCACGTCTGCTCTGCTCAGGGAGACTGAAACACCATAATTACTGAAGATAATGTATGTAAAACACTTAACAAGGCTCCTCTTAAAATGTGTAGCGTAAACCCAGATAAGTTGAGTTTACTTCAAAAAGATGGAGGACAGTAGTTTCCTTTAAAAAAAAAAAAAAAGAAAAAAAGGAATGATTAATGAACTTTTAAAAGTACATTTAACTTGAAATCTTGTGTAATCTCAACTGCTTTGCATAGTTTTTACACTTAAATCTCTCCTTGGCTTTTAAAACCATGTGAGATGTTTGAATGTATTATTTTTATTCTGTTGTTTTATTTGGTATTGATTTATTGTTTGTTATTTTGTTGTTTTAATTGTACAGCTTTTTATGTTTTTTAATCTATTCTTGTATTTTATTCTTTTATTTAGGTTTTACTTATTCTTCTGTACAGCACTGTTTTGTTTGTTTTGTTTTGTTTTTTTGCACCGTTGTTCTATGTCTTTTAATCTATTCTTGTGTTTTTTTTATTTTATTTTGGTTTTTATTTATTCTTCTGTACAGCACTTTGGTCCGCTGCGGTTGTTTTAAAGTGCTTTACAAATAAAGTTAGATTGGATTGGATTAAATAAGTCAATGCATTAAATTCCAAGTCGATTTAACAAAAAAATATTTAGTAATAACAAAGCAAAGCAGTTGATATTACATAAGATTTTAAGTTAAATGTACTTAAAAAGTTCATTAATTATTACTTAATTTTTTTAAGGCAACTGCTTTTCTCAGTTTTTTTTAAGTAAACTCAACTTATCCAGGCTTACAGTGTACAGGAATGTTATGCAGAATTGTGCTTATCTGGACTTTCTTTGTTTTGCTGCATATTCAAAATAAACTGAACTGAAAAATGAAGGTATTTCTTTGAAATCTCTCACATCACGCAAACTGGAAAAGCAGTTGGAACCTCATAACCTTTAGATCTCATATGTCCACTCATGTTCCTGTTATGTAATATTATTGAGCCACAGACAAACCACAAATTATGACATATGTTTTCCTCTTTCTGACGGTTAGTGGTCAGAGTATATATATAAATATATATAAATACTTTGTACTCTGAACTCCCAGTGTGTAACATTTAAGGGGATTTAGGAGGATCTACAGTTTTGTGCAAGCATTTGAGGCCACCTTTAGCTTTGTTTGGGGTGAAATGCGCATAAATACAGATTCAGACTCAACAAGAAAATAAAGGAAATATATGCACAGCCTTAAAAGATTAAAGGTTAAAAGGTTAAAGACATGTTAAGTGCAAAGGGAGGTCACACTGAATATGACCACTTTGGTTTAGAGAAGCTGTTTTTACCCCTGAAACTTTTGTTTTTACTGCTGTACATACTTCACATATACCAGATTGGATTTTAATACAATACCATTTTTGTCGACACATAACCTTTCCTGAGCAGCCTACTGTCATTTTCTGGCTCAAATTAAGAACTTATGATGAATTAATGCTCCAGAACGTTAGAGCTTAAACACATTCACTATAAGGCCTCTGAATGTGCAAACTGTACTTATGTGATACCACTGGAAAGATGAGAAACTGAATTTTGCATCACTGGTTAAAGAATATGGGCAGGGTTAATGGTTCAAACGTTTTTACAGTCGATCCACTTTCACAGGCTCAAGAATAGTTGGACAACTGACTGACAGGAAGTTTCATGTCCAGATGCGTCCTGTGCTCCGGTTATTCTAGGACAAATGAAGGAGATGAAAGGTCCGGAGTCGATTCCAGATGTTGATGTTGCATTTGGTGTCTGTTCACTGGGATTGTCGATATGCGATCCAAAGAGGTGTCAAAGCCGGTGACGGAAGCAAAAATAATGAATAAATCTATCAGTGAGATGGTGAAAACTACTTTTCAGATAATTATGGGCCTGAATGTCTTTTAATCACACTAAAAAAAGAGAGAACTGTTGTCTTTCCTTAACGTGAACTTACCTTAAAGTGACTTAAATTAGCTTAAAGTGACCTCAAAATGAACTGTTTACACTTGTGACACTGGGTTATTGTTCATGAAAGCTGCCATGTTGGGTCACCCTGTTTCTGTGTTATCTATGTTTAACATCTGTGTTTGAGTGTGGTACACAGTTAATAACCCCCCCCACTCCCACCCCTTTACCAAACACCCAACAGACAAACATCACATTAAGCCTGTACAGATGCACATTAAAAATCTGATTATTGCCTGATTTTCAGAGTTATCAGATTGTTTTAAGCATAAATACGATTCATTATGAGAAATGGGATTAACACACCGAGATTTCTCTTAAATGCAGCAACGTTTTTATGCTGTTGATCTGATCTATTTTATTCTTTTACATCTGCATATGTGTAAAGAAAAAAAAAACAGTTGAAAACAGAAGTGGCATCGTCACAACGAGCCTGTTTACATGCGCACTAAAACTGTTCAATATCCGATTTCTGGATTCGGATTTTTCAAGCGATGATTTAAACAGAATAAGTGACTCTAAAGCCTCACACAGACTGGCCGATAATCATCACATACGTTTATCACTGGCCAAACTGTGCAACATAGATCTAGCAAACTTGGCTATGACGTAGACAAATGTACAAGAATAAACCATCATCAGTGCATTTCATCGACCTGTGCTGTTGGCTGTAAACATTGAAGCCCAGCTAATGATAGTGTTACATCATTCGAACTGCAGTGAATTCACATTTTACAGCCAAATGAACAGGCTGTCAATAGTACACTCTTTTTTATCCTTTTAATCACACTCATACAAAAACACAGGATGTGAACCACAGCTGACAGTGGTGTTTTCCACTTAATACGCCCCCTGCTGGCCAACTGTAATAGACGCACAAACGAACCAAATTTCAAATCATTAGCCTCAATTTGCCTAAGTCACACACAAATGGACAAAAGTATGTGGACACGTTGAATTCAGGTGTTTTTTTTTTTCCAACAGGGGTCTGGGATACAAAACGATTATTAATATTGATGTTTATATCTCAAATCAGCATGAACAGGACATCTTACAGCTGTAGACATGATGTGTCCCAATATTTTTGTCCATATCGTTTCAAAACATCAGTATTTCCTTCAAGTTTCATGAGAGATTTTTCTTCCTAAGTGAGATGTGAAGAAATTAGGTGGTTAGTTGTGGCGGAAAATTGTTATTTCGTCAGAGCACGAACAATGTTTTAAAAATTTAGAGGTAGAACATTTAAAATCATAGTAATGGATAAAAAACAAACAAACAAACAAACAAAAAACAATACTGAGAGACATTAAGTAAAAACCACCTTTGAGGCATTTTGGAAACAAACAGAACGATTGAAACAAAACTCACCAATGCAATGCTATTTATCCCAATATTTATACAATAAAAGCCAAGTGGCTTCTGTGTGTGTGTGTGTGTGTGTGTGTGTGTGTGTGTGTGTCTTGGGATTCACACAAAATCCAGAAAGAGCTGACTGCTGCTATTTGTCATACTTATGTATCTTTGGTCAAGGAACAGACTAGCGAAAAGAGCAAGTTGACAGGACCAATATTTTGGGAGATATTAGTAATTTGGGAAAACAATAGCCCTACAATAGTGTTGCCCTACCCAGAAGGCTTCGGTGGTGACTGCTGGACAAATGTGGTACAAGATGCACGAATAAACAACAGCATAAAAAACTACCACATCTAGAACCTGTGGATCCCCACGGGTCGACATGCAAGTAAAAATATATTGTATAACATTAGTCATTATTGTTTTGTATCCCAGACCCTGTTAGAAAAGAAACACCTGAATTCAACGTGTCCACATACTTTTGTCCGTATAGTGTATGACTGAGGCAATTATGCTATGAGGCAAACGATATCCTCAATAGGTGTAAACACAATATTATAGAGAAGAAAATTTATCAAATGCTGAACAAAAATAACAGTTCTAGGTTCTATGACTGCACAAGCGCAAAAGTTGTGAATAAAACCTCCAAAGTCCACGAGGCAGAGAAAAAAAAGAACGTGGTCCAGACTCAGGAGACACAACAGTTTTTATCCACATGAACGTACATGTTGTAATACTCCCTGCATTATTTCACGCTGAATTGCTGCTGGTTGTTACGCAGACGTGGATCGTAGCAGCAGACACTGTCAGAAGGTCAAACTAGACTTCTGACGCTGAAGACAGATGACTGTTTTTTATCAACAACCAAAGATATGTCTACAATTTGTCATCTTTGGTCGGGGACAGCCCACAATTGCACAGTTCATACTCGGTGTAAAGACAGACATATGCATTTTTTGAGTTTACCACATGTAGGGGTGTGGGAGGAATATCCAGTTGATTACAATCTGCAGCTTCACCACTGAGATGTGAATACCTGTTGGTGTTGTTGTTTCAGACACATGATTATTCCACAATGAGCATGTGTTTCCCAAACCTTCTGTTTTATATATATATATATATATATATATATCTCCACATGGATAAGAAGATTCTAAGCTCTTTGGAAGTGGATGAGACACAAAAACATGGAGGAAAGTGTGTTTTACAGGTGTAGAGGAGCCCAGGGCAGCTCCAGGGTGAAAGAAAGTGATAAACAATTTCAGCCTTCACCTCTTTTTATGGATCTGCTCCAGATTTTGAGGGCTTCATTCTTGGCCCGTGTCCTACCCTTCTATCACTTTTCATGAAAATAGATACAGTCCGTTTTATGTAATCCTGCTGACAGACGGCTAGACAGACGGAGAAACATGATCGCAAACTCCTTGTCAGAGGTAATAAGATAAAGACAATATGGAAACCCTGGTGGTAGGGGACTTTTTTCTGGATTTTTTTCTCAAAATCTATGCAAAACATCCTGTAAGTTCCACGCATGGTTATTTATATTCACTATTTGTGTCTGTTGTATCTTATTTATTTAACCCATAAAAACCCAAACATCCACAGGCGACCAAAACTATCTAATGATTTAAAATGTTCAATAACTGTTGATCCATTAATCCTATCAATACATGTAAATAATCGGTGTAAAATGCAGTTATTCAACTTTTCATGGTCATCAGATATGACCCATTTGGACGTTCAGAGGCTCTGTAGTTACCGTGGAAACACGGTCATCTTCTATAACATCGATTCACCAGTAAAACGCATGGAGTTGGATCAGTGACAGTGGATGGAAACATGTTTTTTGCATTCAGTTATTGACATCTTTGCTGAAAAAGTCACTTTTTCTTCAGTTTTCTCTGTTTTTGAAATAAAAAGCCTCCACTTTAGCCTGAGGTTTTATGAACATGTACATTATCATTGAAATAAATATAGGAAAATACATTGTTTACACTGAAAAAACACAAAAAACAAGGATAATATAACAAATGGTGATAAATTACTTAAGAAAAGTAAAATAGAAGGAAATAATATTTTGGATGTGCCACAAAAGTAGCACTGGGTCTTTATGCGTTAAATCTGGTATAAAACTCTGTAGTTACCATGGAAACACCGTCATCTTCTATAACATTGATTCACCAGTAAAACCCATGGAGTTGGATCAATGACAGTGGATGGACACACTGGGTTCATGCTCAATTAATGGTATATTTTGCTGAAAAAGATACTTTTTCTTCAGGTTTCTCTGTTTTTGATATAATAACCTTCAACTTTAATCTGGGTTTTAATCAACATGAACATGATCAGTAACTTAAATTCAGGAAAATACCTATTTATATACCTAAAAATGCTAAATACAGAGCATAATATTAGAGTAACTGGTGATAAATCACTTAAGAAAGATTAAATATATAGAGGATTAAATAATTTGGGAACTACCAGAAAAGTAGCGGTGGGTCTTTATGGGTTAACAAATGATTTATCTGATGAATTAAAATGTCTCTGTATTAAAAGGTTTAGTCAGATGAGGTTAGGAGCTGGTTTTAGATTCAGTCTTCAATTTTGGAATTAGTTATAATTGAAAATCATATTTTAAAAAAACAACATGTTTTCTTGGTGTCTGTACACTTACTCTCATGGTCTGCATGTACTTCACAATTCTACGTTTTTTCTTCTTTTTTTAATCATTATCATTTTTATTTTATTTGTTTGAGAAAAAAATGAATGTGAACTGAAGATAATAGTATCTTCCATGTAAATATTATCAACACAGTGGGCACAAAAGCCAAAATAAGGTTGATTTTTAACAGAAAAAACTCGCCAAACATAAGCTCTGTGCTTTTGTCCATCACAACCAATGAAGAATAAAAAAAAAGAAGAGAAAGAAATATAAAATGTAAATAAATAATGTGGCTTTTGTTGTGGCCTCAGGAGGCCAGAGTCTTGTAGAGCATGAATCTACTTCAAAGAAAAGGTGAATTTGTCGGTTCTTTGTGTTCTTTCTTTTGATCAATGTTTCAGAAGCTCACAAACATAGACCAGCAGATAAAGGTGAATTCATTAACCCATGAAGGCCCGGTGCTACTTTTGTGGCAGTTACAAAATATTTTTTTTCTCTATATTTAACTTATTTTAAGTGATTTATCACCATTTATAATGACATTATCCTCTGTATTTTACATTTTTTCAGTGAACATTAGGTATTTTCCTATATTTAATTCACTGATTGTGTAGATGTTCATTAAAACTCAGATTAACATTGAGTATTCTATCAAAAACAGAGAAAACTGAAGAAAAAGTGACTGTTTCAGCAAAATCTATCATTAACTGAACATAAACCCAGTGTGTCCATCCACTGTCATTGATCCAACTCCATGGGTTTTACTGGGGAATCAATGCTGTAGAAGATGACAGTGTTTCCACGGTAACTACTGAGCCTCTGAACGTCCAAATGGGTCATATCTGATGACCATGAAAAGATGAATATCTGCATTTTTACACCAGTTATTTACATGTATTGATAGGATCAGCAGATCAGGAGCTATTAAACATTTCAGATCAGTAGATGGTTTTGGTCGTCTGTGGCTGTTTGGGTTTTTACGGGTTCAAACAGAGTGGACGGTGTATTCATCCAATCTCAAATGCATCGTATGACAACTTCTAGGATTCAAGATTACGTCCCTGTGATGGGAAACGTAGTCCTGCTGGATTGGATGAAGTCATTCTTGGTTGTATCAGCAGTTCAGACGGAGGTTGAGAAGGTTGGTTTATTGTCCGTGACACAATGAACATCTCCAGGATCCAGAACAAGACTGTACTGTCTGAAAGCACTGAGGCCTCGCACTGCACATGACACTAGTTCTAAAACACGAGGTTGTAAAAACAGTCCTGAGGGTTACATTCTGCTTCATAAATTCTATAAAACTGGATACAAATGATGATGTGACAGTATAATTCTACAGATGCCAGGTATAATGGAACACAATGAGCAAGATTTAGAATAAAGAATATTCAATCAAGTGGAATTTAACCAATAAAGACCCAGTGCTACTTCTGTGAAAGGTCCAAAATATGATTTATCACCATTTATTATAATATTATGCTCTGTATTTTGCATTTTTTTCATCAAAAATTACATATTTTCCTAAATTTAATTCACTGATCATGTAGAAAATAAAAGCTCAGATTGAAGTTGAGGGGACTTATATCAGAGACAGAAAAAACTGAAGAAAAAGTGACTTTTTCAGTAAAATATGTCATTAACTGAACATAAAACAAGTGTCTACAACCATATTTTGTACTTCATGACTTATTAGTTGTTCATTTTTTATTCATTTTGTTCTTATTTATTCACTTAGCTTGTTACTTTGTTCAGTTTGTGGCTTATTTGGTTCATGTTACTTATTATTTTGTAAAGTTTTCTCTATTAACTTTTGTTCATTTTGTTTCTTTTTTTGATCTCCAGTACATCTCAAATAAAATATTTAGATTTTTATTCCACTACACTTATTTGTCATATGTTTCATACCTTTGTCACAGTGAAAAGCCATGTAACTCCAGATAATGCTGGCTTTTATTTCTGATCAACTGAAGGATGCAGTTTTTCTATGGATCCCCCTTAAGTTAAATAAATCTTTAATTCTCAATAAAAACATATTCATAAAGCTATAAAAAGGGCTTTAGAGATACACTATGTGGACAAAATTGTTGTGACACCTACAGTTTCCCTTTGATTTCTAATATTATGTAAAAAAAATTAAAAAAATCACATCATTTGTTGTCAATAATTATCACAATAAATGTAAAGTCATTATTTCTTCCATTGGAATATGACGCATTGCTGTAGATTACATTTCCAACAGTAGAGCTCAACTTTAAACATATACAGCAGTAAAATAAATCACAAATATTAGACGCAGTAGTAGTAAACTGCACTTTGACTTATAGTAGGATTTCACTGTGTGGTATCAGTACTTTTACTAAAATAAAGGAACATTAAAGTTCCTCCATCACTGACGAAGTAAAACAACATTAAATGATTGATGTAACAAAAGGCAGAATAAATGAGCTACCATGTCCACAGTAAGACAACAGCAGTCGTTCATTTCATTCATTCCATTATGTTTAGTGCACTGGAATAACAGTGGAAAGTGTAATAGCTTAAAAATACTCCACATCTTCAACAACTATTTTTGTTATTTTCCGTAATAAGAGTAATTTGGGTGTGTATAAAAACCTTTCTGCATCTACACCACAGAGGAATTCCATCTTATCTTGGGTGGTTCCTCCTCAAAGAATCAATCAGAACCATGATAACTTAACCCCAACGTTTGTGGGTTTTGCTTAAAGCTCTTTTAGCAAACTGATCATTGTTTAAGAAATGCATCAGTCCAGGTTAAATAACTTGTACTTAAAATATATTCATCACTGCAGTAATGCATCCTAGTGGGGATCATTTTGTGTGATTACACACTAATGAAAACTTAATTATGAATATTAGATTTTATTCCTGTGATTACATTTTCCTAAATACTTCCAACTGGACCTGTGACTGAGACTGTCCTGGCTGAGGCGAACAGTTAACAGTTCCCACAGGGTTCCAGACATGTATCTATAACATTTCACAGTGTGATACGAGTGTTTTTACTAAAGGAACATTAGAATTCCTCCACCACTGGTGAAGTACAACAACACTGATATGATAACAAAGGAGAATAAATGAGCTACCACCGCCACAGTCTGGTTTCTTACATTTAATGCACTGGAATCACAGCAGAAAGTGCAACATCTTTAATGTTTCCTATTTTCATCCAATTTTTTTATTTTCCATAATAAGACTAACTTTGGTGTGTCAAAAAACTCTCTGCATCTACATCACTGAGGAATTCCAACTTCTCTTGGGTGGTTCCTCCTCGTAGAATCAATCAGAACCATGACCGTTTAACTCTTATGTTTGTGGGCTTGGTCTTCATTCCTTTATTCCTTTAAATGACTGTTACAGTGAAACTAAAATGACATCATGCTCAAGCAGAGAGCTGCATAGTTGTGGGAATGATGAACCATCCATGTGAAGGAGAAGAACAAACAATAGTATAATACAGTGTTTTTCAACCTTGGGGTCGTGACCCCACATGGGGTCGCTTGAAATTTCTAATAATTGATTAAAATAAAAAAACAAAACAACTTACTATTGAATCTACTATTACTTACTTACTTACTGTTAAAACAATCACAATCCATAAAAGACATGACAAACTGTGAAGCTGAAACTGAAGCACTGTGGTACTGTTTATCTGCCAAATGTTCAAACTGAAGCACCGTGGTACTGTTTATCTGCCAAATGTTCAAACTGAAGC
>JAPQRP010000009.1:31003219-31016808 GCA_037367295.1 Apogon hyalosoma | reverse complement strand
TACCACAGTGCTTCAGTTTCAGCTTCAGTTTGTCATGTCTGTTATGGATTGGGATTGTCTCTGTCAACTCACCATATGTTTTTTTTTTTTTAATCTTTATCAATTACTAGAAATTCCAGGCGACCCCAAGGTTGAAAAAAACTGTTGTAAGGAATTACTTTTAAATAACAGTACCAAGTAATCTGTAATGTATCACAGTTTGGAAGTAACTTGCACAACACTCCTGGTATGTAAACGTCTGCCTCGTCTCAGTTCCTCTGCATCATTATGACATAGTTATTGAATAATGCATCACTGACATCATGGTCTGCCTGCATGTCCGTGTTGCTGCCTGTGTTTTCGTGGAAATCTCCAGCCCGATGCACTGGATTTAGAGCTCATCTGACAGGCTGATGATGGCGCCGCTGGCAGCAGACGTGTTTATTAATTTATCCGAAGCATGTAAATCACACTAACTGCTCAAGCCATTTGGGGAGCGCAGCCTGAACCGTTCAGGAGGTCATCGACGTCATATCGTGGCACAGCGGCGAACCCAGACAAACAGTGAAGGTGGATGTCACTACTTCACCCTGTGCACGGCGTCCCAGAGGGGGGGGGGGACGAACAACACACCATGGACGGAGAGGGACTCGCTGTCGTTCTTTTAAAGGATTTTGAAAAGCAGTTTAGATAATTGATTGTCCATGTTTCTGTCATCGCCTCCCTCAAGTGCAACATGTTTTGTTTTTTTTTCCTCCTCCGTTTGTTACAAGAACATTCTGAAATACCCGTCGTGTCGCTACTGGTTTAGACAAGGGCTGACAGTACAGGGTTCTTCAAAACGAATGAACCGATTTCATGATGCATTGCTTCAGTTCTCAAGCATCGTCATGGAATGAGTCAGTCACCATTTGAAAGAGGAGTTTTCCAAGTTCTGAATGTCTAACCTCGATGACCTTAAACATCGAACAACAGCAGCGATCAACTCAGTGGATCGTGATATGATACACGTCTGGGAGGAATTCTCTTATCGCATTGATGTTGTCCGTACTGCAGGTGGTGGATGCTGCGGCTACCCGATTTGCTTCGCACACGCGCAATACGGTCAGCCATCATGGCCACAAAACTACAGCAAGGCCGTTTGGACAAAACCGATTTGTGGACCTTACCGGATTTACGTCTTAAAAAAAAAAAAAAAAAACCATTGACAAAATTGACTTTGATGTACTTTCTTGATCCCAAACTTGGGCAATTCTTTTGTAATAGTATGACAAACAAACATCAACACTTAGAAAGTCTTACACAGATCTAGGAATACTAAAAAGGATAGAATAATAGAAATTAGAGGATAACAAGAGGATTTAGTGTAGGATGTGGGGGAGTATGTACAAAATATAGAATATGGAATGTTGTCCAGTGTGTACAATGTACAAATGTATACATTTATGGAGTAGGATGTTTACCTATAGACAGAATGAACACATGTAGCCTGCCTATAGAGCCTACAGAGGAGAAGTGTACAGATGCACCGATATACAGAGAAGTGTTCAGATACAAATGAAGTATTACAGTTCCTTTGAAGAGGTGAAAGCCTTCATTTTAACTGAATAAGTGTGTGATGGTCAGACTATGGCTACCTGATTTGCAGATCAAAAAATCTGTATTCGTAAATTTAAATGTTAAAGTTTTTTTTTTTTAATGACACAAATGGAGTAAGTTCCACAAATCGGTTTTGTGTGTGTAATACCTTTTTTTTTTTTCCCCCCATTAACTTTCTGTTTTACGTGCCATGGGGTACCAGAGTGGTTTTCTCTATCACCTTAACGTGCTCGCTTTAAACTGAAGTAATGCTGCTGCTGCTGGTGGAACGCAAGTTTACATGTTATTAATGTTGAAAAGATGTGAATTCAGAGCACAACTTTGGGCAAGGCCTGAATAATTATATTTAAAGATTTTGTTTTTATATGCAGTATTTACCAAACCAGGCAAGCAATGGAATATTGTTTTGGTACTCTGGCACTTTTATTATTGTGAAATGGGTTCTTCTCTGAAACTGGTCCTAAAAACAGGACATGGGGCTAAAAAATTCAAATCAGATGTAGACGAATGTTATGAAGCAAATTTGGAAGCACTTTGGGTCAATTTTAAAAATAAATATTTACTGAGATAAAAGAGAAACTATTTTTCAGATAACACATTTTAATATTTTTTATACAAAAATCTGCGTGTAACATGGTAAAAAAAAAAAAAAAAAGGACACAAAAATTACGCGCCACATCTTTTTATTCTCTCACAGGGACATTTTGGGAATCAAACTATTTATGCAAGATGGAGTGTTTCACAAAAATGACTGCCGTTGCAAAATCACTCACAATTTATTTGTGTTTAAATGGGCAGGTTCTGCATGTAACACGAGTGGACACGATGGGTTACATGCAAAACCTGGAATGAGACTGAGATTCATGAAAAACCCACATGTTGGGATTAGAAAAACTACTAGGATTGACACATTTAACACAGTGTCTTTATTTATACTCTATAAGACCATTTACAGCCATGTGTTCAGATCTAATGCACTGACACCACTTTTCATGTCCCAATTTTGGCCACAATAGTTTATTAAAAATGTATTGATTATGGGATGGTTCAGAGCAAGAGTATAATATTTTTGCATTTATCTGAGATCATCATTAGGTCCGTCCTGGGGGAAATATGTCTAAATTTCTCTTTTATTATTGGGTCTAAAAACACAGTGAAGTGCTAGATACCAAAATAAACCCAGTTTCATAGAAGCATCCAAATACATCCACGTCATTAACACATTGTTAAATGTGAATAAAATGACAAAATATTTGACTATGTTTGTGTCTGAAGGTCTATGGTCAGCATCACCAGGTTCTTGGACAGAATTGTATAACTGATTGTAGTACAACTACAGTATTTCGTCTTAAATTTTAAATAACTGAGTCAGTATACAAACAATTGGCTCATTTTTAATATTAAGGATTTTTTTTAGGAGATGAGATTCTTTTTTTCTTTTGATGATGAACGAGAAATATTGCAATATTATCATTAACGCAATGCTGAACACCCATATCTTAAGTTTTACCCATATCGTGCAGCCCTAGTTTAGACTAAAAGAGGAGCTGAAGACTGGAAAACAAACGAGCTGCAGGTTGTTCTTTTAACAACAGCTGCAGGAAGGTATGAGAATACAAGATTAACAACAAAAGCACACTAATACATGTTGAGTCTCAGTCCATAGGGACTGAGAGACAAGCAAAGAGTAGTAATTAATTGTAATAACATACAAATATTGTTCACTGGGGGGGTAATTACACACTTAGAATGGGTTAGAATTGACGATGCACTTCCCCCACTCAGCTACTTTACATTCATCCGTCGTTTTCTCAATACGGAGGCTTCTTATGCTTCCACAGACACGTTTATTTTCATGTCTGACTTGAATTAATGAGCTGCTAGTCTTGTTTTCCTTCATTTAGATCAGAGCATCTGGTTGCACATGTTTTGCCCGATTCATCTACATGTTGATATTAACTACCTCCTCACATCTGGGGGCAAATCCACAAAGAATGGACTGCACCCGTTAATTAAACAGAACTTTCGCAGCATGTTTTAGTGTCAGTGTTAATGATTTACAAGTGCAAACATGCCCATAAATAATTGCACTTGCAGATTGAAATTTCTCCTTGTTTCAGGCACTTTGTCATGTGTCAAAGCACAGATTGGAAGTGAAAATTGAATGTATTTTTGAGTGTAGATTTAATCAAATACAAACACATCTTCCATCTTTACTTAAGAACACATTGCAGATTTTAATCAGTTTAATACTGAATAAGAACTTGTGCTTGATTTATTACCCCCCCCCCCCCGTAGCAGGCCAGGGGTGTTTTTGTTTCAGTTTGTTTGTTACTTCTGCCAAGGAAGGTTTGTCTGTTTGTTATAGCAAGATAACTGAAAAAAATATGGAAGGATTTTGATGACATTTTCAGGAAATGTTGATACTGGCACAAGGAACAAATGATAACATTTTGGTGGTAATTTGGGGGGGGGGCGTGATCCGCCTTGGTGGAGGTCTTGCGCTCTGAGTGCTTTTCCAGTTTTTGTTTAACATTCTAGCAGCAAAACTACTGGTTGAATTTATAGCAAAGTGGGTTTATAGATTGCCAGTGACCCAGAATAAATGTGGTTGCATTTTGGGAACAGCAGGTCAAAGTTCAAATTTTTTATGAATTTTTAAAATCTTTATGTTATCCATTTACTTTCAATGGGTGAAATTTCACATGTCTATAAAAACATCAATTTGGTTTCAATTTACTTCAAACTTGGCAAATATATAGAGGCAGTTGATATGCTGACATCAACTGGGTCGATGCCAAAATAAGCTTAAATACATGCGAGGGGCGGGGTTTGTTGTGCCTGGAACCAGTTGTTTACTACTTTTTTTTCAGAGTGTATCTATGAGGTAAATATTATATGCATTTTTACATCCTGATCGCTGCTCAATCTTTCAACATCCACACTTTCTGTTGTTAAAAGTCATGAATGTAGTGGATTTGATAGTTTCAGATGCTTCGTGGCTGTTACAAGTAGTGAATTAAAGAGAAATGTTACCCGGTTTTACCTCTCCTTGTAAATTAATACCAAAGATATTCTCTCGTTTCAAAAGGTTCTTTTAAGTCAAAAATATACTTTAAAGTTTCCCCTGTTTCTTCCCAAAAGGGTAATAAAATTGGACATGAAAACGCTTTTATGTGTATGATTTGCTTCTTGTTCTCACTGCTGAGAGGTAACATTTCCCATGAGGTGTCATAATCTATGTTCACTTTCCAAGCAGTGTTGGGACTGATGTCTTAAAGTTTTCCTCAGGGGGTCTTGTCAGTCTTCTACTGATATGCAGATTTCTCACTCAATGTGTAGAGTCGAGCAAAAAAACTTGGATCTAGTTTGGTCTGAGAAGATTTTAGACCAGTGCCTTTTTTGGCTCATGAATCCATTTTAACGTCAGAAATTTCTGTCGACCCCAGGCATTTAAAAAAAATATTTTTTTTTTTTTTTTGCTGAAGTTAATTTGTTTTTGATCATGTAATAGTTTACTGTACTATGTTGCAAATAAACATTTCAGACAGCATTTAGGGTATATAATACAGAAAAGCCAGGTGTAGATTACCGCACAGAGTGAGACTTATTTTCCTTGAATTCCATTAAAATTCACCTACACTCGGAGGGAGGAATTTGTGCTTTGATTCAATCAGTATGATCGTGTTATTATATTATTCTGTTTGCTGTCATACTCTAGTTCGGTGCTAATGTGGCTAACATGGTCATTCTCGAAGTGTGCCTTCAGGCAGTAGTCACATTGATGGCAAACCTCGCTCTGGTAACGTCAAACTAATCACACGATTGGCTGGCCGGGATGTCAATCACTGATTGATGAATATTCATGTTCTGGGGTCCAAAAACGACGCATTGTGGAAAGAGCTCTGTAAACAGAGACAGTTAGGTGCGTCTGTTCTAAATCCTTGAGGTTTTTGGAACAGACTCAGTTGCACATAATTTTAGATAAAGAACCATTTTAAATTGGGTAAAAAAGGCATAATAGTTGGGCTTTAAAATGATCCCTTTGAGTGACATTCCAGTGTTTGTTTCTGTGTAACGTTGCCAAAACCACATATGATATTAACCCATAAAGACACAATGCTGTTTTTATGGCACTGCCCAAATATATATATATATATATTCCTATTCAACCTTTCCTCATGTGATTTATCACCATTTATTATAATATTATTCTGTGTATTTTGCACTTTCAGTGAAAATCAGGCATTTTAATACATTTAATTTACTGATCATGTAAATGTTCGTAAAAGCTCAGATTAACTCATAAAGACCCAAACATCCACTGTTTATCAAAACCAACTATTGATGTATACCGTTTTAAACCCATTGATCCACTAATCCTATCAATACATGTAAATAGTTGGTCTAAAATACAGTTTGTCATCTTTTCATGGTCATCAGATATGAGCCATTTGGACGTTCAGAGGCTCCGTAGTTACCGTGGAAATCATCTTCTCAAATTGCCATCTTCTACAACATTGATTCCCCAGTCAAACCCATGGAGTTGGATCAATGACAGTGGATGGAGACACTCGGTTTATGTTCAGGTAGTGATAGATTTGCTGAAAAAGTCACTTTCTTCAGTTCTGTCTGTTTTTGATATAATAACCCTCAACTTTAATGAACATCTAGGCCTACATGATCAGTAAATTAAATATAGGAAGATATTTAATTTTCACTGAAAAAAACCAATACAGAAGATGATATTACAATAAATGGTGATCAATCACTTAACAAAGGTTAAATGTAGACAAAAATTAATTTGGGAACTGCCAAAAAAGTAACACTGGGTCCTTATGGGTTAAAGTTGAGGGACATTTTATCAAAAAAAGAGAAAACTGAGGAAAAAAAGTGACTTTCAACAAAAACCATCTCTAATTGAACAAAAAAGTAGTGTCTCCATCCACTGTCATTGATCCAACTCTATGGGTTTTACTGGTGAATCAATGTTGTAGAAGTCGACAGTATTTCCACGGTAACTACAGAGCCTCTGAACGTCCAAATGGGTCATATCTGATGACCATGAAAAGATGAAGAACTGTATTTTACACCAATTATTTACATGTATTAATTGGATTAGAGGATCACAAGATATTAAACAGTTTAGATCAGTAGATGGTTTTGGGACAGTGGACGTTTGGGTCTTTATGGCTTAAAAGAAAATGAAGAACATTAAACTAATCTTCACGCAAAATAAAGCAGTTGCAGATAATCTGCTTTTCAGGGAAATTATGCAGATTGTGTCATTTAATAATTAAACATTCTGTCCGATCTTTCCTGTTCCATTAATATTCACTTTAAATGATTGAGTGGGAGTATAATTAGATTGTTAAAATATTCAATTCATAATTATGTCTCAAATGCAAAAATACAGCGCTTTAGTCAAATACAGGCCATAATACATGGTTCTGAGATAACGATGAATTGTATGATTCTGAATTCAGATGATTCATGAGACCAGGGTCATCATGGGACACCATCAGCGATGGAGGAAGTTGAAAATCCTATAACGTTATCCCTCAGCAGTCAGCGTTGCTATGGATACGAAGTTGATAGATGACGTTGGAGCAATGGGAATTCGACATTGCCCTCTTACTCATCCTGGCAGCCTTTAAAAAAAAGCATTTAATTTGATTTCTTATTGGTTAATGCTATTACTTCTTATCTATCTTATAGCAGAACGCCCAGAAAGCTCTGACCTTTTCCTTAGCGATGCAGAGAATACATGACGACCTCCTGCAGATCACACCACAGCTGTGTGAAGCCGTACAGTGGCACCTTCAATCATTTAAATGCATTACGTTTCACTAAATTAAGTTACACGGTGACATGACTCCGAAACATAAAGCAGCAATAATAACAACTTTAGAGCAGTTTTTTTTCCCCTTACTGATAACATCTTTGTGTGGATCATTAAAGCACAACAGTAACAGCTGCATTGCATGTAGCTCCTTTCTCGGTCATAAAATATGGATTACAGTACCCTTATCTGAGCTCAAAACAGATTCCTGGGTGACTCAAGCTGACCTGGACACTTATTGAGTGCTGCTGCTAAAACTCGATACTGCTAAGAGGAACAGAGTGTTAAAAAGAACACACAAAATACAAAAAAAAAAAAAAAGATAAATGACAGAGCTAACCTGATGATCTCAAAGTCATTACATTAGAATAAGAAGGCAAAGCAATTAATGTCTTAAGGAGAGGACCATTTTTCCAGTTGTTGCTAAGAAATCATTACTTACAGCTAAATCAAGCTTTGATGCACAGTGTTCTGTAGGCGTGTTACTGTAAGTTGAACCCTGATACTTTTATGCATCGTGTCTTTTCTCAAGTTGAAGTCATTAAATAAGAATGTGCGAATGAGACTCATCCTGCGCTCCTTAACAGGGACATTAGCTGACTAATGACTCTCATGGGAAGTCCACTATATTACCCATCAGTCATTGTGTCAAACTGAACCATGATATGATCTACAGTATAAGAGACACTATTTATAGCCTATGCATGTGCAGACTGAAGAAAAACCAAACACCACACTTAACAGCCTAAATCCTCCTAAAAGGTTTTCTCAGTGATGCGGTGCTACTGAGTGGTAACCTCTGGGGATGGAAAATGAAGCCAACACTCATGTACCAAAACCCTCCATCTGATGTTCGCTCCAAAAGCGAGTAAATCCCCACAGAAATAAACATCTTAATAGCATGGAACAGAAAATGGTTTAACCTCAATACATTTTTATGACTCAATTTAAGTTAATATTAAGGCTTAAAATTAATTAAAGTGTATAATCAAGGTTGTGATCACTGTGAGCCGTCCGTCTGTCCGGAAACAGGAAGTGACATCACAGTTTAACACCTGGATACAGTACTAATTAAGACTACCAGAAGGAAGCAACACATGTACATGTTAATTTTCAATAAAGTTTAAAAAAAACAAAAAACAAAACTATTTAGAACCACCTCAAATTCCCCCAGTGGACATTTGTGGTACTGCAGCAAATTAGAATAGACTTCATTAGTCTCATTTCCACTGACCCTCAAATTGTGCGAAAATAACTTGCACATGAAAATTTACCTAATGGAAAAACAACTATTTCGGCAAAACTCTTGTTTTCGAATAAAAGTTTTTGCGCAGGCAAGAGGTGGTTTTTCCAGGCATAGCACACAAAACTGCAATGGAAAGACCTTTTTCCACAACTACTCACGTGGACTAAAAAAAAAAAAAAAAAAAACCCACGACAGACGTTAAAAGTAAAGAAGAAGATTTTTAAAAGAAACATGGTGCGGTATGTGTGGACGTACGAGGAAACTCAATCATTTTTTAATTTAGCAAGGGACTGAGGGATAATAATAATAATAATAATAATAATAGCTGTAAAATGAACACATTTACAGTCATCGCCAGTTTGTGAAATGACTTCGTGTCATCTCACAATAAAATCGCATTTGTGATTTAATGGACAAACTGACATTACGCACAATTAGTAAATATTAGTAAAGTTTTGTGAATATGTCCCATGGAAAAGCAACTATTGTCATTATGTATGCAATGAAATTAGGAATGCCGCTCTAGTCAGTAGAATAAAAATACTACAACAACAACAACAGAAATACACTGAATATAAAATTTCAAAAAATATAATAAAATTTTGCAAAAAAAATAGAACTTAAGTGGAATAAAATAAAACTAGACAACACAATATTTACAACATTAACCACATTTGTACCTGTGAATGACTTTAAAAAAAAAAAAAAAAAGTGCATTTATGTTTGATAATCATTGAATAAATATTGCTAGTTATTGCAAGAACAGAGGATTACTGCACAACTTATGGCACATTAGTGCAACGTGTCCCCAAAAATACAAAACTAAACACATTTTACCCCATGGAACATCTATAAAACTAGTGATGCATTCACAAAAATCTATTTAGTGAAAATTTGTTGTGGGCAGGTTCATTCAACGAGTGAAATGTTGATCTGTGAGCTATAAAATTTGGAGGAGACACAGAAGCCAAAACGTTTTTGGTTTATCCATCAGTGAGCAGCTTTCTTTTAACGAGAATAGAGGCCGCATTGATTTGAAGACCACAGTTCCTATGAAAACATCCATGCTTCACCCTTCCCCAGATTCATCTTATTCAAATATGGTCACTTGAAATCCTGCAGGCATCATCCTCTTGTATGAGCGCTACACGACTGTCTGGAAAAACACCTTCACAATAATTAGCACTGATTTGGGAGTGGTTATGTGTTTGGAGAGGGGCGACTGTGCCCACTTGATCTGATTAAAGCTACAGAACAATCAGGTCAAACCACCACGTGTTTACCCCTATCTTGCTGATTATTCGAACATAATTATGGGAGATTTCTCATACCCCTCCGTTTGTAATGTAGTCCTGGAAAATCTCCATTTTGAGGGCAACCCCCCCACCCCCTCACATGAATGTGCAAAATGGAGGGGTAGGGCTAAGGTAGCCTGGCAGGCCATATATCTCTCAATGAGAAATCCGTCTGGAATTGCAGGGTTTGAATAACAAGCACGAAGTAAACCAATCACAGATAAGACAGATGTGACAAATTTCCATCATGGCGTCCGGTGGTGGTTGAGTAGAAACTTTGGTGAATGATTACAATCGCGTTTGTCAGAGAAACTTGAGAATACGGGGTGTGATCTGTAATCCAATCCTTATTTTTAAATAAAGTAAACAACCGACAACAGTTCTAAAGACAACTGCGGTCTCGGAACTGACTTTGACTCTCAACAAAAATAAATCGTTGCATATGACGCATTGCGAAACACCTGCCCCCCAGACTTGTGATTGGTCGGTGTAAAATAGCTAGCGCATATTCCACAGCGGTCGGCCCAATTCCAGACTGTTTCCTTAGTACTGAACACACTGAGAAAACCGGATGGCTGACCAGACTAGGGGTGAATTGGGATTGAGCCAAAGTCTGCATCGTGGAGTTTGTTGTTCTGACCTGAAAACTGCAGAAGTGCATTCAGTTCTTTCTTAAACTACTTGAATTACAAACAAACATTCAGCTGTCTTCTGTGTGCAGGTATATCATCTCAAAAAACACCCTCCTAAAATATTCCACCAATGTATTAAAACCAGATACCTGAATCTAAACAGACTCTTCAAAGTCTCTGTACCTCCATATACATGTTCTGAATATCTTCTAAAAGCCACTGAGACCATTTTATAGGTGTTTATCTCGTGACGGCATGAGCGCTGCAGCAGCCGCTTCATTAATCACCTCCAGTTTGTTTGAGAATTCAGCTGCCAGCAAGCAGCTTCTTTTTAATAAGGATTAGCAAAAGCGAACACGCCACCACACCTGTTTTAGCCTCCGTTCAGGCTCCAGGGAGGTTTCAGAATTGATTTTTAAGCTCTGCGCTGAATATCTGACCTCTTCCCAACATACAGCCTGTACCTGCAGATCCTCAGGCTGAGGTGTTTTTATCTGGTCCTGATTCATAGCTGAAAACCAGAGGCGACAGAACATCTTAGTCAGAGCCCCAGAGCAGTAGAATGAGCTGCCTGAGGAAATTAGGTCAGCAGTGTCAGTAACTTCTTTTACATCAAACTTTTACCTGTAACTGATTCACTTCTACTCCTGTGTGAAAGCCTGTTGTATTGTTCATATGCAGGTTTGTAGTAGGGCTGCACGATATTGGGAAAAAAAAAAAAAAAAAGGATGCTACGATATTTTTTTAACCCTGCGATATGAAAAAATACGCAGGAGGATGTAACCGCTGTGAGGTGCCGACGTAAATGGTCAAACAAATTAGTTGCGTTTCCTCTCACTGTGGCACCAGGTGGAAGGCACCGCCGACAGAACACGCGTTTCAATATCCGAAATAATTCCCGATAACTGACGTTGCTTTTTTTTCCCTTCTTTCTTCACCAAGTCTTCATTTTCAGTGATTTTCTCTTGTTCTTTGCTCGTTTTTCAGTGTTACCAGTGACTCACTCCATGTGCAGGGGCGTGGTCTGCGTCAGCAAGGTACCCTTGAAATTACATGAGAACACGTCGAGTTCATTTGCCTCTTACATTGCAGGACCTGTGATGTGACTGCTGTGCACATGTACATTGCGATGACGATGCTCAAACGATATATTGCGCAGCTCTAGTTGGTAGTTTACTGATTTTAGTTCTTTTAAATGCTCTTTGCTGTGATGCAGTGCGTTACGTTTTCCCCAAAAAACAAAATCAAACAGAACATGGACCAGGGTCACAAGTTGGGAAACTAACGAACTGCACAAACACCAAAAGAAAGGCTGTAAAACCAAAACAGGGCTTCTTAAAGGTGACGGAATAACATCCTCAGTTATTCACTAAAGCTATTGTAAAGGCAGAAAAAATTAAAAGGTGGGCCTTAAATTTAAGTGTGAAAATAAGAGTCTCTGGGCAGGATGAGGGGGAGCACAAAAAGGATGGAAAGTGGTCAAATGAAATGTAACTCAGGCCAACTGTCAGACAACCAAGCATGGATGTGGACTTCTAGACAGCTCACAGCCGACTGAAGTGGAAGCTCCAGCTCCTTTTAAAGACTACCTGACTAATTCCATCCAGGTGAGAGGATCATGGCAGCTGAACCTGATGAGCACTCACAACCTGTGGCCACGACTCTAAACCAGAGGGAAACATAACGTGCACTCGAAAACCCTTGGCCTTCAGTCCACGCCAAAGTTTTTGCACATACAAACAGACGGATGGACGGACGATGTGCCAGTGGAACAACTTTCACTTGTTCCATTCGCAGATTTTATTGCTTAAATTAAAAGCAAAGAAAAACCCTTGAGTTAAGCAAAAAAAAAAAAATCTTGAATTAAGCAAAAAATCTGCCAGTGGTACAAGTGAACATTCTTGGTAAGATTTCTTGAAATAAGATTTTCCAGATCTATTGTCTAAAAATCAGTTCTTATATCTCACTGAAAAGTTCCTCTTTAGGTGAGTCTGTCTTATTTTAAATGTGATGAGATATTTGGACTAGAAATGAGAAAAACACACTTGGTCAGATTTAGATTTTTGCAGTGCAGTACATAATTCTCCAAATAACGTGACAGACCCGTATGTGAAAGATGTGTTGAAGTTGTTGACTATCTGCTGCCCCCCATGGTTGAGAACCGCTGGTGCATGCCAAAGTTTTCGCACTTACATGGACCAACAGTCAGATGGACTGATAACACAGAGGCCGTTTCTCAGTATCACGTTCACTGAGTACGGTCTTGGTAAGGGAGTGGGACGTCCAAAGTTAAGTTATATCTTCAGTTTCGCACCAGTTACTAAACTACGCAACAAACGGACTTCGTGTCGTTTGCCTGTTGTCTCGGTTCAAATGTTGCTCTGTACCCTGCAAGTCGCTGTCTTGAAAAAAGAAACACAGACTTGTAAAGAGGATCCGCTCTTCATTCATTAGCTTCAAAACAAATGCTCGCCTTGGCCAGAGTTATGCCCTTACGACAGTCGTTGCTAGTGCTCATGGGAAGCAGAGTCTTTGTCCCGGAAAAGCACCACCGATTCCAGCCGAAGGTCGCCGCAAAGCACTTCACAAAGGATACTCCTCACAGGACCTTTGAGATAATATTAAGGCTTAAAATGAATTCAAGCGTATAATCAAGGGCGGTTTCTCAATACCAAGAACGCAGAGTACGGTCTTGCGAACTCAGCGAGTACGGTCTTGGTAAGAACGGTCTCAGAGAACGTACTCCCTTAGAACACAAGTCTCTGTGTAATTGAACGGCTGCTACTTGTGAACTTTCCTCCGCGTCTCTGCTGTTTTTCCACCATCTGCTCCCTGACGTATTTCCTTCAATCCACCACAATCTCACTGATTTTGATTTCAATGCATTTGCACTACTATTTAAGCTACATATCATTTATATTATATTTTTTTTAATACATTTTATACATTGTGTTGCCGCTTACGGGCAAGGAACCAAATATGGTAACTCCACTGAC
>JAPQRP010000009.1:30981441-30992195 GCA_037367295.1 Apogon hyalosoma | reverse complement strand
TATAATGTGTGTATAAAAGAAATAAAATATGTACCATACCTACAGTTATCCAGGTGATGAGTGGTGATTTGGTGTTAAAGTCATGATAAATTGCTGATTTTATAAGTTTCTGTGTATTTCATAAAAGGCTGCCATGCTTTAGAGAATGTTGCAGTTGATCCTGCTAATGTACATTTCATCTTCTCATATGTAAAAACCTCATGAGGTCTGCAATCCATTGATCATGTGTGGGAGGGGTTTCCTGTTTCCACCTCAAAAGTATAAGACGTCGTGCAAGTAGAGAAGCAAATGCAATTGCATTTGAATAATGTTGAAAAATATGAATGTTTGGAGGACTCATTTCCAAAAAGTGCTGTCAGGGCTGAAGGTGTAAAGTCAATGTTATATATTTTTGAAAATGTAGTACACTGCAAAACTGAATTAAGCAAAAATTCTGCTAATGGAGCAAGTGAAAATTATCTTAGTAGATCTGGAAAATCTCATTTCAAGAAATCTTACTGTCTAAAAATAAGTTCTTATATATCACTGAAAAGTTCCTCTTTAGGTGATTCTTATTTTAAGTGTGATGAGATATTTGGACTAGAAATGAGAAAAATACACTTGTTAAGATTGAGATTTTGCAGTGTAAATATAGATGTCCAATAGCTATGAAGATTAGGACATGTCCAAAAGGTGTGGATAGTGAACCTGTATCTGCTTTGTGTCGACTGCAGAGCGGGTCAGTACCCGGATAAAATTTGACTAACTTTTCCTTGGAAATATGTCGACGGTGAAGGATCTTAAATCGGAGGAACCCATGTGTTGCACATAATATTTGAGTTTTGTTGCCTTGGAATAAGTTGCTTATTTCTACAGAGAGAATGGGTTCCCTTTCATAAAATACAGCATGTTGTAGTTTTATTTACTTTCTTTTATATGAAGGTGAAATCCAGTGTTTAGATGAATCGCTCTCCTCCACTAGATCTAAATGTGGGCCAGGGTTAACGTTGTTGTTGTTGTTGTTGTTGTTGTTTGGATTCAGTTCATGTGACTAAGCATTCATTATAATTGTAATGTTAGTTTGCTCCACTCCCACATACTGTCCACCTTAACAATAGGTCATGATGCTGCTAAAGTCACTATTGTCACTTTATTTCCACCTTAATTGTTGTTGTATATTGTACAGATTTAGAGGTTTAGTTTATCACATCTTAGTGTATTTTAGTTTTTATTCTATTTAACTTTTTAAAATCTTATTTTTTTAATCTAATATTCTATCTCTTTTTCATGCTACAAACACAGAGACCTTGGTAAGTAGATTTGGTTCTATCATGTCTTTTGACTGAATGACAGTAAAGCTGAGTCTGTGTTTGAGTCAATATGAAAATGAGGCTGATGCCAATATCAACCACTTTTTATTTCTTTATCTGCATTATGAATGTATAAATAGTTTCCTTTTAAAGTCTCTCAGGCCTTCATCACTCATTTATTGTTTTTGAACACAGATTTAACATACTCATACATAAAAAAAAACCCTCATTATCTTTACTTGCAGATACTGATATTGATCAATATCAGCCGATACCGATGTCTGTTCTGATCATGAATTGCGTCAATATACACGCCACTTTAAAACTGGCGTGTTATCTGTGCACATTATAAGCTTTACTCATGTATGTTCGCATTATGTCAAACAAAACGTGATAGCGGTTAGGTTTAGCGGTTACGGATATGGAAACTGGAGATCTTGGCGGAAATTGACATGCAATCAAATGGCGTTGAATAACCTACGAAAGGATGAAAACGCGTATGTATAGCACGCCAAATGACATACAACACGATTTGATGAGATCAATCTGGTTCTTATTGAAAGAGTCGAGCTCAGGACTGCAAAAGGATGTAATATTGTTACTGCGTAGGTTTGTTTTGATACTAGTGGTTTATTTACTCAACTTGTTTTGTTTTTTCACTTTTAATTTAATTTCATTCGATATATATATATATATATATATATATATATAATTGCTAGGCTCTTACTTTAGAATTGACGAGCACATGGACATTTACATTTCATCTCATTGTGATTCAGTGATGATTTATCCCACCTTTGTAAAAATGTGCACAAACAACAAAAGCAAGAAAAAAAAAAAAAACTCTTCACACACTAAGTGTAAATGCAACAATTGCACATCTGTTTCATGTGACACCGACTAAAATCACCTGAACTATAAAGTGCTGACTTTCTGTCACTATTAGAGCCTGATAGCAAATGTAATTCTTATTTTTATTTATCTTGTTTATAAAGTGTTAGAGAAGGTGTAAGTTCTGCAGCTGTATCAGCATGAACACGTTGTGTCTGGGTGAAGTTTGCTGAATTTGTTACAGAGGTGATAGTAGTAGTGTTTCCATCTGTGACTGCATCTGAATCCACCAAGATATGAAACACTCTGTACACACAGCCATGACTATCTTTTTATAAAATCCAATGCATTACAAAGAATTTTGCATTTATGATGTTTCTGCTTCTGGCCCAAAGGAAGTTGAGGACGGGGTGAAGGAAACATGAAAACCATTCAAGTAAAGAGTTTCTGATTTTTGGAGGGATTTAACCCTGTAAAGCCTGAACTATTTAATCATGAACAGAAAATTCCAGTTCTTTGAAAATGGAGCCTTTATTGGTCCTTCTAAACAACCAAAAAAATAACCAATTTCCATGTGTGAGGTTCAATTTTGTATCACATTTGATCCATCAGGTCTCAATGCTCAAATATTATTTTTTAACAAACAACAACATAATATAACACAAACATGTCTAACAAATTGTCAGTTCCTTTCAAAAATTGTCAAAATTCTGCCTCCTTTCTTATTAATGACAGTCTTGTAGTGTCACGGGAAAGGCCTCTGGTGAATGAACTCCTCCCCCTGGTGGATAATCTGTGTTTTGCATGTATCTAATTGTATACATCAGGTTTTTCAAGAACAAAATATCACACTGATCATGTAGGTAATTACATTTTTATACTTTTAAGAACGTTTATTTCTACCTGCTATTAAACTTCCCCATGGTGGGATCAATAAAATCTTACCTATCTTATCGTATTATGTCTTATTTTAAGCGTGATGAGAAATTTTGACTAGAAATGAGGAAAAATACACTTGGTAAGATTTAGATTTTTTCCAGTGGGTTCACGCTGCGTCAAATACCACAGGATTAGCGGTTACAGATATGTAAACCAGAGATCTTGGTGTAAATTGACACACGATCAAATGGCGTTGAATAACACGCAAAAGGAGGAAAATGCGTTCATACAGCACGCCAGATGCCATAAGAACTGGCGTGACATACCTGACAAAGTTCGAGACATATTTAAAGAACTGCTTAGAAGACATGCAGCCAAAAGGTCAGATAATGAATAGGCATCTGTACTTTACCCTGTACATTATATTCTGGTGTTTGGCAGAATGTAACTTTACATTATTTGCGGGATGTTACAGGTCATGAATGCTAAAGATTATTTTCTATTACAGATCCTCATTTAACCTCTGAATCATGTATGTGACTTCTGTTTTTCTCTTAATTACAAGGGCACAGAGGAACTTTTCATTCCTCTTAGATGATTATTCAAGTTAAATTCGAGACCTTTTTAAAACTACTTAGGCTGTGAAATTAGCTTTGAATTCTGTTCTATTTTGTCCCCATACAGGCAAAAACGTGTGACTGTGCTGGGCTGAATGTTCTGTAATCATGTCTCATCAGGGGCTGCAAAGTTAGCGATAGTTGGTTCCTAATTTCAATATAAATTGTCAGGTTGGAACGGGTGGAACTGAGTAGACTTATGTTACTTTCTTTGCAGTTTGGACATTTAACAAACACATTTAAACACAATACAGCCAACAAGTTTATGGTAACATAACTTAAGACCTACCATATCAAATTTAATACCTTTTAAAGACTTTTTTAAGGTATTAAATACAGATTTGTAAATTCCAGTCTTTTAAGACCCTGTGGGAACCCTGTTAATCACTTTCCAGGTGATGTAAGGGAATGAAATCAGGCCCATGAAATGTTCCATTGCGTGTTTCCTTCCAACAACACCACAGAAGTTTATTTTAGGTGCCCAAAATAAAATTCCCTTCCAATTTACCTTCTGACTGACAACTTGCTGAGAAACTGGGCTGCAACAGTCGAGACATAAGCAATAAACACTACACCTCTGACAGATGTTACACGTCTTACATGGCATGTTTGTGAGTTTCCAGAGTGGGTCGGTCCGTGCTCATTAGAACTAGGGAGTAGGCAGCTGCAGGAGTCGCCTTCTCATTTCTCTCAGCAGTGCCTTCCTCTGCTTGTGCCGATTACCACCTCTACTAGAGTGTGATAAAAGAGGAGGAATCATGGGAGGAGAATGGAGGACGGGAAATGAAAGCCGAGGTACCAAATGAGATGGAAAGCGAGACTTAACTCAAAGGCTGGAACAAGAGACGTAATGAATACAGATGAAAATCTATTCCCTTGACTCTAATTGTGGTTTCCTACATACGCTGCCAACACAAACACTTCAAAAACTAAAAAAATAAAAAATAAAAAATCTACGAGGCTGAGATTGCTGGTGCTTTTCGGTCCCGAGTGAACAGTACTGTTTTTGGATTTCTACTGTGGCAAATCGTAAACCCAGATGGTATAGACAGATTTTTTGACTATTTCTGTGTGATATACTGCATAACATTATCCAATATATTCATCTTGTTGTTGTTGAATCGAGCTGCAACGTCCACAGCTGTAAGGACGTAGACACACCAACCCGACTGCCGATCGTCTCCAGAAAAGGTAGACCGATTGATCAGTCGGCTCCCGTCTCCCCAACACGGTCAAAAAAGTGTGAAGAACACACCAAATCGACTACCGACTTGAGTGTATGTTCTGCACTTGCCCGAGACATAAAACCAGAAATGACGGAACATCTCTGTAGACCAAAACAAAGAGCTCGCTGTCATCAGTCATTGTCAGTGTTGAGTAATCAACAAGGGCTGGTGTTGTACTCGTTGAACGGATGCTAGTAATAAGAAGATACCGGCGTTGTCAGCTCTCAGGCTTCTTCTTGTGGAAGAAGAAAGATGTCGCAGGTGAAAACTAAGGAGAAATCGCACTGTACTAACAATGCTAACAGTGTTCACTTCATGGAATGATGAAGTCCATAGTCAACATTGACTGTCACTCATTCAGATACGGTATGAGCAGTTCATGGCCTGTTGTAGAAGACAATAATAGTGTGAAGGACCTTGGCAGAGCTGGATTCACATGGAAACTTCTCATTCACTAGTCAAGGGCTATCCCTCCACCAATCAGATTAGTCCAACTGAACGACGGGTACTGGCCGATTAAACATGTTATTTTTTTGTTTTTGTTTTTCTGTTTAAGTGTGTTTATTAAAAAATAAAAAAGAGAGAGAGAGAGAAGAAAAAAAATCCGAATACACACATATTCACACATAAAAAAACAAAACAAAACAAAACAAAAAAAACAATAAAATAAATAAATCAAAAGAAATAAATCAAATAAAACCCACTTACCCCTCCCAAACCCCTTGCTGTAACCAAATCAGTATGTATATACAATCTGGCACTGTCAGTATAAATAAAAATACATATCAGAGTATTACATAGATGTCTACATCTTTAACTTAAGGGACTTATACATGCATCGCAGGATTGTCGAAAAAGGTTAAGAAAGATTTCCACACTTTAAGAAACTTCTGTTCAGATCCACGTAATGTTTATCGGATTTTTTCAAGTTTAAGATTGGAAATCACTGCTCTTACCCAGTCTTACCGATTACGCATGTTGAATGGGCTGAAAAGAATGTCAGTGGCATTAACGACAGCTGACCAAACAGACTCATGCCACCGACCTCACCAGACTGCCCGACGACGTCCGACCGCCGAAAATCGGGTTGGTGCGTCTTCGCCCTAAACGGAAGCTAATGCCTAAGTGTAAAAAAACTACAGTAACCTCAGTGTCCACTAGGGGCCTACCTCCAGAAGCGAATACATGAGCAACTTTACCGCAGAAAAAAAAACAAAAAAAACATGCTGATGCTAAAAACAGTTTTGAACTCTGTGACAGCTGCTTTTACATAACTCATTTAGATTATATGAAGTCTGTCAGTGTACGCCGTCTGTGTGGGCTTTGATTGACAATTAGCAACAGCTCAGCCAACAAGTTGGAAAGTCGGAGCTCTTGTTTACTGAATAAAATCTATTTTTTCCCCTGTCAGGCAGTGCTGCCATCGTTGTATGTGTGGACTTGTACTAACAAGACCATCAGAGGATTCCATCGGTAACATTTACCGTTACTTAATCCCAATAACCAGCATAATTTAGCCACATTAGCAGGTGTTAGCATTAATTCATATTGATTAACATGGTCTGTCAGCTAGCTTGCAAATAAGCCCCAAGTAGCTGTAATTAGTGTTTTCATACATTTTGGTGCCTGCTGAAATAATTTGTGGATGTTTTTATATACATTATCACTTTAAATTGCTACTGAAAATATCTATGCATGAAATGCCCTTGTACTAAAAATGTTTTTGGTCTTGTCTAATATATGAAGTAGGTTAGCTACCTTTTCTTTTAATTTAGATAAACTTTATTACCACACTGTATAGAACAGGCACATGTGGTGGAATATAGCAATAATACTCAAATTTTATGTTGACATTATTTCTACTTTAAGTAATAATTAAATAATAAATAAAATAGGATTGGGACCATGAACACTTTCAAACCCACACCTTTAGGTTTTAAAATAACTTGATTTTGAGGTTTCCTCTCTGACTGAAGGTGCCCACCTTATTGTCAGAAAATTAGTTTGGATTTCGTTGATAAATGTAACCTTAACCCTTTTCAGGCCTTCTGACAATAGGGCGTCTCCCTCAATGGAACTAGCAAACTATGTTAGCTAGCTAACTGCGGTTAGCAACTGCTGACTTGTTAACTAATGGAGTACTTGGAAAAACTGTAAATACATTGAATTAGGTCTTAAAACCTGTAATAAACCTGTACTAAAACAAAGATAACACCTTGATATCCATTGTCTTTAAGCTCCAGAAACTGAAGTGAACTGACCTGAAGTACGAGTAAAAGCAAGGAGTATTCTTACACATGTGAAAGAATACAAACCATTAGGGGCTAGAGGAACCTGCTCCATTCATTCTAATGGTTAAAGTGCATGTGATTTACAGATTTCAACCAATTCTTTGCCCTAAAGTGACCCAGGTAAATACTGGACCAATTTTCCACAGACTGCAGATCCTCTGCACAGCCTGACATTAACATGACATTTTAAGACGCGCAGGTCAGGAGAAAATGGAGTGTGAGGTCGGGCTCAGTCCTAGCAACAAACTCTGAGATCTCATAAGGTAAGACTGTGGGGGAAAGAAACGAGTGATAATTCTAAAAAAAAACAAAAATGTGGCATTGGATCTGTGTTTTCCAGGCCTACTGAAACAGCGGACCTTTTTAAGACACCTTTTATTTTAACCTATTCATCTTCTCATATTTTTTTTTTAATTGAATTAAAATTTAACCCATAAAGACCCAGTGCTACTTATGTGGCAGTTCCAAAATAATTTATCTCTATATTTAACTTTTGTTAAGTGATATTTCACCATTTACTACAATATTATGCTCTGTATTTTGTGTCTTTACAGTAAAAAAACAGTCATTTTCCTCTATTTAATTCACTGATCATGTAGCTGTTCATAAAAGCTCAGTTTAAAGTTGAGGCTTATTATGTCAGAAACAGAGAAAACCGAAGAAAAAGTGTCTTTTTCAGCAAAACGTGTCACTAACTTAACATATAAAAAGAGTTTCCATCCACTGTCACTGATCCAACTCCATGGGTTTTACTGGTGAATCAATGTTGTAGAAGAGGACAGTGTTTCCATGGTAACTACAGAGCCTCTGAACGTCCAAATGGGTCACATGTGATGACCATGAGAAGACGACAAACTGCATTTTACACCAGTTATTGACATGGATTGATAGGATTAATGGATCAACAGGTATTAGACAGTTTAGATCAGTAGATGGTTTAGGTCATCGGTGGCTGTTTGGGTCTTTATGGGTTAATGAAAAGTCTAGATGAGAAACCAGAACATATTAGCACCTTGTTTAACACTTGTATGGTATTTTTTTTCGTGGCTGGAGCCTGAAGTGATTAGAATTGGACCCTGATGGTAGAGGCTTGAGGCAAATTGAGTTCAACGGAAGGTTAATTGTAAAAGAAACAAAGGAAATGTTGGCTGTGGTGATAAGGAGTCTGCAGTGGAGGTGGAGGTGGAGGTGGGTGGAGTCACAGTGGCGATTAAAACCAGGCGACGATTGAAGACACGTGTGTTCATCAGCTGCAGGTAGAGTTTGGCCACGCCTCCTCGCACTAGTTCGAGCACACTAGAACTAGTTTGACACCCTCAGCTGTTAATATCTTCAGTGCACTTTGCAGATGTTTGACGCCTGTCGTCTATGGTCAAAGTCTGACATTAAAAAAATAGAACAAAAACAAAAGCATTGCGTTTATATTTCTTTTTCACTGTAGATGTGTAATATCTGTACATACTAAACTCCAGCCAAAACTATAGTGTTTTTTTTTTTTTTATAGATACACCTCAGGAAATGTACTCCATGTAATGTATCTTCATATATATTACCTCCCTCTTAGTATTTGAAGCGGAGGAACTACTGCTGCTTTCCGTCCAACACGAGTGGGTTTTGTGAAAAGAAGCACAAAGTTTTCGACCTACGTATATTCCTGAATCATGGTGCACTGGTTCCAGACCTGTCTCTGTGAGGCTAAATAACAGGGCTGCAGATGGCTGTTTTTTGATAAATTTGTTTCTCTCGCTTCACGCTCCCTCCCCCTGCAGAGTCTTATTCCATGACCTTGTCCTTGTCTTACAGTACTCACACCACACAGGCTCTTTCCAAGCTAGAAAATCTGCTGAGGGAGCAAATGGATGCACACTGTTAGGGACAGATGCTTTCAGCTGTGAAACGTTTTCCCTTTCTGAGTGTCATTTTTGCACACAGTATCCAAGCGCACACCCAAGAATGTGACTGGTACTAGTGGTGTTCCATGTGTTAACCTTATATATACATTACATTTGTGATTTTTTTTTTTTTTTTACATATTTATTTATCATTTTTCGATGCAGATTTCAGTTATATTGAACATTTGAACATTCCAGCATTAAACATAGCCCATTCTTCCCAACCCCTCATCCTCCAGCCCCGTAGTCCTACATGACATACTTTCTTTGTCCGCGGTGCAATCGTGACAGTAACAACAGTATTATTATTTATTTATAACAGTAGTATTGTTATTTATTTGCTGGTTTGGGTCCCTTACTCTGAAGGACAAAAACAGGCTGAACAGCATTGTTAAAAGGTGTAGTAAGATAGCGGGGGTCAGCTTTGAGGAGCTCTCGGTCTTGTGCAGAGCCAGAACATTAAAGAAAGCACAAGCTGTCCTGGCTGACCCAACTCACCCGCTGTCCTCTGAACGCAGACTGCTGCCTTCCGGTACACGGTACCAAAGTGCAGGACGAATAGACTCAAAAATGCATTTCTTTCTGCATCCACTGGCCTCATCAACAGCCTGTTATGACTGGCCTCCATGCAATCTTGTGCACGTGTCTTTATTACTATTGTATGTAGGTTGTATGCATTGCTGTGTGTGTTTTTTTTTTTGGCTCTCTGCTGGCTGTACAACAAATTGCCCCTCACTGGGATAATAAAGTTTTCTAATCTAATCTTATTATTGTCACATCATGAGTCTTGATATTACCACCATAGTTCACAATGACATGAATAGTAATAAAAATAGAAAAATACTCCTGAAACAAAAATGGTAAAAATATAAGTGAAAGAAAAAAAAAATAATAATAATTGTAGACAAATTTGCTTCCTCTCAATTACATCCTACACACAAAATATGGTCATCAGATATGACCCATTTGGACGTTCAGTGGCTCCATAGTGAACAAGGAAACACCATCATCTTCTACAACATTGATTCACCAGTAAAACCCATGGAGTTGGATCAATGACAGTGGATGAACATATTGGGTTTATGTTCAATAAATTATATATTTAACTGAAAAAGCCACTTTTTCCTCAGTTTTCTCTGTTTTTGATACAATAACCCTCAACTTTAATTTGAGCTTTTATGAACATCAATCATGATCAGTAAATTAAATATAGGAAAATACCTGATTTTCCCTTAGAGTATAATAAATGGTGATAAATCACTTAAGAAAAGGAAAAAAATTGAGGAAAAAACATTTGGGAACTGCCACAAAGTAACTCTGGGTCTTTATGGGTTAAGTATCTAACCATGGGGCCCTATTCTACTTGAAATTTTGACGGTTGACCCCTCAAATTGTATTTAATCTTCTACTTTTGTGACATTTTTCAACATGTGTTATTTTTATGTAGTAAATCAAGGTTAATGAAGTTACCATATTTGGTTTCTTACCCGTAAGTGGCAAAACAAAAAAAAAATAAAAATAAAAATCCAAGAAGTGTAAGAAAAAAATACAAGAAAAACACATGTACAGTAAGGTGCTAGGAACATTTATTTTAGAACATTTGAACATCACTTTTAGAAGATTACAACAACATATAGGAAAAAAATGATTAAACCACCCCTTGTTTTCTTCAATTTCTTGTTCATTTTAATGCCTGGTCCAACTAAAGGTCCATTTGTTTGGACAAATA
>JAPQRP010000009.1:30913697-30929456 GCA_037367295.1 Apogon hyalosoma | reverse complement strand
TTAACTGAAAAACACAAAATTTAATCTTTATGACACTTAAATACAATTTGCATAATAATTTGGAACGCAGTGTAAATGGGAAAAAAAAGATTAAAAAATTTATAAAAAATTTGAACTTTGATCTACTTTTCCTAAAATGTAATAAAATCTATTCTTGGTCACTGGCAATCTATAAACCCAATTTGGTATGAATTCAACCAATAGTTTTGCTGCTAAAGTATTAAAAAGCAAATAAAGAAACAAACCAAAAACAATACCCCTTGCTTCCCTTTGGTGGGCGGGCTAATAAAGGAAATAAACCATACACTAAGCAGGGAAAAAGAAATAGGCAAAATAAAATAAAGCGAGTACTCTGTGCAAAACGATTGTAATGAAATAATCAATATTATCACTACCTCTCCTGTCAGTGGTCATAATGTTACGGCTGATGGCTGTATGTATTTGTTTACTTCAGTGCCTTTTCCACAGTGCTGTACAGCTGAACATGCAATAACACAGGCTGTCTGGTCTGCTTTTCCACGCTGCTGCACAGATGCGCTAACTCGCATTTTCCTCTATTCTCCCTTTTGCTGAGTTGTTACATTAAACAAACTAAACCCCATACATTTTTTTTTTTTTACAGCATACAGCGGGTGAGTGGTCTCCCACTTTGCTTGTTTACAGATGATAGTGCGTAACAAGTAAAACTGAAGAAGGCACCATCAGTGTGGCATAAAAAACAGCGTTTACTCCAGTCAGCACTCCTTAATCTTGATATGTGACAAACGATACTAATTTCCCCTCTTCTTTTCTCCTGTGAGTGCAGTGCCGTTTTGATGATGTAAACACCTAGTAGTTTATCGCGGTGCTTCCAAATTGCCTGAAGTGGCTGCTTCTGTAATTGCAGGTTGGAGCACTGCGCACATGTTTGTGTGGATGTTATAAAGACGGTGCTTGTCTGCATAAAGAAATGACTGCTTTGGGGAAAGTACACAGCATCTTATGAGTGTCTGACTTCTGATTTTGCTGTGGTGTAGTGAAATGTGTGCTATAAATTATTCTTAAACAGCAAGAAGGTCCTGGGTTCAATTCCAGTGTCAGTCAATGGGGGTGGGACTTTTCTGTGTGGAGTTTGCATGTTCTCCCATGGCTGGGTACTCTGGCTCCTCCCACCATCCAAACACATGCACTGATAGGTTAATCTAAATTGTCCATAGGTGTGAATGTGAGAGTGATTGTCTCTATATGTCAGACTTGTGATGAACCGGTAACATGTCCAGGGTGTACCCCGCCTTCGCCCATAAGTAGCTGGGATAGGCTCCAGTGACCCCCGTGACCCTAGTGAGGATAAAGTGGGTTCAGAAAATGAATGAGTTAGTTTTTTGACTTTCTTACATTTAGACCTTGATTAACTCTTTATCGAGCAAGTGGCTATTTTTGTTCATTTTCACATACATTACAAGTAGGGCTGGGCGATAAAGCGATAGCGATATATATCGCGATATAACTTTTCCTCAATAGAAATATGAGACTTGCTCGATACAATTTCAATAGAATTAATTTGTCCATGTTTTGACAGACATAAGAACAGCCAATCATAATTAAGTAGCACCACACCAATCACGCTAGAGCCATGTCAAGTTAGGTTGATGCACACAGCACAGGCGTAAGAGCAGCTGCAGCACACATGCACATTTTTGGGCTGCAGCGGGAGGTAACGAGTGTTCCCTGGGGAGAAAATATGACCGAGAACTCGGGCGACGGGGGTTACTGAAAAGTAGGGTGCGAACCGTTTCAGTTCTGGCGTACAACAGAGGCATAAAAGCCAGGAGTTGGACGGTCAAAGCATGTTGTTTCACTTCGGTTTACGCCAGTTAATATCACGGAGGTACGCATGCCTTGACAGATTGGGGGTGAATAAAGTGGGTGGGATATAATACATAACAGTGTGGGTGGGGGGGATTTCTAAGAGCAGAGGGAGCAACATATGCATTTCTCTCTCTCTCTCTCTCTCTCTCTCTCTCTCTCTCTCTGATGTCTTCACAACTAACTTATGAGTAACGGAAAATTTAAGCTTGACAAAAAATAGTGATTTGATTTATATCATGATACACATCGATATTGTCTGATATGAAAAAAATTATCGTGATATGATTTTTTTTTTCCATGTCGCTCAGTCCTCATTACAAGACAGTGACAGCAACAGTTACAGTGAGTCAACAGTCTCAGGTCCAATGTGGTCTCCAGGGTCTGTAAGGTCCACCTGTGCATGAACAGCAAGTGGACCTGCTTTGTTCGGTACCATGAAGTAATGGTACTAATGTAAGGAATTATGTTCGAAGGGATCATGTGGATGTGGACAGGGGTCTGGATCTGTGTGTATGATGTTCTAATGTTCTAAAATACATGTTCCTTTCACTTTTTGCATGTGTTTTTCTTATATTTTTTACATATGCTTCTTGTTTTTTTTTTTTTGTTTTGTTTTTTTTGCTACTTCTGCTAACTTCACTGACATTGATCCTCTACATAACAATGTAAAAAAAAAAGTAAAAATTCACAAAAGTAATACATTCTAATGTCCTCCAATAACACACTAAGGTTGAAATTTAGAATTTCAGAGTATTTCTAAGAGTGCCCTATTAAGGGTTAAGGTCTTTAGGATGTGACGGTAATTACTTTGCACCTACTTATTCTAAACACACTGCAGACCCTAGGAACGGGCAAAGCTTGATGAGGAAACAAGACAAGGGAAATGGAAATATTTATGAGGACATTTGTCAGTTGGAGGAAGTGTAGGGGAACTCTGAAGAAAATTAAATGTTTAGTGAAGAAGGAAAGCATGAATTGCATTGAACCTCAAACAGAGTTCAAGGTAGATGTGGAGGAGAGTGGGCGGGGGGGGGAGACTGAACAGGGAGTTATGAGATGAGCCAACAGTTTCCTGACACGTTCATCTCTCTATTCGAGGAGTAATAAGATTTTTATCTCTTGAAGCAGTGACATTGGTTTAAAAAAAAAAAAAAAAAAAAAAGCCTCATTGTGTGTGAAACCGTTATAGAATGAAGAATAAAGCCAAAGAGGAAAATAAAGTATGTAAAGTAACAATGCACAGAGGGAGTTTTTTCATTTCTTGTCGCTAAATGTCTATATATGTTCACAGAGTCGTGAATTAACTACTGAATTTGTGCTTAACCCTTAAAGACCCAGTGCTACTTTTGTGTTAGTTCCCAAACAAACGTTTCCATGTAATAAACCTTTCTTAAATGATTCATCACCATTATTAATGATAATATTATCCTCTTTATTTTGCTTTTTTTTTCCCAGTGTAAATCATGTATTTTCCTATATTTTATTCACTGATCATGAAGATGTTCATAAAACTCAGAGTAAAGTCGAGGGTTATTTTATCAGAAATAATATTGTCCCCTGTATTTTGCATTTTTCACTGTAAATCATGTATTTTCCTATATTTAATTTAGATGTTCATGAAAACTGAGTTAATTCAAACTTCATGTCAAAACAGAAAAGAGAAGAAAAAGTGACTTCATTAGCAAAATATATCATTAACTGCGTATAAAAACAGCATCTACAACCTTATTTTGTTGATTTTCATTCATGTTCATTTTTTATTCAGTATTTCATTTTTGTTTTTTTGTTTTTGCTTAATATCTCCATGTTATTTATTTTATTCTTAACTGTCTTACTTGTTTTGTTCATTTTATTTATTTAATTTTTTTTCCTCCCATTTTTGTTCAGTTTATTGACAAGTGTGTCCATCCACTGTCACTGATCCAACTCCATGGGTTTTACTGGTGAATCAGTGTTGTAGAAGATGACAGTGTTTCCACGGTAACTACAGAGCCTCTGAACGTCCAAATGGGTCATATCTGATCACCGTGAAAAGATGACAAACTGCATTTTACACCAATTATTAACATGTATTGATAGGATTAATGGATCAACAGGTATTAAACAGTTTATATCAGTAGATGGTTTTGGTTGACGGTGGATGTTCGGGTCTTTGAGGGTTAATTTCCATTTTATGCAACTTTTGACTTATACTGCGCTAAATCTCAGAGGTAAATACCTAACTTTTTATTTCACTACATGTCTGACAGCTTTAGTTGCATCTCAGATTAAAGCTTTTCATCCCATAAAATGACTGAAAACCAGCTATATCCAAATATGTTTGCAATAAACTGAAGGATGACGTTTTCATTTATGGGTTGAAATTACAATTCCCCTACTTCTTTTAAAAAAAACATGAATGTTTGTTTGCAGTTTTGACAGCATTCTACTACATCTCAAGATAAAAAAAGTCACAAGAAAAGTTGCCTTGAGTTTTTAGAGATACTTTGTTCTCAGGACAGCGATGCTATAAAACAATGAAAATAGAATGTGTACTGTCGATTCAACAGCCAATAGATTAGAAAGTAGTTGAAATGTGCTCAACCTGAAACATGCAGGGCAGTAAAATGAGTCAAAAACATCACATATAATAATAAAATAGACCGTTTAATATGGACCATTTAACTGCAAAATGGTCATTTTTCCTACTTTAACCCTTCTAAGCCTTAGAATTATTCCAAATAAATTTTCCTCTGCATTTAACCTTTCCTAAGTTATTTATCACCCTTTATTGTAACATTATACTGTCTATTTTACTGTAAAAATCAAGTATTATCCTATGTTGAAGTCACTGATCATGTAGATGTTCATAAAAGCTCAGAGTAAATTCAGATGTTATCAAAACAGAGAAAAATGAAGAAAAAGTGACTGTTTTCTTCAGCAAAATATATCATTAACTGAGCAGAAATACAAATGTCTACAACCACTAAATGAATCCAAAAACACCATCAATAATAGTAAAACACTGACAGGAACACTTTTACTTTTCAAACTTGAAGTACACTTTGCTGAAGATACTTTGCAATACTTTTATTGCAAGGTTTTGCAGCAGACATTTGACTTCTTACACAATTCTTTTCCGTCAATACTTTTTCCACAACTGCACAGATGATGCTTGAAAGCGGAAATCCACTTTGGTTCTCCCTTAACAAACCAAAATTAGTTAAACAGTGATTACATAACATTATCAGTGACTCTGAGGAGGAGTTACTGGACTCATTCCGCCGAACATCTGCCTGGTTCAGCCTTCACTGTGAATTAAAGTCTTCAATCAAACCCTAATTAAACTTAGGAGGTTTTCTGTTCGCTGTTTAATGCTCCAGTCTTTGCGTCGGTGCTCAGGAGGTCCTGAAGGCCAAAAGCCTGTTCCAGAGTTTCTCAATATTGATGTTGAGTTTGCTGATATCAGGTGGGTTTTTAATGAGCAGGTACGAGCCTCCGAAAGCAGCTCCAGTCACACAGACCAGCAGGCTGCAGTTTATGACCTGAGGAAAATAAAGAAAGAAATCAGTGTAGAGTTGAAGGCTGTCTGTTTAATTCTTTGCTCATCTTATTTCAGGTAATATTTGACCCTGAATTTCCTCTTCGAGTCATTACTTGTAATAAATTACATCACAAATACAGAGAAAATGCTGTAATTTGCAACACATGGCACCTTTATGATTATGTCAATTTCCTTGTGACATATAGATGAGATGCACTTCTTAAAAGGCTGAAAAATGCTAAAGCCTACATTTCCCACAATGCATCTGTCTGACGACTTTCTCCTGTTTTACCATATACAACTTTTCTTTTAATGTAGGAAAGTGGAACATATAGACTTAAAGATGATATGCACTTTCTTTCATTGATAGTATGACTTGAATGCTGAAAATGCTAAAGCCTACATTTCCCATAATGCATCTGTACGACCACTTCTTGCCTGTTTTACTGTATTTCGCATTTTTTCTAATGGAGGAAAGTGTGACATATAGACTTGAAGATAAGATGCACTTTTTTTCATTGATAGTAAGACTTGAGGCTGAAAAATGCTAAATCCTACATTTCCCATAATGCATCTGTCTGACCTCTTTCTGCCTGTTTTGTGCTTAAAGCACAACATCATACGTGTTTTTTTTTTCTTGATTTGCATCAGTTTTACATGAAGCGCAAATCTTGGCATTTTGTGCACAAATTAATTTAATTTGCAAGTAAATCAAGAAAATGTTTTATTCAGGGCATCGTGGGTCTGCAAAGTCATATTTTGCTTGTAATTATTCAAAGGAACAGAGACGTTTATTAATATACAGATCTTTTATGGACACTATACCTCTTCCACTCCACTCCTTAAATACTGCATCCGTAGTTGAGGGAAGAAAGGCATGATTAAGCCAGACCGGAGAGAGCACCGATGCATCTCATAAAAGTACATTATTTTTGTTAAATTATGAGTTGTTTTTTTTTTTAAACTATGACATTATTCTCATAGTATTATTGCTTTATTCTCAAAATATTCCGATTTTACTCTCTCAAAATTCTGACTCTTTTTGGAACCAACTTTACTCTCATAAAATTACAAGTTTTATCTCTATATTTTGCGACTTTATTCTCATACTATTATGGCTTTATTCTAGTAAAATTCTGACTCTTTTTGTAACTAATTTTAGTCTCATAAAATTACAGGTTTTATCTCTGTATTTCTCATAATATAATAGCTTTTTTCTGGTAAAATTATGACTCTTGTTGTATCCGACTTTTTTCTCACAAAATTATGTGTCTTATCTCAATATTTTATGACTTTATTCTTGCAGTGACAGGTGTTTTTTATTTTCTTATGTGGCCCTAATAGGCCGTCGTAGACCGGAGTCGAAGCCGAGGATGAACCAGATAACTGACGTGTCTCCAAGCTGCGAAAAACAGCTTTATTTTAGCGCCCGACATTGGGAATTTACCTGGATGAAGTGTTTCCTCCTTTCATCCTCAGTACTGATAATATGTGACTTCAAAAGGAACCTGAATTCAGTACTTAATAATGAAATGTTCCGTAAGAGCGAGCATTAGCAGATAAAAAACAAAGTGCGGCAGAAGAAAGCGCCTTCTCTCAAAGCGTCTTACCTTGTTTTGCCATTGCCAGCGCTTCACTGCGTCATGGTATCTTGTCCTGGTAAACGTCACCTACAAAAACAGACAGCCAATAACCAAGAGGAGTTCACAGAGCCTCTTTACAATTTAAAAAAATGTATTACAAAAACAACTGATGAGATGTGTTCATCAGATTTGTTCTATGTACTCAGTGGTTATTTAAGTTTGAATGCGCGGCGTGGGATCATGTGCAGCCGAAACACTAGTCGCTCTTCCATTAGAGATATGCGCAAAAATTTTACAGATATTTGTTAAATGTCGAAAAAACAGAAGTGCGCAATGTCAGTTTTTTCCATTAAATCATAAATACGATGGTTTGTTTACTTATTATTTCAAAATGACATGAGAAGTCATTCCATAAACATGGAATGTAAATATCGTGTTGATTTACAGATATATTACATATATTACAGATAAAAATTAATACATCATTTGCAATTAATACAGCGATGCAGTAACAATAAATAAGAGTTAACACATCCAATAAGTACAACTTTCACATATGGTACATCATAGATTTTATTGTATTCTTATTATATCAAAACAGAACAAATTTTGAAGAAAAGGTGACTTTTTCAGTCAAATCTCTCATTAAATGGACACAAACCCAGCGTCTCCATCCACTGTCACTGATCCGACTCCATGGGTTTTACTGCTGAATCAGTGTTGTAGAAGATGACGGTGTTTCCATGGTAACTAAGGAGCCTTTCAACGTCCAAACGGGTCATAGCTGATGACCGTGAAAAGATGAAGAACTGCATTTTACACCAATTATTGACATGAATTGATAGAATTAGTGGATCAGCAGTTTCTCTCCAGTGCCCACATAGAGGTGCGTTAACCCATAAAGACCCAAAAAGCCAGTGGTGACTAAACCATCTACTGATCTAAACTGTTTAATACCTGTTGATCCTCTAATCCTATCAATACATGTCAATAATTGGTGTAAAATACAGTTTGTCGTCTTTTCATGGTCATCAGATTTGACCCATTTGGACGTTCAGAGGCTCCGTAGTTACCGTGGAAACACCGTCATCTTCTAGAACATTGATTCACCAGTAAAACCCAGGGAGTTGGATCAATGACAGCGGATGGAGACACTTGTCAATAAAATTAATCGATAAAATGAACAAAAATGGGGGGAAAAAATGAACGAAATGAATAAAAATAGATAAGACCCTTTAGAATAAAATAAATAACCTGGAGAAATTAACTGAACTGAAATGGACAAAATGAATAAAAACCAACACAATAAGGTTGTAGATGGTGTTTTTATACGCAGTTAATGCTATATTTTGCCACAGAAGCCACTTTTTCTTCAGTTTTTTTTCTGTTTTGACATAATGAACGTTGAATTAACTCAGTTTTCATGAACATCTAGATTTAATGTAGTAAATTAAATATAGGAAAATACACGACTCACAGTGAAAAATGCCAAATACAGAGGACAATATTATTTGTGATATAATAACCCTCAACTTTACTCTGAGTTTTATGAACATCTACATGATCAGTGAATTAAATATAGGAAAATACATGATTTACACTGAAAAAAATGCAAAATAAGGAGGATAATATTATAATCAGTGGTGATAAATCACTTAAGAAAGGTTTAATACATAGAAAAATTCATTTGGGAACTTCCATATTTACTTTTCATTTTGTAATAATTTCTGCAGATCAGTGTATTCATTTGCTTTTGTAATAAATTTAACTGTAAAGAGACTTTTTGGACGTGTTGTATATTTTGATGTAACGCAAGTAATTGACATATGAAGACACTCACCATCGTGTACAGTGGGATGATGGTCTTGGGCATGAGGACGTGGAGGATGTTATCGACATGCTTCCGGAAAAGGAACCATTTTGAGTTGACGTGAGCTCTCATCTTGGAAGAAACAAAAGAGCATGTGCGTGAACACCCTGTCGTTCACATGGTAACATCACATCGCACAAATACTACTCTCTATTTTTAACATCCCGTCAGTGTAATCAAAGCGCTCGTCGGGTCTCATCCGACCAATCAGATGATACACGGCGCTTTCTCCACTCTCTCTCGTCTTTGCTGCGGTAAATGAGGGATTAATTAAGAGCTGCACATGGAGGTCACTGACGATTACCACCAGTACGCAGAGTAATTACTGACATTTTGTTGGTGAAAACGCTAAATGCCAGATGGCTGCAGAGCTCTCCAAGAGGAGAATAAAAATGGAATTAGAAAGCCTAAAACTGTGAACTGCCCTTCAGTGACAGTCTGTTTTAAACAAAACCTGCAGAAACTATGGTTGGTTTGTCTCATGTGCAGAAGATTTGACTCCTGAGTCAATGATAGTTAATATCTTCAGTGTCATTTTTGCATTTCAGTCATCCCACGGGCCGGATTGGACCCTTTGGCTGGCCAGTTTTGGCCCACAGGTCATATGTGTTTTGTTTTTTTGTAACCCACCACCACCCCCTCTTTGGAGGACAACTTTATTTTTAATCACAGCTTGTGTTAAAGTAAACTTTATATTCATCCATTTCTTGTTTGTTTACATATACATAGAAGAAGGGCTCATATAGACAAAAGTGTACAGGGACAGGACGAGACAAGACAGTGGGACAAAACACACGTAAGACAAGACAATAGGGCAAAACAGACATAAGACAAGACAATAGGGCAAAACAGACATAAGACAAGACATAAGGCAAGACAATAAGGCAAAACAGACATAAGGCAAGACGGTGGGACAAAACACCCATAAGACAAGACAATAGGGCAAAACAGACATAAGGCAAGACAATAGGGCAAAACAGACATAAGGCAAGACAATAGAGCAAAACAGACATAAGGCAAGACGGTGGGACAAAACACACATAAGACAAGACAATAGGGCAAAACAGACATAAGGCAAGACGGTGGGACAAAACACCCATAAGACAAGACAATAGGGCAAAACAGACATAAGGCAAGACGGTGGGACAAAACACACATAAGACAAGACAATAGGGCAAAACAGACATAAGACAAGACGGTGGGACAAAACAGACATAAGGCAAGACGGTGGGACAAAACAGACATAAGACAAGACAATAGGGCAAAACAGACATAAGAAAAGACAATAGGGCAAAACAGTCATAAGGCAAGACGGTGGGACAAAACAGACATAAGACAAGACAATAGGGCAAAACAGACATAAGGCAAGACGGTGGGACAAAACAGACATAAGACAAGACAATAGGGCAAAACAAACATAAGACAAGACTGTGGGACAAAACTAAACCCTAACCCATTAAAATGAACAAGAAATTGAAGAAAACAAGGGGTGGTCTAATCATTTTTTCCACAACTGTATGTAGACGACAGGGAAAAGTTTATAAAATGCATAATTCCATTTAAAAAAGCAAAATATCACTCCTTTAACAGGTGGATTAAGTCGGGTAAGTCCACACAGAAGGTCCAGGTACCAAGTGCACGGCCCGCCACTGCCTGTAATAAAGCGTCCAAAAAAGATCTAAAGTATTGGGAAATGGATGCATTACTTCGACGTAGTTATACATGGCCAGGTCTGCGATGGCGTGGTCGTCTGGAACTCGCACTCTTGTATATTCAGGCAGCACAGCACCTGAATGGATAAAAAAAACCACAAACAGCAAAGTTTGAGTGACATATCATCGGTTCTTTTTTTTTTTTTTTTGCAACTCGCTTTTTATTGTTTTTTTTCTTTCTTTTCACCCATTACACATTTTCCAGTGATACAACAGAATAGAATTATAAAAAAAGATATATATATCAATAAAAATATACCCATCAAATGTTTAAAAACACACACACACATTTTTACTGTCAATTTTGTTATATAGGATATGTTATTACATTATAACTCTTTCAAGGTAAAATAAGTCCAAGGCCAGGACAATAAAACTTTTACCATAGTACATTGTGGTTTCAAATACCAATCCCTTAAGTTGTCGTATGAATACCCAAGACTGCAGTCGGGTCCACTCAGTTATCTATTCCGTACTTCATTTAAAAAGGGGCCCCATATTGTTTTTTTTTTTTAAATTTCTTCTGTCTGTTATTGATTTTGAAAATCAATTGTTCATAGCTGGCTATTTTAATCATTTCCCCATCCATTCGCTAAAAAGTACGTTATTAGTAGTTTTCCAGTGCCTGAGTACTATTCTACACCCTGTAAGAAGGGCCAGTCTACACCACAGGATTTGCTGAGCTGTCTGTCCTTCTCCTCTCGTACTAATTCCTAATGTACAAAGTGCCGGCTCTCGCACAAATTTGACGTTAAGCGCTTCGTTAATGGATATTATTATATTCTCCCGTAGCTTATGGGTCAGCTGACATTCCTAAAGCATATGTAAAAGTGTTCCTTTGCTCCTGTGACGTCTCCAGCATAGGTCGGAGTCTCGCCGTTTCGATCGGGCCGTTTTACACGGAGTCCAATAACCTCTACGGATAATGTTGTATTTAATTAATCTGCTCTGTATCTCTCTTGATGTCTTCTACCATGACCCAGTTATATCCTGCCATGCCTCCTCTGTTATTTCCTGCCCTTGGTCTTCCTCCCAGGCTTTCTTAAGTCCTGAAAGTCCTGGTGGGTGAGACCGTCTCATTAAATCATAAAAATTAGAGGTTCGTTTTCTCTCCCGTCGCTTGTCCTTCACCATTTCCGGGGGGGTGGCTATATGGGTTTTTTTTGTTTGTTTTTTTTTTTGTTGTTAACATGTTCTTTTGTTGGAAACTCCTAGAATTAGTCCGGATTCTTTTTGGTCTCATTTTTATAAATTTATTGAATTGACTTGATCTCACCACAAACAAAGTATAACTCAGCTGAAGGCCCACCCCAGTCAGGAGGATCCATGAGCCACGAACAAAGCAGAATACAGCTGAGGACCATCCACCCCCCCGAGAGGAGAATGAAATGGCCCCGATATGTTAACACAGATTCCTTTTATATTCCTTGTAAACTGATCCCCAATCCATGGGCTGACCCCTGCTGGGCTAGGTGGCTGGTCACCAGCAATGGACTGGTGTTATCTGATTCTAAATAAACAGATGTTTACTCCTATACTGACTGTTTTTAAATCTTATCTCCTGTGTTTTACAATCCTTTGTGGGCATGTGTAATTAAAAATGAGCCTAAGGTGAAACCTAAGTCCTGTGTTCTTGAGTCTGTCAGTTTTTTGTATTGACCAAGATATGACCTATAAGAACTTTACCACTCACCACTGACACAAAGGAATCTAGTGAAACAAAGGAATCCTACCTTAACATTAACTACTAATTACTAAAATGATTAAACTAAAGACTGAAGACTCAACTGTCAGGATTAAAATAACATTTCAATGTCTTGCATTGTTTTTGTTTTTTTTTTTTTTTTTATTTTAGTTTTGTGTTTTTTCTTCCCCTCTTTGGTTTTGATTTGTCCAATTAATTTTCTTCCTTTTCTATTTGGAAATTAAAAGTAGGGTAGGAGATGTTTTCCTGGAGCATTTTTTACTATATTGCTTAAAATCCCCTTCAGACCCTGATTGCAACCAATTAATTAAATAAATAGTCAAACACAAAAAAAAAAAAAAAAAAATAGTAATAATGTTAGTCACCTGTGGAACAGACAAGACTGAAAAAACACCATCCAATCATTTTAACCGACCCATTGAAATGATTGAATGGTAATACGTCTATCAAACTCAACTGTCATTTGTCCCTCCCCCCTCGTGCACGAATTGCACGTTCTCAGAGCCTTGGAGCACTAGTACAGAAAACGAAGCCAGAGCCAGAGCTTTGCTAGCTATAGTAGCTATATTAGGATGTGAAGTTCGCCAGCAAGCTGTTTTGTTACAAACATAAATCACTAGGAAATGTAACGTTATCCAGATAGGTATGAATTGGGGCTGTTTTGCTGACAAACACAACAGTGAAATGCACAGATTACAGCGAATTGTTGCTGTGCAGCACTCGTGAACCCTCGGGGACAAGCATTGCGCATTCCAGTACTCTGGAGGCGTGGCTTCGGGGGGAAGTCTGAAGAAAGAGGTTTGGACTTTTGAATTGTATATTTTCAAAATGTAGCTTGCTCGAACCATTTTCCAGGATCTCCTACCCTACCTTTAACTGGTACAGTAGCTAACATTATTCAGTGAGCTTTGTTGTCAAGGAGTGTTCGTGATTGTATGTGATCGATGTTTGACCTTGACGATCGATAAAATTAGTTATTAAAAAAAAAAAAAAAACACTTACTGAAATCCTCGTTAAACTGATTCATGATTTCATCAAACACAATGCAGTCTTCAAAGCCCTGCGGAGCACAAACGCAACAATTAGTCTCCATTTAATTCCTCTCCGGTGTGTCTTTTTAGCGCTACTCACAGCGTTCATTCCCTGCCCGTAGAAAGGTACGACAGCATGGGCCGCGTCGCCCATGAGAACACATTTGTCACCGATGTGATACGGGGAGCACTTGACAGACACCATGGCCTGTGCGGGCAATCGGAAGTAATCCCTCTTGAGCGCATCACTGCAAGGCACAAATGGAGATGAGACCATTCCAAAACTGTTAAGAGCTATTCATTCTGACAGTTGTATTTTTCTTAACAAGGCACTTGGGTTTTGCCTCACACACGAGTCTGTCACATGTGAGTAAACGAAAACAACCGTGATCGCTCTGCCGTGGTACAAATATCAGGCGAACATGGGAGTGTAAGCATGCGGTCGGCTGAGTCTTCCTCAGGCCTGAAAATAAAGTCGACCCTCAGTTGATGGGAGTAAACGGAACAGCCTGGGGGGGGCTTGGGAAGCTAATACCCCCACCCCCCCCACCCCAGTCTCTCACCGTCACCCGCAACATACGCTTCACCCAGAATTAAACCCTCCCTGCACAAAGCCATGTTACTGTAAGTTTGTAATTTCACACTTCACAGATGATGCCTGTGGATGTGGACGAACCCGAGTGGAAGGCGAGAAATGGAAGTATATGTTTTTTTTTTTGTTTTTGTTTGTTTTTTTGCGAATGGCTTGGTTTGTCGGAAGGAGAATGTGACTTACGCTCCTATTAGTGGAATGGCGTCAGGGAAGTAAGTCTGGAAAAACGTAATGACTCCATCTCCTGTGGTCATCTTCTCGAACTCATCGAAGGGCATGAAGAGGGTGCAGGTGAAAGTCTTGTCCTGACGCAGAAAATAAACACAACACACAGTGATGTTAGAGTTCCATCCATGTTTTTACAGTTTGTTCCAAGAAGTTGTAAGTCACTAACTTACAGATCAACTCCTGCTCATGTTCTCCTGAGACCCAGAAGACGAACGGCTTTGGCTTTTTTACATTAAATAACTGTCTTGATTGGAAACATCGTACTGCAGGGGTGTCAAACTCATTTTAGTTCAGGGGCCACATACGGTCCAAAAAGATCTGAAGTGGACCAGACCAATAAAATAATAACATTTACATAATATATAATATATAAATAATGCCAATTCCAAACTTTATATGTGTAACTTCTATGTTTTAGAGTGAAAAAAGCTACATCTATAAACTATCCTGTAAAAAAAAAAAAAAAAGGGAAAAAGCTGAACAACCATGAACGAAATGCAATTTATTAAGAAAAATAAGTGCAGTTTACAATTTTATGCCTCAGCTTCTCATTTGCACATGTTCATTATAACTTACAGATCACTGTGGATCTACAAATACACAAACATTTAGTAACAGGCTGAATATTGTTAAAATTACACCTACTTCTCTTAAGATATTTCAGCGTGTTCATATTTGTTCAGGTTATTCACATTTTTTGTGAAAAGTTAGTTTGTAAATGTAAACATGTTCATGTAATTTTACTTTTTTACACTAAAACTAAAGGAGAGGAATTTGGAGTTGTCCTTATTTATAAGTTATTATGAGATGAGATGGAATTGGGCTGAATTTTGTTCCTGAACCAAAATGATTAACATCTTAAGTGAATTTTTTTGCACTTACAAATTTCTCTCACAGGCCAGATTGTACTCTTTGGCGATCTGGTTTTTGTCCACGGGCTGTACGTTTGACACCTGTGTTCTACGCACAAGTACATAAAGTAAATAAAGTTCTTCTACACACAAGTGCTGCAGGACTTGTTCATCATGGATTTTTCCACTGTTACCGCTTTTGTTCTGATCACCTTTCAGTTTTTAATGAATACCTCACAAGGTTATATCATGACTTATCATGAAAGTATGGTGGATTAAACTCATTATAAGTATATTATGACATTATATGTATATATAACATTAACAAAAAATACTTTACAAAACCTGAGGTAGCTTTATACAGTAGATGTGTGCCAAATGGGTGACATTTGTACTATATTTAATGGTGTATTTTAACATTCAGATGGAATCTTCCGACTCAACTCAGAGCATGTGATGAGTGATTTTCTTTCAACATTTAACCCTTAAATACCTGAACATCTGCCAGTGACCAAAACATCTACTGACCTTAACTGTTTCATAGTAGTCTGAGATTAGACATAGTATTAGGAGTACATTATGGGATTATAGTGCAGTTCATTATGTCAGTTCTATTATAGTGCAGTTCATTATGGGATTACTGTACAAGACATGAGGTGGTTGCATAGTATTAGTAATATGGTACCAAACAGGTGACATACAGTTGTAGAAAAATAATTAGACCATCAAAAGTCATCAGAAACAGTGGTTATGCAATCCAGTCCTAACTCCTGTGTGTATCATGTGACTAAAACAGACAGAAAAGAAAACATGGAA
>JAPQRP010000009.1:30854819-30885974 GCA_037367295.1 Apogon hyalosoma | reverse complement strand
TTCTGAAGGACATTTTACTAGCTCTGGCTTTTGACATACTTAATTATTGTGAGAAATTCTGTAAGGACTTTTTCCTGTTTCTCAGCATCCTTTGTGCCAAAAGACACCCTAAACCTCCGGTACACAAAAGCTGATTCTAATAGCTTCAAATACAAGGCAAATGCTCACAGGTTTCTCAAAGACGGTCTCAGCTTGAATGATTTTACAGATTTAAGTATGCTACATAAAACCTTTTATCGTGGGAGGTAGTTTAGTTTAAAGTGGTTATGTGAGTTGTCTGTAAACCAGTGACTTTGAGTTTATATGCTAATTACTCTAATTTTGTTCAGTGTTTTTTTTTTGTTTTAATATTTTCCATGGCTCTAACACAAACAGAACGGCAAAATGCAGGATATTTAACTAAATGTTCTCACCTACAGAATCACTAGATGAGTTGACATCCATGGTGGTTAAGCTGTTTGGAGAAGTGGAGAACAAGAATGTGCCTATCCCAGAATTCCCTGAGCATCCCTTTCAAGAAGAGCACCTCAGAGTGAGCAGCATCATTATACTTTTGTCACACTTTATAGAGCTCCCACATGATTCCATAGCTTCTGTTTATGTACTGATTCATGTCATTGGGATAACTGGCTGATGGTTCTCTGTCTCATATTTTTGCAGCAATTCTATAAAGTGGTCCCTATCAAAGACATCAGGAACCTGTATGTGACTTTCCCAATCCCAGACCTCCAGAAATACTACAAATCCAACCCAGGACATTATCTGGGACATCTCATTGGTCATGAAGGACCTGGAAGTTTATTATCTGAGCTGAAATCTAAAGGTAGGACACCAAGCAAACTTCCAAGGTAAAGAGGAGTTTGTTAGAATATTACATTAACCCTTTAGGTGTTGGAGTTATTTTTATTTTTTTCAAAAAATATTAAATTTTGACAGTTTTCAAAAAGCTGTAGCTTGGAAGTGGTTAGAAATAAATGAGAAAAATATTGAATATGACTCAAAGTTTATAATCGAGTAAATGTACCCATCTAATTTGCATATTGTGACATCACAGGGCGGCAATAGAAGATTGGAACTTTTGGTGAAATTGGACTCTGAACATATTTGCATGGAAGTTTTGTTTGTGGGTTTTTTTTTTTTGTCATCTTGTCCTTTAAAATAAATCAAATTAAACATGAGTAGAAAATAAAATGCAGTAAGTTTCAATAGCTTTTTAGCCATGGAGCAGAGTAGCCAAATCTGTCCTTATCTATCAAAACTAAACTAACGTTATTTACTTGCTAAATAAGCTCGGGACCACACCTTTCAAATTCTATTTTCTACTTAACTTTGAATAGAAACATGCCCTAATATAGTGTCAGGAATAAAGAGCAGATGTCCACCATTTATTTGTGGGTGGTTAAAAGGTTTGGAGCTGTGGTCTGTTTCATTCAGTTATGTTGCTTGTCAAAATATTGCAACTTTGACACTTAAAGGGTGAATAATTTAGGTGAAATATTGGCTTCTAAAAAATTGCTATCAAAATTCTTGTCAGTTATATTACTGCTTTAATATTGTTGTCACCTTTAAGTGCTTTCTTCCCATTTAATTATTTATCATGGACAAATGATAAACATTGTACATATTTGTGGAATTTACAAATGAATATTAGTTGCAGTGTCAAGGTGTTTAATATGATTGTTGGTGTTTTTAGGGTGGGTCAACACACTTGTCGGAGGGCAAAAAGAAGGAGCCAGGGGATTCATGTTCTTCATCATTAATGTGGACTTGACAGAGGAGGGTCTCTGTAAGTATTACAGTGTACATGATGTAATTTATTATGAGCCTTACATGTGATTCTGAGTCTTGCTACTTTTGTGATGACGTTCATTGAGACATATCTCTTTGCAGTGCACGTCGAGGACATAATCTTCCACATGTTCCAGTACATTCAGAAACTGAGGACAGAGGGACCTCAGGAGTGGGTGTTTGAGGAGTGCAAGGTATTTCATTTTGTCTGTTCAGCCACAACATGTCCGGGTGTGAGGATCGACTCGAACGTGTCATTTGTGGTTTGTTGAGAAACAGGTCTTGTTCAGACTGCACGCCAGACTGGTTTGGTAAACAGGGTTCAACAATGACATTTTCTTTTACTTGTTCTGGAATATGCATCAGAAATTTTTTTTCTTGCTTTTGTTTTATTTGACAGTTGGCAAATAATAGCATCACATCAGACCAAAGTTGACTACTATCTTTAATCGGCTCATAAGACCAAAGATTCATAAGGAGTTGAGCTTAAATCTACTTGCAAAGGTCTGCAGTATTCTGAAATTCAGTTCACATCAGTGCAATAAAACTAGATCTTTTATTGTTTCAATAGCATCAAGTCTGCATTCTGAGTGAAGTGCAAGCTTTGAGGTGGATGTAATTTATAGCAGCTTCAAATATGAATGAGACTGGTGAGTTAGTTGTTACAGCTGTATTTCTGGTGTTGATGAAATGGTGTCAATTTCTCTAGTATATTTCTGGAGGAGTTGCATCGTTAAGAGGATATGGTAATAAAAACTGAAAATGTTACAACATTTTACTGGAAGAATAGCTGATAATAACTCTGCTCTTTGTATTAACATTCAAGCTACAACCCACACACTGTGAGAACAACATATATGATATAATGCTACATTCTAAAACCTGCCTTCAGCGGTTTATTTTGTTGAATTGAGATGTAGCAGTTCCCACCACTGCAGTATTCTAAAACTGTTTTCTCTTTGGTGTAAACTGGCCATTAGCAACTTTCATCATTAGCTTAAAAAACATGTTTTACTCTTTCACTTGTTGCCTGTTTGGACAAATAAGTTTCTAGATTTACTAGGCTGAAATAGTGCTGGTTTTTGTTCTCGACTCCTGGTATATCTAGATTGATTTTTAGAAAATCTGTTGACCATAAAAACTCAAAATATGACTTTTGCAGATCTGATCCACATTTAGAGGTGGTTAGGAATGCAGTTCAGATTCATACACATTCATGACTCGCTCTCAAATTTGGCTAAAAATTAAATTTACGTCAATCACATTATGACGCATCACAACAGAAGCACTGGTCAGAATCCATGCTGCTAATAGCACAGCAGTGTTTTGGACAACGTGGATGTCCAGTGGGTTGACACCAAAATAAACCATCTGCTGGCAACTTGACAGCATGACTCTGACAGTAGATGATGGAGCTCCATTTCTCATCCTTCCAAGTCAGAAAGCTGTGCCACCTGGGTAATCTTTGTTGTTACCACAACTCATACAGAGAGGTTGGTGATGCCTAAGAACACAATCGGATCACTTGCGAATAACAGTGCAGACAGTTTGTCTTGACTGTCCGATTAGAGACACAAATGTGATTTTCCTGCAGTCTGAACAAAGCAAAACACTGATGCCAAAATTCTTTAAAATGTGAGTAAACTAGATTTTTCACCTTTCTCACCTGTTCCATCCTCTGTCCCTTCAGGATTTAAACAAAGTGGCCTTCAGGTTCAAGGACAAGGAAAGACCTCGTGGATATACTTCCAAAGTGGCTGGTTTACTACATGTAGGTTCCCCTCTTCCTCTGCAAAGGTCGTCTCCATAGCGACATGATGCAGCTCTTTGCGTCTGTACCTGCTGTCGTCATCAGGCTGCCCGGTGCTGCTGCTGTTGTATCTCTATTTAGAGCAAAGAGGTTTTTGTAGAGGCATGGTCTGAATTGGGCTATATGTTCTGAAGCACAGGTTCTGTGTTACTGTAGCAACAAAAACCACTGACTGGAATACTTAATGGTGTGTGCTTGTGCTTTATTACTGCACCAGTCCGGTGGTGTTTGGTTCACCATTTTTCTCTGTCCTCCACTGTAACAAGTGATGTATAATACTCATTTCACAGTTTTATTTCAATATAGCTTCATCATATTATGTAGTAACCATTTACTCAAATGGTAACTTTTAACTTTCAGCTGCTTCAGTCATTGACATATTTCTTTATGCACAACTTAAGCCTTTTCCAAATGTGCATGTAGTCTGACACTACAAGTAGAGCACTAAGTACCTTTTCTCTCTGTGTTTTAGTACTACCCAATTGAAGAGGTTCTAGCAGCAGAGTACCTTTTGGAAGATTTCAGGCCAGATCTGATCGAGATGGTTCTGGATAAACTGAGACCAGAGCATGTCAGGTCAGTGTGACAACGTCAAGTCTTTGGTCATGTACACTGATGTTTCAACAGTTTGTGTCTGTTCATATAAGCTGCTTTCATGGGTGAAGTATATGTTAATGAAAGATTAGAGGAACAGCAGTAATGTATTTCCCAAAATAAAGCTGGGCTAATGAAATGTGACACATGACTTAATATGATAAGTCTTCAAAGTAGAACTTTTGTTCTCTTATTCATTTTGCACTATTAACAATATTGATTCTAAACTGTGCATACATAAATTATGTATGTAACACAGAAGGAATACCTCAGAAATACCATCTATGCCTCTGAAACTGGTGCTGGCACTGAAAGATGACAAATAGGTTTTGTTGCTTTCAAGCTGTGATCAAAGTGCTGCGTTCCTTTTGATATTTGGATGAACCAGCTCCTCAGTTTTCTTCCCTGAAAGAAACGCCGACAACTTTACACATTTCATTATCTCTCCAGCTTCAAAACAGGACATTTTGGAGTATCAGGAGATGTGCTCAGGAATACATAATCAAGTTTTAGGCTCTGTACTGGAAATAGAAGTTTCCCAAAAGGATTTTACATTTGCACTTTGAGACCTGATTTTGTAAACCAGTTCTTATGTTATGTGAAAATCCACACAGCATGATATCACTGACTCAGTTTGTAGCTGTAGTAAAACATCACAATGTTGGAACCTAAATCAAAATATCTAGAGATTGTGATTATACAGCTTTCTGTTAAACTTTCAGTTTTTCAATTGATCTCCAGTGATGATATAAATGCCAAATAATAAAAACAACAAATGCCTGGAATAGTTTTAGGTAATATAAAAGAAACACCTTTAGGGTTGTCACAACACAGGAATACCTTTTTCAGTACCACAGGGAAAACCTGCTACATCAAAATTTTAGCAGATAAGCTTTGAAAATATAAATGGCTTCCAACAACAGTGTCTGTCAGAAGAGGATGAGGGAGTGGGATTAAGTTTTAAAACTGTCAGATAACCAGAATTGATTTCCTAAATTGTTGAAAGGCTGTTAGGTTTCACAGTTTCATTTTTGAAGCGTGTTTCTGTTGTTTCAAGCAAAGTGCAGATTTGAATCTAGTTGACACTTCAGACTGTGGAGCTTGGATGCCGTCTCTGGCTGACCCTGACAGATTGTGTGCCAGTCTCTCATTTACTGAAGTGCCTATTTAAGTGCAGTGTTGTGCAGCACTGCTCTGCATTCATGGCAGTATTTCCTATTAAAAATCCCATTCCAGCAGTTGCATGAGAAGTTATAGTGAGTTGTGTTGCATCATTAAGATCCTAAAAGTTATGATTTCTCTTTACATTGAATCTCAGCATCTGGTAATCTCTTTTTGTGTGAGATAATTGAAAGTATAATGTTTGTATTGCAGTCAAACATGCCCTCTAAATGGAGCATTATGAGGGCTTATAGGAATTCTAAACATAGCACACGTCAATGAGTCTTTGCTAATAGTTGTCCATTTAGAGCAAAGGTAGCAGCGCACTCACATCTCATATTATGGAGCGTCGGCAAACGAGTATCTAATCAGGTCTGACATAGAAGAATCCATGTAACGTGACCTGGTTCGTCTCTTGTCTTTTTCCAGAGTTGCAGTGGTGTCAAAGTCATTTGAGGGGCAAACAGACCAGACAGAGGAATGGTATGGTACGCAGTATAAACAGGAAGCCATCTCTGAGGCCACCATCCAGGTGAGGCACTGCAGCCACAGCAAATCACACAATTAAAGATCCACTGCCTTCAGTACGACTACCTGCTGAGTATACGTGTGTGTTCCAGAAATGGGCGAATGCAGACCTCAACGGCAAGTTCAAATTACCCATGAGAAATGAGTTTATTCCCACCAACTTTGAGATCTACCCACTTGAGAAAGACTCACCGCCCATCCCCACTCTAATCAAGGCAAGTGTTTTTACTGTGCTGCTCTTACTTCAAAGTATTGTCTGTCATCATTAAGTAATAGCAGTCGACACCCCTTGTTTAACTGAATATTGTTTAAAGTGCCTTTGTCTTTTATATGTTAATGAGCTGGTGTTGTGATTGAGACATAGTGCATTTACCACTGCTTTGTGATTATGTCAAGTGCGCAAGAAGGCTGTTAAGAACAGCTGGCATATATTCCACTTTCTGCAATAATAAAAGTAGCTGCTTCTTTCTTCTTTACCACTGTCGCTCAGCCTGAGGGCAAAGACCAGAGTGTGATCTGCATCTGCTGAATCATTTTTTATTGGACTAGTGTGCATAGCCTGACAATTACAGCTCCCACTGCAAATAACTATATCTGTGCAAAATGAACTGAAGTGTGGATATGAAAATGTGAAAGCCCTTTGTGCTGTTTGTTTCCTCCAGGACACGGCTATGAGCAAAGTGTGGTTCAAACAGGATGACAAGTTCTTCCTGCCCAAGGCCTGCCTGAACTTTGAGTTCTTCAGGTAAATATCTAAACACAAACCATTCGACTGTTTGCAAGTTTGGGCACATGGTCCTGTCTACTTGGCTGCATGAATAAAGCTTTAACAAACAAAGAAACTACAGTTTTATATTTTAAGAAACCACAAAGATGATGAAAAAATATATCATTGACTAGAAGTAGGGGTGGACTATCTGACATTAGAAAAGTTGATGCAGTGAGGCTTTTCAGAAGCTGACTAGAAGATACGACTGAATTTGCAGACACATACGGGGTACTGTTTAAAAGACAACATGGATTGTCAGTCCATGATGAGATGTCACTTTCAAATGTCCTATTAAAAAAAAGAATAGTTGAATTAGGGCTGTGCTATTAATCGATTTTAAATCAAAATCAGATTTTTTAATTAGGACAATTTTTAAAAAGGGGAAATCACCAAATCGATTTCATCTCTCTTGTGCCTCCGAGTCACACACCTCCAGGCTACTGTAGGCTCCTCCCTCCTCCTATCTGTGAGAGCGGCCTTTCACAGAAGTCTGTGTAATGACCACGGACCTTAAATCTGTGATGGATCCGCAGTAGTGATAACAATGTAAGCTGTCGTTTCATGCACGGATCCCCCAGTTCAAATATAACTGCATGGGGGTCAGTCATCTTACGCTGTCCCGCACGGATCCATACCATACCGTCTTCTTCCGATCCGGGTCGTGGGGGCAGCAACCTGAGCAGAAGAGCCCAGACAGCCCTCTCCCCAACACATCCAACAGCTCCAGGGAATCCTGAGGCGTTCCCAGGCCAGCCCAGAGATATAATCCCTCCAGCGTGTCCTAGGTCGGTCTCCACACATGGATCCCCCAATTTAAATATAACCGCATGGGGATCATTCATATTGCATCACGTACACACACATGACTGATGCCTGTCACTGACTTACATTGGTATCACTTCTGTGGGCCCGTCACATGATGCCATCACAGATTTGAGGTAGGGAGCAGTGCCTTGCATTGCGGGCTGTTCACGAAAACGGCTTTCTGACTTCTGTTGTCTTTTGTAGATTTACCCAGAAATTGAAAATTTTGTTTTAAGAGGGAAAAAAAGGATTTTATTTTTGACCAAAATTGTGCCGCCGTATGTTAAATTGAAAACATTAACAACTCAGATGGAGTTTGCATGTTCTCCTAGTGACTATGTGGGTTCTCTCCAGCTTCTGCCCACTGTCCTAAGATATAAATTAATAGGTTAATTGGACAACCTAAATCGCCTGTAGATTTGAATGTGAGGGTGATTGGTTGTTTCTATGTTTCAGCCCTGTGATGAATTGGTGATATGTCCGTGACACACCCCACCTTCACCTATTGATAGCTTTGGCAGGCTGAATCAGTGAATGACCTTCTGATATGATCCTTTGGCCAGATTGCCCACCCCTAAATAAAAGTATAACATGTGGAAATGCCCAGATCTACTTAGAAGCAAGTACCAAGAGCATGCAACCAAAGTAGATAAATGGAGTACGCATTTTTCACTGCAGACTTTTATAATAAAACCAGTTACACATGTTTTCTGGTTTAACAAGTCAAAATATCTGCTGTGGAAAAGGTGTATTCAGTCATCATTTGTGCCTGTGTTAAATCTGCTGCATGACAATTGCTTCATTATCACTGTTCTGCAATGAAATATTCACTCTATCAGAATATACTAGTAAAAATCCCGTATATGAGAACATTTACTCCCACTTAATTCATTTATCTCATTAATTTAAACTTCTTCTGACATGCTTATGTGTATGCATGACTAATGAAATAATGTATGAGCTACTAATAAATGAAGTGCATCTAGACATCTCATTTTTCTTGTAAATTCGTTACTGTTCCTACACCAGTTTAGATGGATGAGCACTTGAGGATCATCTGCTGATTACAATGAGCAGGAGGATACATCAGCTTTGTACCGACAGTAGCTTAGATTTACTATTTCACCTGCAGCCATTCAATTAAATCGAGCACTTAACTGCATCTGGAATCTACTGCTACCATTAAGAGTTATATTCTACTTAATATTTCACCACTGCGATTTTCTCAACAGCCCGTTTGCTTATGTGGATCCATTGCATTGTAACATGGCATATTTATACCTGGAGCTCCTCAAGGACTCCCTCAACGAGTATGCATATGCAGCCGAGCTAGCTGGCTTGAACTATGACCTCCAAAATACCGTCTATGGGATGTATGTAAGTATTAAAAATCTCTCCCATTCATCCTCTATATGCCGCATCCCAAACCTGAAGCCCCTTGCCCTTTTATCATTGTCAGACTAGGCCACCGTAGCTGAACCAGGTCTGGGTTGGTGACATTTCTATGCTTTCTGTGTCTTTGTGTTTTAGAATATGGCACCATTCAGGATGATGTGATTTAAACTAAAAGATTTATACACAAATATTGCAAGTGATGGTCTGTAGTGCTGGAAATAATCTTAAAACTGATTAACTTTCCAACCCAGATCTGTCCAGTTTCAGTGAAGCCTCTTCTCTACCTGCATTTCCCTTTTCATTCTTCATCAATCCATTTCCCTCTTTCTTCACCTTCCTTTTCATTAAACCCCAACAGACTCCTTAGCAGGAGTGCACGGTAGTTTCTCTCATTGCCAGGCATACCGGACTGGTTCCATTTCTGTCTTTTTAAGATTTATTAGGTCTGAACTCACACCTGTACGTATCGCATCAAGTGAAGCAGGTGTAAGTGTATAGAAAATATGTCTTTGCGGGACAGAAAGCTGGTCACGAGGCTGCATATACATACTCTTTTCATCATTCTCCCTGTGTTTTTTTTTTTTTCTTTGACATCACCTCATTCCCAAAAAACATGTATGTGTTTGTTTTTGTTCTTTTTCCTTCCATTAGTCGCTACCTTTATGCAGACCCCCTGCACTGCAACATGACCTACTTGTTACTCAGGTTACTGAAGGATGATTTAAAAGAGTATACATATGCAGCCCGCCTGGCCGGGCTGGTGTATGGCGTAGCCTCAGGGATGAATGCCATTCTCGTAAGTAAGCAGTTTGAAGTCTGGAGGGAGATGGGAACTCCGGTGAAAGGTCTGAATCTTTGAGAGCGTGTGGAAATGGCTTGGCTTTTAACACTGTTTGATTATGTGAAGTGCTGTGTACCATGTTTGTTCGGCCAGAAAGATCTGTGGGATTTGCTTGCCCCGGCCTTTCAGGCCCACTCTGACTTTATTACTAAACTTTAGAACACTTTATTTCTTCTCATGATTGATGGTTATTTTCAGGAGAGTTTATCCATAATCATCACCCAGATTTGTACACGTATAGTTGTGGAAAAAATTATGAGACCACCCCTTGTTTTCCTCAGTTTCTTGTTCATTTTAATGCCTGGTACAACTAAAGGTACATTTGTTTGGACAAATATAATGATACCAACAAAATATCTCATAGTTGAATTTCAGAGCTGATATCTAGCTGTTTTCTTGAGAATAACCAAAATCACTTCATTTCTTACATAAATAGCTATGGCATTGTACTGCCAAAAACCACGCTTTTATTCATTCCATGTTTTCTTTTCTGTCTGTTTTAGCCACATGATACACACAGGAGTTAACACTGGATTGAATAACCATTGTTTTTGATGGTCTAATAATTTTTCCCTTGACTATATATTCATATTTTCTGTTTTGTCACAAAACTTGTTGAAATTTCACTACGCTTTTTTTTTTTTTTTTTTTGGTTAATATTTTGGGCTCAAAGGCAATAAAATGGTTAAAATTGAGCATCTGTGCAGACATTTGGTCCCTCACTTTGTCCAAGGATGCATGACTGTCTAATATTACAGATTCACTTCCAAAGTTCAATTAGGGTAATGTGTTCAGAGTGTGAATATGGAATTATTAGGAAAGGGGTGGAAAAATACAAGATGGCACATTACATACTCTTTAATTACTTTTTCATTCTTTTGGCTGCCATTCTGAGATTCCTATAGTCCAGTTTCATACAGTGGAGGAATCTGGGTAACTTTAGTCAAGTACTCTACTTGAGGTGCTTCTGTTTCCATTTTATGCAGGTTTATTCCAGGCTTTTCCCTTCCATTATGAGGCGCAGATGCAACCATCTAAACCAAATTGATGTAAAATCAATGTGGGGAGAGAGCAAGCATGTATAAAATGGCTTTCCCCAGCGGACTTCTTATCGCTTTCAAGCTTTTTGGATGCTGTAGACTTTTGCATTTCCAAATTTTGTGCACAGATGGTAATGGCCCAAATCATGTGCAATTATTTTGTTAAAGGAGTGATGTTGAGCTTTTTTTTTTTTAAATAGAATAATACATTTTAAAACATTTCCCTGTAAACTGTAAATGCTCTGCTTAGGTCTGAATTCTTCATTCATTCAACTCCACAGGTCCATCTTCAGCCCTATTTCTGACTAATGACCCCAGAAAGGTGGTTTTGGGCGCTAGCCCTTTAAATGCTCATGAGCCTCTTCAGGCCCCGCCCCCTCCAGGTTATTGGCTGTGCTGCTCTGTCCTGTTCAACCAACAACTGAACGTTTTAAGTAATCAGCTCAAAGTTTGGACATAACATAACTAGTTATAGATGTAACAAATTAAGCAGGAATTAAAACGGGTTGTAGAAATGCACTGGATTTTTGCCAAAATGAATATAAAGATAGCTTTTCAGCACCTGGAAGGTTCAAATCAAACTTTTTGAACTATTAGGGTCCAAATACACAAATAAATGAATCAAAGGCTAATAAAAGTAGGTTTAGCAAAATATGACCTCTTCAAGAAAACCTCTAAATTTTGTTGTGCTGGAACCCAGACCTCAGCTAAACCCTGACAGCAGGCCTGCTTTTCTGACCTCATGAGAAGTTGACTTTGTAGAGATACGTTTGTTCTTACAGAACAGTGACGCCACAGACTTGATGTTATAGAATATGATTGCTGAAGATTTAATTATCCAACAGTCTGTAAAGCGGTAATGAGCTCAGCAGCAATAAAATGCCACAAACACATGAATCCAGGTGTAGTATTAATGAAAAAACCTCATAGTAAAAGAGCGAGGGACCAATTTACTTAAAAGACATAAAGCACCTGAATCTGTCTATGACCTCTATACACATGAAAAAGTGTCTCTTGCCAAACACAATGAGTAAAGCCAAGTGATGCAAATACTCTGGCACATTTTCAATTATATTCCTGCTGATGCAAGTACAGAGTAAGTTGGAAGTGGATCTGTTTCCAGGAGGTTTGATGGATGTAATAATGAGCCACTCGTTTAATCAAACTACTCTTTGTTCCCTGATTCATGAATAACGGGTTGACGTTGTGTTTCTTGGGGATCTTGATTCAAGAGAGTATGAATGAAACTGGTTTGCAGTGATGCTGTTTGTGCTCTGTTCCTTTAAGCCAGGGGTGTCAAACTCATTTCTTCCAGGGGCTGCATTCAGCCCAATTGGATCTCAAATGGACCGGCCCAGTAAAGTAATAGCATCATAACCTATAAAAAATGACAGCTTTGTAATAAAAAGTATTAAATTATGAAAATATTGACATTTACATATTATTCTTTAACAAAAAACGTGGATATTCTGAAAAAACTGAAATTTGTAAGAAAAATAAGTGCAGTTTTAACAATATTATTCCTCAATTTATCATTTATACATGTGCATTACACACAGTATTACACAAACATTTGGCAACAAGCATAATGTTGTTAAATGTGGAGTTGGGAACTAAAATAAGAACAATTTCTTATTCAAGTTCTCATTTGCTCAGGTCATTGTTCTTTTTGGTTGTTCTTTGAGGATCAACTGGACTAGTTTTGCTTCAAAAGAGCAAAACTAGTCCAGTTGATCCTAGAATCTAGAAAAATGGAGTTGTCACTGTTTATAGGTTATTATGCTATTTTATTTTAGATCATATTGGTCTGTATGTGGAAACTGAACTAAAATGAGTTTGACACCCTTGATTGTTAATATCTTGAGTGTAATTTTTGCACTTCGCAAATTCATCCCACGGGCCGGATTGGACCTTTTGGCGGGCCGGTTTTGGCCCCCATGCCGCATGTTTGAGACCCCTGCTTTAAGCCTTTTAACTTTCCCACTAACTCTGCATCCACCGTCTCTGTATAGATCTTTTGATCAACCTCTCGCCACTGAAAATTCATGAGTCGCCACACTCACGCTGTCAAGCACATGTCTGCGTAGTTGTGTTCATGTTTGATTTGAGTCAGCAGTTTCGCTGTGGTGGGCTGGGCGTGTGTCAAGGTTAATGATGTTAGGAGAGATTACTTTTAACAGGTGTCACTGCAGGGACAATGGGGAGGCAATAGCGGGATGGTTCTGAGAGCATGGCTGTGTAACTGGAGGTTTTGCTGAATCATGAAGGGCCATAAGGTGTGGATGACACTGCAAAATGGAAGCTTTAAATAACCTTGAGTGTTCATTTCCTTTATAAAATACTCTTTTACATAGAAAAATCTTCAGTATTAACCACTTTGGTCAGCTCTGTCTTCCTGCAGAACTCCACTAGAATATGTTTGCTCTCCAGCAGATGAGGAATTAATAAAACGTATTATAAATCAGACTTTTCTGGTCCATTTAATTCTTTAGAGCACCATGAGCAGAGATGTTTAATTGGCTCTTTTTGACACGCGTTGTAAAATTAATAGACTTAAAGTATTATTTCAGCTTTTCTATAAAACTATTTAAGGACAAGTAGTAATTCTAGACTTGCTGTGTGTTTGTCAGTAATATGCTGTGTTTTCTATCACTGTTTGTCACAGCTCTCTGTAAAAGGTTACAGTGACAAACAGCACATCCTGCTAAAGAAGATCATCGAGAAGATGGCCACCTTTGAGATCGATGAAAAGCGCTTTGACATCATCAAGGAGGCGGTAAGCTCTGACTGCAGCTCCATCATCAGTGAAACACTATTAGTCATGATTGATACAGCAGGCGATTTAAAGCCAAGCACTGAACAGTGACGTAGATGTAACCCAGATACATTCTCCAAAAAGTAATTTAGCTGTTCTTCCGCTACAATTTAAGACTATGGCATTGCTCTGACACACTCGCTGTATCTTTCTCTTCAAATCCAGCTCATTAAGTCTCGACGTTGACCTGACCTCTCCTTTCTTTCCGCAGTACATGAGGTCTTTGAACAACTTCAGAGCTGAGCAGCCCCACCAGCACGCCATGTACTACCTCCGTCTGCTAATGACAGAGGTCGCCTGGACCAAAGATGAGCTTAGAGAGGCTCTGGATGGTGAGGCACTCGTCTTTGAATCAGAAAAAGAAAGAGAGAAACGGCTGAAGTCCAGGCTCTTGTGCTTGTTAGACTCTTTTTACTGTGAGGTCACCACAGTCCAGATCCGTTCACCCTCTAAACCCTACTTATGGTTAGAAGTGGAGCTTCTGTGAAGTTATAAGTGTCTGGAATATAACAGTTTCTCAGTAAAGGCCATTAATCGTAACACTAGGGGTGGGGTAAAGATGATATATTGTCCACAATAATGCTGGTATCACTATACAGCAGTTCTGTGATACTTGATGCATTATACAAAATGATTTTTGTGTAAATTAAGAGGTAATGGCACCACTAAGAAGTCCAAAGGTGGGAATTCTGTATTTTCACAGCATTGATGAAGTGATTTACAAACATGAGTCTCAACTTAAAGTCTCTAACACTCACAATGACAGTTGATTACATATTGATAAATGGTATAGATTTGACCCCTCAAGCCATTTTTGTCATTTTTCTTTTTTGATTTATTGATCATTATGTCTGTGTTGGAGCTTATGGCATGAATTTCTTCAAGACTGTTTCTTTTTTTGACATTTTAAATAGTAATGTCAGTGACTTGTGTTGTTGTATTATACACCGACACTTTTTGCACCCTTGAGCCAAAAATATACACACAAAAAAATCATTGTTCATTTTTTCCTCTGTTTTTCTACATAATTCTCTTAAAGCGCTCTGCTCCACCACTGCTCTGCTCAAAACTACAAAATGTTCAAGACTTGACAGGATTTTAACCCAGTTTGCATATTGAACATCGTGCAACTTTTTTTCTTTACCAATTCTCTTTTTATTAGGATTTCCCACGGTTCATGTGTTAATTGACATAACAATTCACCATTTTCGTCCATTCATCTGAAAAGTACAACTGAATCACACAGCGATACGTCCGTGACTCCAAAGACAATACAGATGAGGATGATTGGTCCTCCCTCAGCCATACAAAAGATCTAATACAATACAAAATTAAGAACTAAACTCCTTAGAACAGGAATGCTGGGGTGCACATTTGTGATATTAAAACATTAAAAGAAGAAAAACATCAATACAAAAGTGTTAAAAAAATAAAAAGGGGTGAAATGGACATAAAACATGACCTTAGATAAATGAGTCGAACTGGTGTAACATACCTAATCCCATGCAACTTGTTTTATTAAAAAAAACACAAAATATGAATTATATCTGTATAGTACATGGTGGAGGGATGTGGCAGTGTTTTACGTCTGAGTGGTGGAGCTATCAGAGATTAGCAGTAACACTGATTTCATTACATTATATGTTCGGTGCAGGACCCTCATGGCTAAAATCTCTCATTGACTTGCATTGAAACACACACTTTTTTTTTATCTCACAAAAAATTCAAATGTAATAAAATCAGTGTTGTTACTACATTTTTGACATATCCAAAACTAATCACCAGCAGTTTCCCCCCTCCATTATTCAATACTGAAAAAAATCTCACTTTTTTCCCTTCATAAATAACGGTGACGTCATGTATCCATACTGGCATTTAAAGGGTTAAAATCCTGAAAATGAATATTTTGTACTTTTGAGACGAGCTGAAATTATGTAAGAGATTTATGCAGAAAAATATTGATTATGTGATGATTTTATAGCAGTTTTTTGTGCATGAGGGTTGTAAATTACAGGGATCTGCAAGGTTCAATTATATAAAAAAAAAAAGGTCTGTGGGGCCGTTGTTTGATCAGATACTGCAAAAAAGTATATAGTGTTATCAGTATTTTGTGCCACCTCTGCCTTGCACACACTAGAGGTTATTTTTGAACCCTCCTTATACACTACTCAGTATTTCAGCCCACAGTTGATCGCTGCCCTCGTCTTCTCTCTGCTGCGTCCCTCCTTCACCCTCATTTAAATGCTGAAGCTGCCCTCGGAAAGAAGCCTCCCTCGCTGCAGCCTTTCCTCCCCGCAGCGCTAGTCTGGAACCTGAAAGGCAGATTGTTATATTTATACCACAGAGCCTCCACACACACGCGCGCGCACACACTCCTCAGATTCACATGAGACTCAATTAACCTGCAGGGTCACGGCCTGGAGCCCAGTCACCAGGTCCTCCAATTACCAGGGCTTGTTCCCTTATCAGTGTCCTCACTCTCCTGCAGTTCCCTGTCACTCTGACGCACTTTCACTGCTGCCTTTCCTAGGCATCGTCGTAGCTGCAAGGCAAATCGGATTTGTCTCTCAAATCAGATTTTCAACACACTGTCTACACTAGTATTTGCAAGTGATATTGGAATTTGTGTCCAGACATCACTAAACTCTTCGTAACTTGTTGTGGTGATGCTGTAGCTGCCACTGACTACACAGCAGGGAGTCACAGGGTAAAACCACATGATCATAATGTGTGAATCTTCACCAGCATCAAGATTTAATTTAGTCTCTCGATGCATCTCAACATACTGCATCTTCAGATTTACGTTAATGTACATAGGGGCTTTGTAAGTAAATCTGAAAGACTGAGAAATGCATTTAAAAGCCAGTCTATGGTATAAACAGATCCATCTTTCCACCGTAGTACAAAAAACCTAAACTAAATCCCTCTGTAGTACGTTACAAATAGAGGTGTGAATAACGATTATAATGTTTTTTATCGTGATGCATATTTGTTTTGGCAGATTTTTGCACCTCCACACTTTGTCCATAATAACATTGGCATCATGATCCACTAATTCTGCAACAATCCATACATGTAAGACAGTCATTTTGTCTTGGTAAACTTGAGTGTTTTTCCTCTTGATTCAGTTTTTTCCACACGAGAAAATCAAGAAACCAAATGGCATCTCTATAAAGCACATGAGAACATTCACTTTGTTTATTGGTCAGTTACGCCTGGGGTCGGAATGCCAAAGTAAATCCAGGAAGAAGGTTTGATGTTCTGGACTGGTGCAGATTTCTGTGACAAATATTGGTTTGAGCAAAAGGGGAAAACACTCCAAGTTTACAAACTCATAAATTCAAAATCAACAAATTATTGTTTTGAAAACACCCTCAAATCAATGTGGATGTGTCAAACACAGATTTAGTCTGGCAGTCTGACCAAGGCTCTTATGTTGTTGTTGTCGACAATGATTTAGATCAATTGTGTGTGTTTGTCGTAGCCCACCCCTGAATGTGGGTCAGACGCTGGTTGAATGCAGATTGGTCAGCCAACATCCACACAGACTTGATTCCTTTGCAGGTTTATTTTACAAGGCATGCATGTTTTCTTGTTCCAGATGAGATTTTTATGTCGACTCATTCTTTTTTTCCTCTTTTTCTGATTCTTTCCGCGTAGCATCCCGGGAAATTGCTCTTTGATTGATTGCTGTTGTCTGTGATCTGTATTCCAGATGTAACTCTCCCACGCCTCAAGGCCTTCATACCTCAGCTATTGTCACGGTTACATATTGAGGCTCTTCTCCATGGCAACATCACCAAGGAGGTTTGTTTCACCGGGAGACAAATTGAATGTCTCGATGGATTAACAATTCTGGCAAATTTTTTTTCCTCCTTATCAGAGTTTTTAAACTGTAACTTGATGTCAGTGAATACAAAACACACCTTTACAGTCAGACTTGTGTGGTATCATATCAGATGGATAAGATAAATATGTTAAAAAAAAACAAACAAACTTATAAGCAAGTCCTGCAGGTCCTATAAGCCAAACAGTGCTCATTTTCAAAGGCAGTATCACAGTGTTCTCTAGAAGGAATTGGATTCACCAGTTTTTGCAGCAATCCATTTGTCTCATCTTTGTGCTGCAGCTCCAGCCAGTCATGCCAGAGCAGAAACTGACCAAGTAGTTTGGCAGAGAAACTGCAATATGAGGCTGTACAATAAATATTCAGGTGGTTCTGTTTTGTTGAGGAATTTGTCCTACTTAACCCCAACAGGCCAAGCCACTTAAACAAAGCTGAAGTGTAAGGTTAGCGGATGGTGCTGTGCTCCAAATGGGGAAAATAAAAACAATTCAATATGAGGCCAACTTTATTTTAGCAAAGCGCATTTTTTTTATACGGTGTATTTGATACACTGCAGCAACCAGGAGAAACAAATGATAAAAAAAAATGAAAGCAAACACAAGAAATGGAGTAAAATAAATAAAATCGAATAATACTTTGCTGCTCATGGTTAGACGTGCAGCAGAGCTCGCGGAACAAACGTGGCACCGGATTTTAACCCGTTATCTTGTGGTGACGTTGAAAAGATCAATTTATGCTTATGAAAACAAAATCCCTAGTAAACCCTGATGGCTGTGCTTCTACAGTCGTGGAAAAAATTATTAGACCACCCTTGTTTTCAGTTTCTTGTTCATTTTAATGCCTGGTCCAACTAAAGGTACATTTGTTTGGACAATATAATAACAAAAATAGCTCAGTAGTTTAATTTCAGAGCTGATATCTATCTATTTTCCATGTTTTCTTGATAACCAAAATCACTTCAGTTCTTCCATCAATATCTGTCATTGTACTGACAAAAACAGTGCTTTTATTCATTCCATGTTTTCTTTTGTCTGTTTTAGTCACATGATACACACAGGAGTTAGGACTGGATTGCATAACCATTGTTTTTAATGACTTGATGGTCTAATATTTTTTTTCCATGACACTATCTGTAGAATTATTTTGAAGTAGGACCATGTTTCTGGACAGCAGCGTGTTAATGTAATTTAATAAAATATTCATTTCTAAAAGCAACTTATTTTATTAAACCAGAACCAGCTCTCATTTATAATGGCACTCTGGCCAAGAGGCAGATACAGAACAGTAAGGACAAAGAAGAACATCAAAACAGATTATACAGTTATACATGCCATACCGATCCAAAAAGAAAATAATACTTTACCGTGATGTATATTAAGAAGCAAATGGCTAAAAGCATGTGCAAGAATATTTGGGTTTCTAGATTTCAGCTGCAAAACTGCACAAGCTGATACTGCGATAACGAAAGACCACAGTTTAATTACATAAAAACAATATATGCATTAATGTGGCAGCCTACTCACTGCTGCTTCTTGGCTTCACTTGTATTAAAGAAATGAGTGATTCTCTGTTTAGATAGTGGAACCATTGCAGTGCGTCATCATGAGTATCTGACATATAAAAAGCGGAAGAGCAGGTAGTGGTAGCCAGAGAAGAAAAAACACAACCTCTGTATGGTGACAGGTTTGGTTTAGTGTAGATAATGATGCCATATATCATCAGTCATGCATTATCATTGTAAATTGCAGTATGAGCCACAAAAACGGCAACTCTTTCAATGTATTGTCTATATTCTGTTTTTCAAGGATCAAGTTCAGAATTTTTCCTAGTAAACAGAGCTAATTTGTACGCATTCTTATATAGAGGTCAGACCAGATGTATAAAAATAAATAAAATCTGCTAATTAATGAAGTTTCTATAAGGTTCTATGAAACATTAGCAGATTCCCCATATTTAAAAGCATATTTCCAGGAAGAAAACCGTCTCTTGTTTCATCATCTAATACACACCATATACGAGGAGACTTTAGAAAGACTAAAGTTTGCCTTTTTTCCACATTTAAAGACTGTGTATTAGTCACAGACTTGTAATTAACGATCCTTGTAAGGTTCAGTCTTTCCAAAATATCCCAGACGACAACTAGTTTGAGGGACTTTAAGCTTCATCTCCTCTCAACATTAAGAATCTACATCATCAGATTTAACATTTAGTGAGTTTGTGATGTGTTCAGTCGAAGTTTGTACTCTAAACTCCAGAGAAAAAGTACAAATAGTGTAGATGAAAGAAGGTGCCTGCGGCGTCACCTGTAGAGGGTGCTAAAATGACTTTAATGATTGAACTATAGAGGAAGAGCCAAATGTAGCTTAAAAAAAAAAGAGTAAAGTGAACTCGTACATCCATGACTGAATCGCTGTTCATCATCATCATCGACACCATTACACATTTCTACAGACACAACACACACCAAACAGGATTCTGTAGTTAGGTCTGATTTAATGCAACACCTGCCATCAGGTATTTAACCCATCAAGACCCAGTGCTACTTTTGCAGCAGTTCCCAAATGACTTTTTGTCTCGATTTAACCTTTCTTATGTGATTTATCACCATTTATTATAATATTATCCTCTGTCTTTTGCGTTTCTTCAATAAAAATCAGGTATTTTCCCATATTTAATGTACTGATTATGTAAGTGTTCATAAAAGCTCAGATTAAAGTTTTTATAATATCAGAAACAAAATTTATCAGTAACTGAACGTAAACCCAGTGTGTCCACCCACTGTCATTGATCCAACTCCATGGGTTTTACTGGTGAATCAATGTTGTAGAAGATGACTGTGTTTCCATGGTAACTACGGAACCTCTGAATGTCCAAATGGGTTATGTCTGATGACCATGAAAAGATGACAAACTGCATTTTACACCAATTTCTTACATGGATCAATAGATTTAATGGATCAGAAGTTATTAAACATTTTATATTGGCAGAAGATTTTGGTTGCCAGTGGTTGTTTGGGTCTTCATGGGTTAATTTGACATTTGCTTCCGCCAGCACACACCTGTTGGTCATTGACTGTTTCCGTGAGCAGTGGCTAAAAATGTATGATAATAAACAGGGTTGATTGTGTTGGAACATCCACAGAACACAGACAGCTCAGAGTTTTATGACCAGCTCAGACCAAATGATCCTAAACTCCATCAAAATGCTAATGATTTTATTCCAAAAGTGAAAATTTGTCAGAACCAACTAAATACAGTCGTCCAGTGTTCTGCCTCAGGTGCTGTCCAGAACCACTTAGGTACTGCACCCTAGTCTCTTAATGGTAGGGAAAAGCCTGCCATCAGTTTGTCGGTTTACAAACCACAGGTGGAAAATATTGAATGTCAGAGGTACTTGGACTAGCAGAGCACATACTACTCACAACTGGAGCAGCTTGTTTGGGAATGCCCAAAGTAATTTTGCAGAATGACTGACTGAAACGAAAGCCAGTCTGAAATGTGGAGTTCAGATTTTTGGACTGTGTTAAATGGAGCTTAATGGCACATAATGAGAACACATTTCCTTAACAATTTACACTAAAATGTTTGATTTTTTTTCCCTTTCCTTGTCTGTTTGTGGTGCAGTCTGCTCTGGGCATGATGCAAATGGTGGAGGACACGCTCATTGAACACGCTCACACGAAGCCCCTCCTCCCGAGCCAGCTGATTCGCTACCGAGAGGTGCAGGTTCCAGACGGTAGGTTGTGTTCTCCCGTAGATCACGTACACACAGCTGTTAACACTCTACATTATTATCTGCCACTCATGCCAGTCTCCACGGCAACCATGCAGAAGGGTCCTCACTCAACGCTCTCGTCTTCGTCATCGCTGACCGCGTGTTACTTTTGTACCGACTTGATTTAATTCACATTCTGTCCGAGGAGCATAATGGTCAGTGAATGGAAATGGATGTCACCGGATACCTGAATGCGTGCACGTAAAGCACAGCACCTGCGCCGCCGCTCTGATTACGTTAGGAAAGTTAAGTGATGTGGAGAGGAAAAGCAGAGCTGTACAGGACCACCTGGAGACATCCTGTGTCCTGCCGAGGGTTTTTCCAGGCTGGGCTCCAGGCTGCCAGTCAGACGCAGAGCAGACGTACAGCAAGACGACGTAAAGGATGTAAACACAGGATGACTGACTGTCGGAGAGGGTTTCCAACAAATACATTTACTCTGAAAGCTTCGGCCAAAGGTTCACATAAATCAGCGGTCGTCCTTGTGTTTCTTTGTTAACATTAGGATATAATCCAACAGAAGGCACCATCTGTTTGAAACCTCATATCACTCCTAAAAAATTAGCAGCTCTGTGTCTGGCAATTCTCAAATGAATATTACTGAGGAATCTGTTAATTTTTGATTTCCAAAATGCTTCTGGATGCAGTTGCACAGATGTACAACCAGGACTGGGCAGTGTAACAACAGTGATGAGGATTATCATCATTATGTAGTTTTCCCTTTATATAAATTTAACATGTTTGATCACACTTGGTTGCAATTTTTTAGAAATCATACTTTATTAGGATGAATTTGAAAACGAATGTCAAAAGTGCTGGTTAGCTGATGATTTCAGTGTTTATGATAGAATGTTATTACACATATTGGTTTATGTGCATTTATACAATACATTTATAAATCCTCTGCTAGAAAGAACCTGAGAAGTGAATGTATTGTAATGCACAGACGTTGTTTTTTTTGTGTGTGTTTTGAAGTAGATCTGTTCGTTCTGAGTAAAACCATTCTCTCATTAATTCTCAGTATTTCACATTTGACCCAAGACTATCTCAGAAACTACAGCCAGTCAGCACTTTTGACTTCAATATTCTTTTTGAGTGGCTCAAACTTGGTAAAGTTTCACTGCTTTTATTCCAGAGCTATATTTATTTGTAGACCGGTGTCATCGTTCTGTATAATTCAATGTTACATTACACATGCAGGCCAGTTACGGGTTGTAGTATGATAGTGTGGAGTCTCTTCTGCTTCATAAAGAAAAAGAAGGCAGTAGCACAATGTTTTATTCATAGTGTGTTAATAGACTAGTCGTATTAATAGACTTCTGCTGTGCTTATAGGGCATAACTTTGGAAAAACAGTCAATGGCAAACAATTTTTTTCATCCTATTTGAATTTTGTCTTTTACACATTTGTTAATTTAAAGGATAATTTTATGAGCAAAGAAGGTCATTTGTTTGATAGTAAAGAAACATCTAGTTTTGTGTTAAACGGCTCAAATAGCTTCAGTTCTGCACATGATGCACCAAAATGGCCTCTGCCTTGACTTGACACATTTTTACCTTAATCCTTGAGAGCAAGGTGAAAAAGTTAACAGGTGAAAATCTCCACATGTCTGGTCATGCTGAAGCTGCAGAGACATTTTTAGAATCTGAACAGATCGTGGACAGACAGTTGGTGATGTAACCTCCATGACTTTCAGGTGTTTAGTCTTTTAAATAAACAAAATTATCACAGACTGAGCAACAGGGGAGGAATTAAAGCAAACACATTTGATTAGTGGAGGCTTTAGCTGATGAAATGATGGATAATGAATGAAATATTAGCTCTGTATTAAAGGACTAAAATTTAAGCGTGTGTGTAATGTCTGGAACTCCACGAGACAAACAGACCTGCACCATGTTCTGGGATAATAGTCATTACAGTCACACAGAAAATATATATGCATTCAATACCTGTTTGCTAAAGTGGTGTGGGGAAAAAAAAAAGTGTGAGCCTGTTAAAGTTATGCAACCTGTCATTGGACACACAGGCTTTGATTAATCAGGGGGAGTTTTCTGCTCTGTTTTTAAGTAAAATTAGTTTCAGCTTAAGGGAAACTTTTGACATGTTGAGAAAAATGCCGAAGGAGATGTTGTGAGAGCTGCAGATGTGACGCTCCCAGAGTGTGCATCCAGAGTGCTCCGTCAGCAGTGTGCATTAAGGCACCTGCAGCAACGTGTCCCCCTTCAAAGCCTGCTTGATCACAATGGACTCGAACAAACTGGAGTCGAGTTGCAAAAGGAACCGGGTTCCTCCACAGCGCTGTGAAAAGCTCTCCACATTTGATGCAAAAGGAACTTAAAAGTACGGATGAAAGGCTTAAGAAGTCCGATTTGGAACCACTCAGCAAAACGCACAATGTTGGCATTTAGCAGAACATCTCCGCCTTTCTGCGCCGTGTCACCGATGTCCTCTGTGTGAACTTTGCTGTTTTACTGCATTCACGCTCATCAGTCCTTAAACCACAACGCTGAATGCATGTGCGACTGAAACAGCTCATTGGATTCTCAAAGACCTGATTATGCGAACAGGGATCATCCCCTGGAATGGATTATGTACTGTGTAGGTGTACAACCACAGGCAAAATTCACTTCTATAAGTTATTGGAGTTCCTTAATAATTCGTGAGTTTGTAGAAAGGGATCAGTGGGAAGCAGTGGCTAACACAAGAATCTGTGCCCATGTGGTGTAGAAAGAGTTCTCTATTTCTTGAACTTATATGTATCTTTTTATGGTTTTAGAACTGACTTTTAGTGTGTTTTAGGTATATATTTTAATGTGGATGTATGACGTAGGATTTTATGTATGGCTGTGATTCCTATTTTGTGTAGCTGCTGCTGATACTCTTGAAAAGTAGCATTTTAAAAAATATTTTTATTGAAAAATATGGCACATCAAAGACAGAAAATCAACATTTCAGGAAACGAAAATCTGACAAATGGATAAATGTCAGTTATGGTTTGTGCATCACACAGAGATTTTTTTTAAACAAAATATACAAGAGGTAAGCAAACCTACATAAAAAACATACATAGGAAAATAAATAAGTAAAATTAAATATGTAAAAAAGATAAATATAATAATAATAATTTTAAAAAAGGAAAAAAAATGATGGAACACCACCACCCCCCCATTAATCACAAGAACAGAATGGAAGCGATTTGAAGAAAGTTGACGGCTGCCATTTACTGCAGAACTTAGAGGGAACAGCTCTTAAGAATATCTAATCTTTTCTATTTTTAAGAAGAACATAACATCCCTGAGCCATTGAGTACTAGAGGGAGTCTTTGTGGATTTCCAGTGAAGGAGAAGGTGCCGTTTTGCCAATGATGAAGTGAAAGCGATAACATCCAGTTGGTTAGAACTGTATCTGTTGTAATGTTCTGGACAAGCAAATACGGCAACATGTGGAGAAGCATTTACAGTGACTGAAGAAAAGTAGATTTTCTGGTTCAATAACATATAAAGCATTTTCTTTTTGAAATAGCCTGTTTTCATCTTAATCTGAGAAATGAAACCAGTCTCTGGACAGTTTCTTCCTGTCACATGTCAGTGGTTTCCAGTAGATGTGTTTGTGCCACTGTTTTGTAACATGAAACTGTCACGAACGTATATTGTCATTGATAAACAAATGTATTAACTCGGAAGCATGCAGTGATCACACAATTTGACGGCGTCTTCATTCCCATCTCTTTTTGCATGTTATGTTTTTTCAGTAAATAAAATTACAGAGAAATGTTATCACACTATCATATCTCTCACCTCTACTGGCTAAATTTTAATCGTTGCTGTTTCATAAGACGGAGCATTTGGACGTAACAGGTGTTGATTGCTTGGTTGAAACGGAAAAAAATAAACAAATGTTGCTCTTTTGGTTTCAGGTGGCTGGTATGTTTACCAGCAGAGGAACGAGGTGCACAACAACTGTGGGATTGAGATCTACTACCAGACGGACATGCAGACCACCCACGACAACATGCTGCTGGAGCTGTTCTGTCAGATCATCTCCGAGCCCTGTTTCAACACACTGAGAACCAAAGAACAGCTGGGTGAGCCCACAGAAAAAACTAAACGTACTTTAGAGCATCGCAAACACTGAGCAAGCTAATCCGGCAAACCCTCAGAGACGTCGTTTGGAGCTTGATGCACTGTAGAGACCCAGTAGCATCCACGCTAACGGCTCATGAGCCTACGTTAGCATCCAAACCCTTCAGTTACAGCAGTCACAGATCTCTTGTGGGCCTTATTTGTCAGGATAATCCCAAAGCCCCTGATGTAAGCAGGTCTTGGTTCTAGACCAGCAAAGTGTTGGCACCGCTCTGGTACCAGTTTACTTGCCTTAGACCCGGTTGTTGAGCCGCCAACCCAAAAAGAACTACTTTGAAACGACTAGACTCAGCGGAGGAGAGGCGTTAATGTGCTGGAGGGTAACGTAGCAGCTGGAGTCATTTCCGTAACAGTGATATAGAGACACACAGTGACACTGAGCCCGTTTACATGCGCACTAATACTCCCATCACTATCTGATTTCTGAAGTTATCAGATTGTACAATATAATAAGGCTTTATTGTCACTGTTACAGGAACAGTGAAAATCAGTTTAGCAGATCTGTTTCTCTTTAGCAGCAAACACTTAAAGACCAAAAAAGACCATATAAAAACACCACAAACTGTACCAAAAAAACTGACAATATACAAAATTACAAGAAATACTCAAATATACCAAAAGCAGACTATGATATGGATGGAAAAAATATGTACAACATACTGTATAATGGATATATACACTGAAATTGAAAACAAGGTGCATGATTCTTGATTATTGCATTATTCAAGTGACTGTAAACAGTATAATGTGATATACTTTATCAAATAACAGCAGAAATCTGATTAATGAGAAATCGGATTAACACACCTGGATTTCTCCTCAGTGCTCCGATGCATTCATGCACATACCTGTTAATCGTATTTATTTCATTCTTTTACATCCATGTGTGTGTTTTAAAAAAAAAAAAAAAAAGTAGAAAATACGTGAGCGGAAGATTGTAAGTAGTTGTTGGATTTCTTTTTTTATTAGTGATGCAGTAAATAAGACATAGTGGACATAAAAAAAAAAAAACCCCCAGCAAATTAACAAAAGAAAAATCAAGCAAATAAACAAAAAACAACAAAATAATGACAAGCAACAACAATGACATCATATTACAATGCAAAAGATAATAACCTTAAAGGGCAAATAAACAATATAGACTGATTAGGGGCGAAACGGGGAAGGGGGGAGAGTGAATGAAAGGGAAAATAATTGTTATTCTACATTGTTATCATTATTATAATAATATTAATAAGTCTCATTTGCCAGTATTGTTGTAGCAGTGGAGGCGGCCACAATAACAGATGAAATGGGTTAAGTAATTAAATATTTATAATAATTTATATCAGTTGGAGTTTATATTAATTTAAATTAATATGGCTAATAGGGGTGGGGGGGTGGGGTTGGAGCCAAGCACACAGAGCCCGACGAGTTACTGGATTTCTGTCGAGGTGCGTATGTGTGCAGTGCCAGTAGACGGTAATGATTTTTCGATTATTACGTTTCTGCAGTGCATGTAAACACATCAGATCTGATTGTTACGATTATTTGATTACCCCCGGTTATTGGACGGCATCAGTGAGTACTTGGAACACGGTGCAAACACCCGTGGTATGGGTGTCTTCCTGCTGATGGTGTAGCTCCTGCCTCCTCTTCACCCCTTTAGGCTACATCGTGTTCAGCGGACCCCGACGGGCCAACGGAGTCCAAGGCCTTCGCTTCATCATCCAGTCGGAGAAGGCGCCCCACTACCTGGAGAGTCGCGTGGAGGCGTTCCTGTGCACCATGGAAAAGGCCGTGGAGGACATGAGCGACGAGGCCTTCCAGAAACACATCCAGGCTCTGGCCATCCGCCGCCTGGACAAGCCCAAGAAGCTGTCTGCGGAGTGTGCCAAGTACTGGGGGGAGATCATCTCTCAGCAGTATAATTTTGACAGAGGTGAGGCCTTTAACACATTAATAAAACTCTGCTTATTTTGTTTGATTAGAAAACAAATCTGTTTTCTTACAAGATAACGAGAAATATTGATGTTTCAAAGCTATATGGATAAAAATATTGGGACATATCATGGCTACAGCTGTAAGATGTCCTGTTCATGCTGATTTGTGATAGAAGTAGATGTTTAGTTGTGGTAGAAAATTATTTATATAGTTGTATCCCCATGGAAAAAAATCACTTATTCTCTCAGAAAATGATACAATACCTTTTTGAAAATTTGGCAGCCATATTTAGATCATATCAGTACATCTGTTACATCAAGTACTTAATGGAGTTGTCTGTAGTGACCTTGCACACTGACTGTTTCTCCTTTCATATGTTATGTTCTGAAAATAAAATATAAAAAAAAAACAGTCAGAGCATGAAAAATATTAAAAACCACATTTAGAGGTAGAACATTTAAAATCATAGTTGTGGGTGGGGGAAAAAAAAAAAATCAATGTGGAGAGAAAAATTAAGTGAAAACCATCTCTGAGGCCAGGGTGCTTGTGCAGGTCTTGAAAGTCTTAAAGTTTGGAATTTTGAAACGATGTTTTCCAGACCTTGAAAAGTCTGGAATTTTGTGTGAAAGTCTTAAGAAAGTATGGAAAAAGTTTTTTTTTTTTTTAAATTGTGGAGTATGCTCAAAGGCACATAATCTCGTAAGATAAGAAATACATGAGAAAAGCAAATAAAAATGTGTAATTACAGCAGTTTTTACAGTTTATATGGTAACATTATTATGAATTGGTTACATTTGTTACTTGACTAAACATCCATCTACACATTCATACTTCTGGCTGTTTTAGTCAAAGTTGTTTGTGTGATATCCATGCACTTTTGTGATTGTCATATTTTTTTAAAACATTTGATAGCAAAACAGAATTTACTGCAAATTATGCATAAAGTACATTAAGTCGAGGTCTTGGGGGGGGGTGTTACATTTTGGGAAAAGTAGGTCAAAGTTGAACATTTTTAATGAATTTTTTTAATTTTTTTTTCTCCCATTTTCTTATAAGCGGAATTTCAAATGTCTATAAAAACATCAATTTGGTTTCAATTTACTTCAGACTTGGCACATATATAGAGGCAATAGATATGCTGACATCAGTACACGCATAGACATGATGACATCAGCTGGATCGATGTCAAAAGAAACTACAATACGCGCGAGGGGCGGGGTTTGTTGTACCTGGGACCACCTGTTATCTCTGGTTTTGGTGACGTAAAGAAGAAAACAGACATAAAAGAACATTTTCATCCAACTGCATTACCTGCTCTAAATGGGCTTCATCTGTCGCAAAACAACTTGAGATGGATGGATGAAGCTTTATTTATCCCACGACGGGAGAATTAGTCACACATTAGTAGAACTCTGCCAATTATGTTTGGGGTCAGTCCTTCACAGTTCACCCAATGAGTTAAACCCCGCCTCCTCCAATTTTGAGGAACTTTTGTATATGGGTAATCTAAAGCCAGAGAAGCTGAAATTTCACATTTTAATTTTATCGGATCAAGTGTTTTTGAGAGATGGCAGTTTTATTTTTTTCACTTTTTTGCAAAAAAAAGGCCATGGCAGCTGTAACTCAGCAACCACTGGTCTGATTTTAGAAAGCAATGTATTTCTGTAAAGGGGAGACCATAAGGAATCTAAATCTAGCATTCATTTGGACATTTGTGTACTTTTGAGTTGGATAACGTTTTGATTTATATTTTAACCTTGAAATTGACACTGTGGGACACACCTGACCTCTTTGACACCATTATGAAAAATGCAGTCCTATGTGTCAACTACAGCTTAAAAAAGAAACTGGAGGGGTTTTCTTTCTTCTTTTATGCTCTCCCCTTTACAGAAATACCTTGCTTCTTAAAATCGGACCAGTGCTTGCCGAGTTACAGCAATTTGAAATTAGGCTGCCGCGGCCTTTTTCACAAAAAAAGTGAAAAATGAAATTGCCGTATTTTGAAAACCACTGGTCCGGTAAAGTTCAAATGTGAAATTTTAGCTTTTCTGGCTTTGAATTCACCTATGTGCCAAATTTTGTTAAAAATTGGAGGGGGTGAGGTTTAAAAATGTCATTTTATTGGGTGATCTGAGATGGACTGACCCTTTGATCTGAAGACAAAGCCATGTTTTCTTCCATTGAAGCGTTTGTGTGATGTAGCAGCTGTGATGAAGTGCTTGTGTTGTAGAAAACGTCAAATCCAAGTTCTTGATGTATCAATATTTTGGCCGGTCCCGGAGGAGAGCTGGATGTTGCTTAGAGCTGCACAAATTGAGATCGATTAAAGCCTGAAATAATCTGCAGCCGTAGCACACCTCACTCTGGCAGCACTCTCCTGAGTGCCATATTGGATTGTAATGGGCCTGATTCACTGGTAATCTGCCTAAAGCCCTGAGTGATGGCACACTGAAAGGGCTGCCAAGGGAGTGGTGGTGATTACTGATACCAGCAGAGGTGGAGCAGAGACGGGAGAGGGCACCGAGTCAGGGCGGACCCACAGTGGGGATAATACCAGATAGGGAGCGTGGATCAGGCTGGAAATGCTGTGAATCACATACTTATTGAATTTGTGTTGATGGCATAATGAGAAAATACTTCTGTTACCCAAAATGCAGTAGAGGCTGATATTTACTGAGGCATTGGGTAGATTTCCTTTCAGTTGGCATAAGAACTGGCCAAACGCCTGAAACTGATCCTGTTTTAACACTTACCTGTGTCCTGTTGTGCTGCAGATAACATTGAGGTGGCCTATCTGAAGACTCTGACAAAAGAGAACATAATGGACTTCTACCGAGTAAGTAGCAGTACTTTGACATATCGCACCCTTGTATGGATGAGGTCAGACCTGCACCACTCCCCTCGCAGTCCACAACGTGAGCTCAGACTTAGTATTGAAATGAGCAATAATCTGAGCATGTTTCACTTTTATTTCGGTCGTCGTTTCCCTTCATATCATGGGACGCGTCACGTGTTTACTCATCACGCGCTGAAACGCCAAGCGCTAAACACATCTGAGCGTCGGAGTGGCGGTAATTAACTAAGAAATGAGGACGGAACATTACAGACTCACACCCCGAACTGTTCCCTTGCTGCATGTACTTCCCAAATTGCTCAGTTTTATATGAACACTGTGAAACCCTGATGCTCATTTGACTTTGATGGCTGTACAACAGGGCCGTGGTTAATGCTCTATCGACGGCAGAGGTGTCATTAAGAGGCAGCCACATAAATTACAGCCTTCATTTTACATTTAATGATGCAGAAGTATTAGAGGTATTTAGAGTTCTATCAGTCATATTAATGATACGTTCAACAGTCTGATGATTAATGTCGAAAACTGTGTCAACTTCAGCCTCACTGGATTATATGTAAATGTAAAAACCAATAATCGTAAGGGGCAGAACCAGCGCTAATGGATTGACAGCCTTACTACATTTTTTTTGCCTTTTGGTAACTCTTTATGGTACCTCATTTTTCAGGGAATAATGAGCACTTTTAGTTGTGCGATTGAGGAAAAAAATTTTAACCTAATTTTCTGGCTTAAAAATAGTAAATACCCCTCAGTAACAGATGGGCAAGAAAATTAACATCTGTTTTTGCTCACTTTATAAAACCTGCCTTAAAGTGCATTTCCAATTTTCATAAAACTAAAATCTTTACCGCTGGTCCTCTAGGGTGTGTATTTGGCAAAACAGTAAATGTTTGTATTTTTTCAACATACAGTCACGGAAAAAGTTATTCGACCGCCCTTGTTTTCTTCAATTTCTTGTTCATTTTAATGCCTGGTCCAACTAAAGGTACATTTTCATAGTAGTTTAATTTCAGAGCTGATATCTATTCATTTTCCATGTTTTCTTGATAATAACCAAAATCACTTCAGTT
>JAPQRP010000009.1:30819795-30847044 GCA_037367295.1 Apogon hyalosoma | reverse complement strand
TGAGCTTCTCCAGCTCCGACCCCCCCCCCACATCCACCACCACCACACACACCCCCCATGTCCCCCCCGGCTCTTAAAAAGAAAAATACACTTTGGCGTTTTTATGTAAGAGAACATTTCAAGGGGGAGCTGGAGAAAAGCTGGATTTCTGTCTTTCTTTCTGAATATATGCACTTCTCTGAAAAAGCAATAAACCTATCAGCGCTGGTCTGGGGTCAGTGAGACGCTGCCCCGAAGCCCCAGCCTCCTCCGGCCTGAAGGGGCGGAGCCGTGGGCCCATTGGTCCACGGGTAGTGATGTCAGCGCAGGCGTCGGTGGCAGCGGTGGGAGGTTTTCACGGCACGTTAACTTTCGTAAATGACAGTATTAACGGAGTGCACACGCGCCGGAGCCTCTGAACGGTTAGAACTAAAGGGATTTACTGATTATTATTATTATTATTTAAGGGTTTGTCCGTTTTATTTAAGGCGCAGTCATTTCCGAATGTTCCCAAAGGTTCTGTACTCGGACCTTAATGTGAATATGTGCAGGTTATTGACGAAAACACTCTGTACTTTCATCGTGCAGGACTTGTAGAAAAAAAAGATCAATGTAACTAATCGATTAATCGGGAATATCAGAAAGCAGTCGATCAACACTGGAAATATTGTGAAATCACCGCTGATGTTTTAGGAACTGTTGGTAGCGCTGAGATTGTTGCCCTTTTTTTCTTTTTTAAAAAATCAATAATTCAATCTTGATTTTATTTTTTAAAATAATTAACCCTTTCATGCATGAATTATGAAAAAAGTATATTTTTTTTGTTTGTTTTTTTTTAAAGATTGATTTTATTACTCAAAATTAGGCTAAAGTTGAAAAGCATTTTGAATTCTTTTTTTTTTTTTAAATATGGTTTTATTAAGATATTTAACCTCCTCAGACCAAGCAAAGTACAAGTTTTGGCTTTTTTTTTTTAATAATTGCCCATTTTGGAAACATGATGATGCAAGTTTTTCCAACAGCATTTTTTACATTTTTGTAGAATGTTCTTTTTGATGTTTTTTTTTTTTTTTCTTAGGTTAACTTTATGAGCTCACAGAACAGTCCAAATTCTAAAACTAATCCCGAACCTTTTTTTTTTATTTTATTTTTCGTTGTATTGCGTAGGGTCTATAGACTGCCCCCATGTGGTTTAGAGAACATAACCTTCATAACCCTTCGGAAAGTCAACTTAAACTGCGGACGTCCTGCATGAAAGGGTTAAACTATTATCAGAAAATGACTGAAATTCACTTTGACGTCCAAAATAGTTCATTAGTAAGTGTCAAATTTTTGTATTATATTTGTTTTTCGCCGTTTCTACTTTTAAATCCGACAATTACGCACAAATTCTCTAGAGGTATCTCGGAGGTCAAAGGTCATAGGTCAAGCTCTCTGTGACCTCATGCGAGTCCAAACCAGTATTTCAAAAAAGGCCTCATGGGAGTATTTTCTAATTCGGCTCGAACGTTCTTCTACTCCAGAACGATGTGATCAGGTTAAGGGGTCAAAGGTCAAACTTTGTCTAATGACACACAACTGATTTTTGGAAAGAACGGCACGATTATTGATATTTTAACGCATCTTATTTCTGTCTTAAGGGAAGTCTGTGTGAAAAGATTCATTTTTCTTCTTTTAAACTAAAGAGAATAAGGGGGGAAAGTCTGTTTGGGTTCTTTTTTTTCGGATTTTGTCTGTTTCTACTACGACCTGCCGTGTTACCCGAACACCGCTGCCACCCTCCCTGCCCTCTCAGGTGCTTTGCTCTGGTCAAACCACTGCTGGTGAAGTTGCCAACATCTCTGCACAAACAGCCAAAAAAATAATAATAAAACAAAATAAAAAAAATCCGATTTTATGGCACCCCCGCTGCTCAGTTTCCTCCCGCGTTTCCCTAAAAACCTTCTCTCAGGCGTCGCCCATTCGACGCGCCATCATTTTTCTTTTAAAGAAGTACCTGCGAGAGCGGAAAAAGCCTCTTCAATGTTTTCCAGCATTTTACTACGAAAATCCGCGATTCAGCCGAAGTCTGTTTGAGAATAAAGCGACCGCACATCTTCGTCGTCGTCCTCATCTGCTACCGGCACCTTTTTGTGGTCGACCCCAAAGACAACCAGCAGCAGCAGCAGTAGTTCGCCTCAGGCAGACTTCGAGTCCCACAGGCAGTAGCTAAACGGCGTCCGACGGCGCTGCTGTCATACAGTGTTCGGAGTAGAATAGTAACATTACATATCAGGCTTTAACGGCCACGCACTGTTTACCTTGTGAAGTAGACGAACCTGACCGCTGGTGGACGTGTAGAAAAAAAGATTATTATTGTTTTTTTTGTGTTTTTTTTTTCCTGGATATCTTTAACACAACGGTCTGATTTGCTGGTCGGAAATGGGTGGGTTATACTCGAGTGCTGCCGTTTTTGAGTTTGTTCTTATATTGTCTGTGTGTTTCTAATGAATAAACAACTGAATGGAAACCGACGGAATGTACCCAAGTATTTTTACTGCACGAGGATTTTTCACTTTATGCAGCGTCGTACTTCCGCAGGACGGTGATGCTGCAAACGTGTGATCTTATAGAATGTGGACAAAAGTATGTGGACGCGTTTAATTCAGAGTTTTTGTTTTTTTTTTTCTAACTGGTTCTGGTTAGAAAAAAAAAGACAAATGTCGTAATATAGTTTTATATTGTGATAAATCTCATGACATTGGTTGGATTGGTTTAAATTCTTTGCTTCTGTTTTTTGTTTTGTTTTAGTTCTCCCAACATTTTTATTTTTTAAATCTATTTCCATGATTTTAAATGTTCTACCTCTAAATTTCTCAGATTTTTTTTCCATGTTAGTTCGTTCTTTATTTTGCACACAACAACAAATCAAACATTAGGACGAGCAAAGAAACATATCGTGCAGGTGAGATCAGAAAACCCCGTGGGGCTAATCAAATGAATCTTGCCTCATTACAGCATTAGCATAAAAAAAGATTATATGTAATATTTACAGTTTTGATTAAATAATTTTCTATCACAACTAACCATCTACTTTCTTCACATTTCTTAAGAAGAAAAGTCTCATTAAACTGTAAAGAAAAATTTTTCTCAAATCATCGTGAACAGGACACCTGTAGATGGGGTGTGTCCCAATACTTTTGGCCATTTAGTTTAGAAACAGCAGTATTTGGAGGCAAAGATAATTTAAACAAAATTAACCAATGCAATGATTTTGATCCCAATATTAAACTGTATCATGACATTAGTCGTTATCGTTTTCTATCCCAGACCCGTTAGAAAAGAAACACCCGAGTTCAACGTGTCCATATAAAGTACACCACTGGAGGTTAAACGGTTTATAAACTAGATCGACTTTAACCCTTTAAGACCCGAACAGCCACTGACGAGCTGATCTAAACTGTTTCAAACCTGTTGATCCACTGATTCTGTTAATACGTGTAAATAACTGGCGTAAAATACAGTTTTTCCATCTTTTCATGGTCATCAGATATGACCCATTTGGATGTTGATGTAATAATCTTTGAATTCACTCCGAGCTTTTATAAACATTTACAAGATCGTTAAATAAAATACAGAAAAATAACATTTTCCACTGAAAAAACACATCAGGTCATATAATAATTGGTGATAAATCACTTAAATGTAAAAAAAATAAAATTTGGATTTTGCAACAAAATTAAATAACTGTGGAGGAAAACACTGGATTTCAGAGAATGTTCCACATTGACACAACCTTCTTTGCTTCCAAAATGCTTCAGATGGTTTTGGGTTTTTTTTTTCTACATTTGTAACATTTTTTTAAAAATTGATCCATGACTCTGATTTTAAATGATTTCAAAACCTCTAAATTTTTTTTAAATATTTGTCGTTCTCTGACTGTAAATAATAATTTTCTACCACAACTAACCATCTTTCATCACATCTGACTAAGGAAGAAAAATCCCCCATTAAACCTTTATGGAAATACTGTTTTTTTTAATCCTCGTGAACAGGACGTGTCCCAATACTTTTGTCCATATAGTTTAGAAACATCAAAGATGACTTAAACAACACCACCCATTCCAATGACACCGTCTCATCTATCCAACGCAGTGACTGAAATATTATTAACATGTTTTGGCCGATCCGGGTACGTTTGTGATTGGAGGCATTAAAAGAACAAAATATGAGCTTTGGGTCTTTAACCAAACGGACAAAAGTACTGGGACACATTGCATTCAGGTGTTTGTTTTCTGTCGGCTCTGGGCAAACTGGTCCCATTCAGTCACGTCGTACGTCACACCAGTTCTTACCCAAACCCCAACCTGTGCCGTAGCAACGCATTTTCAGCCTTTCACGTGTTCAACGCCATTCGATCATGTTTCAGTTTACGCCAAGATCTTCAAATTTATATATCTGTAACCCTAAAATTTAATCCTAAACCTAAATTTAACCCAAAACCTAACCATAACTTTAATCCTAACCATACACTTAAACCCTAATCTTAATCCTCGTAATTTTTTTTATTTTTTTTTTTAACTTTTCATCACAGTGATGTACATTGTTTTATTCTAGAAACATTTAAAACTTTCTTCCATAAAAGCAAAAAGTTTAAAAATTCAAAGTTTTATCCAAAAAAAAAAAGTTGGTGCGAATGTGGCCGAAGAATGTCATGACTGAGACAAAGATTAAGACAAAAACGTACCTGGATTCGACCTGGAACAGCTGCTGACCTCCTCCTTTGACAGTTTTTTAATCACTCGTCTGGAAGCAGCTTTGGTTACAACTGCAAACTCTGAAACAAATTCAAGCACTTTCCAGACCTTGAAAGCACGACATTGAAATTGAAGCATTTCTAAGCCCCCGTACGAACCCCGACTTCCCCTCCTTACACTTGCGTTCTACTCTGTACTCTTCCTTGTAATAGAGTACTCTGGGTGTAGTGTACGTACTCGGACGTTAATCAACACATCGACTTCAGCGTTTGGAAAAATACATTTATTGACGTGACACTAGAAGTTGAACCTCAGAGGAAGCGACGTCTGTACAACACCGTTCACACGACTGTCTGTTTGGCAGAGGGGGGGGGGGGGGCTTCCATGTGGTCAGATGTACAGTATGATGTCACTTCCTGTTTCGGGTTGAGGAGCTGCTGCTGCGTTTAAGGGTCATTTCACCGGAGTTAAAAAAAAAAATTTTGCTTATTTTTATTCATTTACACCATGTGTTTACGCAGAATATATTTATGACCCGACAGAATCTAGACTGAACTTCCATGCAGCCACATTTTGATTCGGTATTATTCATACTTTTATCACTTAGAACTAAATTAAACTACATTTATATCACATCTGGAAGATTTTCAGTCCTGCGTAAAATCTGTCACAAATATGAACAGAAATGGAAATCAGTTTAGTTTTTTTTTTTTAAGTTTTCTAAGATTTTATAGGAAAGTGCTCCTTAGATTAATTTGAGTTTTTCCACATTCGGTTAAAATCCAGGCCATGAATTAGGAAAAGTAGTGGCTGCAGGATAAATGCGACCAATGGGCCTCATATTAGAACTGTTCAAACTGATGAAATAATCCTTAAAGCTGCGTACGACTGTCATCACATCTGTAAAAGCCTAAGGATCATGTGAGTCTTTCTGTGATCACGGACCTGAATCTCTTTCCAAGTGAACTCCACCGTAAACAGTCCATTTGTTTACGAACAGAGCCGTAGGTCGCTCGTGCATTATGGGAGGCGGAGCTCCACGCAGCCGCTGCGGTCAGAATGCAGCTCGGCTTCCCACAAAGCACGTCACGGCAAATTTCTGAAAATTTCCGATCGACCTACGGCTCCGTTTGTAAAGAAATAAAGTGTTTACGGTGGAGTTGACTTGGAAAGTGTTCACCATGAAGGAAGAGGTTCAGGTGCGTGATAGACTTACATGATCCTTAGGCTTTTACAGATCTGATGGAAAAACTGGTGATGACAGTCAGACACAGCTGTCTCAAAGAAGAAATATAAAGATTAAAAAGTAAATAAATAAATAAAATTATCCTTAACTTCGCTAATGATCATTTTCCTTTTGAGCGACTGTTAAAACAAGCGCCTGAGTTTTAGTTTGAAGAAAACTTGACGTTACAGATGAAAATAACCCTAACAAAAGCTTACGTGTGTGTTTTTAAAGTGGCTTTGTGAATATTTTACTTTGAAACTATGTTGAATTAAAATCCAGTAGAACCGGTCATTTACAGTATTTTCCTATCGGCTCATCGAACCAAAACAGTTCAGACAAAAATAATCTTGTATGAGAAAAGCTGTTTGAACAGGTTTACATCAGACCCGTGGGCTAAATTTAGGAAATGCAGAGATTAAAGTGAAGATATTAACCATTTTAGTTCTTGCCGAGATAATTTTCACTTTTTTTTTTCTTGAATTAAGCAAAAAAAAAAAATCTGAAAATTCTCTTGGTCAGATTTCTTGAATCAGATTTTCCAGATCTTTTGTCTATAAATCAGTTCTTATATCTGACTGAAAAGTTCCTCTTTAGGTGATTCTGTCTTATTTTAAGTGTGATGAAATATTTGGACTAGAAATGAGAAAAATACACTTGGTCAGATTTACATTTTTCCAGTGTATTCAGACCAATATGATCTAAAGTGGGTCAGACAGTAAAATATTATAAGAACCTATAAATAATGGCAACTCCAATTTTTTTTTAATGTAAAAAAGTAAAATTACACAGAAGTGTTTACATTCATAAACTATCCTTTGACAAAAAATGTGAATAAACTAAACGAGTACGAACAACCTACAGTATCTTAATAGAAATACGTACGATTTTGATAATGTTCTGCCTGTTATGAAATGTTTTGTGCGTGTAAACTGGAAGGTACATGTATAAAGGATAAACTGAGGCAGAATACTGATCAAACTGCACTTATTTTTCTCAAGACATTTCAGTTTGTCCATGTTTTTCAGATTTTTAGGAACGTTTTGTAGACGTGAACATAATTTCATAACGTAATTTAACTTTTTTCGTTGTTAATTTCCTGTTTTATCGTATCTTCTGTAAGTGGAACTTGAACTGACCTCAGACCAGGTGAACCGACCCTTGAACACAACGGTGCAGCTTTTGCGTTTCCTGTCGTCTAATGTCGTCACGTGCGCGGGATAAAAAAAAAAAACAGGAACTGAAGTCCAGGCAGAAACGCTCGTGTCATTTCTGCTTCGGTTTCACGTCGTCTCCTGGTGCAAAGTGTCGCCTGAAGCTGGAAAAACAGTTTCCTACATCCAACATCGATCCGAAATAATAAAAAAAAAAATATCCACAATGTGTCGGTGAAACTCCAGCGGAATCGTACGACCTGTACTTTACGGTTTCAGTGTTTTACGTCGGAGTTTCTTAACACTTGACGGTTCGTTCACGTCATCGTCCACAGCGGCTTCGTTTATGACGGTTAATACATTCCATCCACTGAACAGAAACCCCTTTAAACATTGGCGAAGGGCTCGATACATCTGCAAAATAAACATTATAAAACAATCCTTTATTATCATTATAAAACTCTGATTACACATGCCCCGCGTTCGCTTCCCTCCTTCAAATGCAGTAAGTTTACGACGAGTATTGATTAAGTCGATTGTTCCGACACGTGTTCCCTCTGCGCCGCCGTCCTGATCCGGAAGGAGGCGTGTTTGTGGAAGTGCTTATCCGTCTTCACGTTACGAAAGCGTCAAAAGTTTAAAAACAAAGTGTGGCGGCGGAGGCGGGGGTCCTTACGCGTTGTTGTTGTTGGGGTTGTTTTTGATGCGGCGTGCAATGAGTCAGAGCAGGTGACGGGAGCGAGGGCGGGGCGTGGACACGGAGAAGGTGGCGAGGGTTGGCTTTCCCACCGCCGCGTCCTGCTCGGTACGACTGGCAGTTCGTAACCCCTCCCCCCCCCCGTCGTCCTCAGGCCTCCTCCTGCTCGGGGAAGTTGAGGATCTTGCGGTGGGCTTGTCTCAGGTACTGCTGCTGCTTGAAGTAGACCTTAAACGCTCCTTTGATGGCAACGAACGCAATACCGCCCTGTGAAAAGGAAAACAAAACAGATTTAATCATACATACATTACATTCGCTGAAGACTTCTGCCGCAAGTTAAGGACCAACAACAGATAATATGACAACGGTCCAATAAACCTGAAGATCCACTGGGACGGTTGAGGAAGGATCATCGTCCCTTCTGCTGGATTTTACAGGTACTGTGACCGAGAAAAGCTACGGCATGTTTAACCTGCATGAAGTCTGCGTTTATCAGTTCGCTTCAATTCCACCCATACGGACACGTTGAATTCAGGTGTTCGATAACAAATGTCATAATATGGTTTTATTTTGTGCTAAATATCATTTCATTTGTCAGCTTGGTTTAAGTTATCTTTGCTTCCAAAATGCCTCACACATGGTTTTAACTATCCCCCCCCCCATGATTATGATTTTAAACATTCTACCTCTGTAAATCATTTTCTACCACTACTATCCATCTACTGTCGTCACGTCTCACTGAGGAAGAAAAATCTCCCATTAAACTTGAAGGAAATATTGATGTTTATATCTGAAATAAAAAGTATTTTAGAAATTTAGACGTAGAACATTTAAATCACAGTGATGAATAAAAAATTAGTCATTAATGTTTATATCAACATGCAACAGAATAGAATCTGGATATGTCTATTTCGCTGAAATCTATGACCAGCTATAAAAAAAGCAGCTGGATCAGTCAGGTTCTTGGTTCTGCTTCTTATTTGCGTGTGAGGTGGTGGCTGCACCCACCAGGATGGTCCTCTGCAGGTTGGAGTTGACGCTGCTGAACATGAGCTTCCCCACGATGGTGGCGATGGTGGGGAAAACCAGGGCGCCGCAGAGGATCCGCGTGGCCGACACGTGGTCCGCGAGTGGACTGGCTTCTGCAGGGATCCGTGGAACTGGACAACCGATACCTGGAAGCGAGAACAGCAGGACCGGGTTAGAGGGAAATGTGAGGTGAGTAACTGGACAGAAATGGGCCTTTTGTCCTTATGTATGTGGAGATTCAGGACAGAACATGACAAAAAATGATCGAGGAATTGTCTCTGCCTCCAGGAATCGCTTATTTAATCGTAAAGCTCAAGGAACGGCATTTCGCATGGACTGCTTTATGTGGCACAAGGCGCTTACGTCACTCGCGCAAAGGAAGATGACGGAGGACGCGTTCGGGTGAAGCAGCGGGAAGACGGAAGAGACAACAATGATGACGAAAGACAAAAAAGACAGTGTGGAAGCATTTCAGACTGAACAGCAGGTACGGGCGGCCCTTCCAAACAGAACGGAGCAGAGGACCCGAGATCGAAGAGATTAACGTTAATGTACCTTAGTAACCTAGCGTTAGCTCTGCGGAGGGTTAGGTTTCTGTTCATTGTGGCTGCTGTCGAGTGTGTGGCTGTTTTGTACGATTGTGACAAGCACAGATTTCGGCGAGTCGTGCACCCGTGACTGGCACGGTTTATTTCCCAAAAACAGACAAAATGGTGCACGGCTTGCTGAAAGTTTTCCCTTACCTTGTCACGGCCGATTATTCGATTAATCGAAGGAATGTTCAGTAGAATACTTGATTACTTAAAATATTCCTTAGCTGCAGCCCTAGAACACGTCATCCTCTATGTTCGTGTTGTGGTTATTTCAGCCACGTTCTGTGTCATTATCAGTATTTCCCTTCACCTGCTTAAAAACAGCTGATTGTAACCAATAAAAATGTCCTATTTCTTCACCATTTGAGGTTAAACTGGTGTTTTGTTTTTTTTTTATAACGCCATCATGTTATGACACTTTCTTCTGTTATATCAACAGCAGCTGAGATAAAGGAGGAGGGGCTGAGGGGAAATGTATGAGACGGGAACACTGAATAATAAGACGTCTATGCAGAACCGTAGGAGGCCTGACATGGTTAGTTTGGGTTCTGCAGGTTCTGTGATTCCGTTGCTGTCGCACAACATTTTGGATTCAGCCCAAAAAGCAAATTAACCGACTGAGGCCGTGGGTTGATGACGTTCAAATGTTAAAATGATTAGAGGGTGTCGACACTGACATTTCTTATTACATTTCATTACAAATAGTTGATGGCATCAGTACAATTGATGTCAGGAAGATTTTATCCATTTGACTGAAATTAGATTTACAGGAGACACGTTTTACACACAAAAAAACCATTACAATTAATAGAACCAGGAAAATTCCATAATATCGAGAGTTTCTAAATATAGATATATTGATTAATCAAACTTTATTTATATAGCGCCACATCATACCAAAAGTTCACTCATGACTCTTTACATTTAGAGCTGATCTAAACCAGTTCACAGATGCCGACAGAATCCGACACTTGGCGACAGCGGCAAAAAAACTACCATCATATCAACATATCACTGCGATGGCACAAAATAAAATCATTAAAAACAGGAGCAAGTGCTTCTAAGTAGCTCTGTATGTACTAGAGCGGCTTTTTTATATATACGTTGAAATGTCTATTAGGGATATAACAATTACTGGTATAATGATAAACTGCTGTAAAAAATTCCGACAGTTAGTATTACCGTTTAAATGCTGATTTTCCACAGAGAGGTGCCTGTGTGACACTGGGAATGATTTGATTATTTCAGCGTGTGTATAAGTACTTTTTAAACATTTTGAGCACATTTCAACAATACCGTGATAATAATAATAATAATGACCGTAATATGAAATCGTTTATATTGTTGTGTCTTTAATTTCTCTCTATATTTTTTTATTTTATCTTATCTGCTGCACCGTACTAGGGCTGGGCGATAAAACTTTTCCTCTATAGCAATATCAGGGGGAATAATATAGAAGAGCGGAGGGAGGGACTTCTCTATCGGTACCCCAACATATGCATTTCTTTCTCTGACGTCTTCACAATTAACTTTAAATTTAAACTTGACAAAAAACAGAGATTTGATGTACATCGTGATATGATTTTTTTCCGTATCGTCCAGCCCTACACGTGACAAATAAATACAGCTGCTTTATAGACATGTATGATGATGCCTATAATATGTTTTTCTACATTAGGCGTCTTCATGTCCATATAATTACTGTGCAAGAAATAGATGAATTAAACCCCACCCCTTCGACTAACGACGGCACAGTTCATCACCAAACCCACCTGTCTGCATTCAGCCCGTGGCTCGTCGTCTGGGTTCATTTTCGTCTTATATGAATTTATGACGTTATGATAAAAGGAGGCAAATATCTGCTTAAACCCGGGCTCGAGCTAAAAATAAAATCCGGCAGTCGGGATTAAAATAGATCAGACGGCGACGGTGCGTTCACTGACCTGGGAAGATGCTGTTGAGGATCTGCAGTTTGTTGGAGTACTTCCTCCACAGGCGCAGGACGTAGTCTTCCCAGCGGATCATCTTGCCGAGGATCAGCATGACGGGGATCGTGGGTAGTCCGATGAGCAGGAACAGGGGGTCGGCCCGCTCCATGACGTCCAGACCCTCCTTATGACCCACGACCTGGAAGGACAGACGGCGGATCAGAGGGAGAACGACGGGGTAAAACCGGACCGAGTCTGACCTCCAGAACCCGCTCAGACCTGCATGACGGTCACGGCCCCGTAGGTGACGGCGGTCCAGTAGATGGAGCCCACCATGATGCCCGCGGCGGCGAAGGGGCCGGCTTTGGAGATGAGGCGGTCTGCCAGGTCCAGCACGTAAACTATGGGACCTGAAAGAACCGAGAGAGAGCCCAGTGAAGACCAGCACAGAGGCAGCACTTCTATTAACCCCTGACGTGTCTGTGGGGAGCGTTCTCAATGGGTGATGCTTTTTAAATATTCATGACAATTCAACCGTTTGCGCAATACAAAAAAATTCAAAAACGCGCTGAGAGAATAGACCTGGCACTTTCCATAGACATCTGAGCATGCTCAGTTCACCCCCTGCCCCCTGTGTAATAGGGGGAAAACACAGAGCAGTGAGTGAGACCGATTCACTATAAAAATACAGTTTGGGCTTATTTTCTTTCTTTTTTTTTTTACCATTTGCAGTGTTGTGATTTTCCTTTACACGCTTGGTTCATGTTCAGTTAATATATTTTGCTACAAAAGTCAGTTTTCTCAGTTTCTGATATAATCTTTGAATTTACACTGAGCTTTTTAACAAACAGCGACATGATCAGTGAAATATAAGAAAATACATGATTTTCCACTGAAAAAAAATAAAGAACATAATATTACAATAAATGGTGATAAACTGCATAAGGAGGTTTAAAGAATACATTTTGGAACTGCCACATAAAGAGCATTGGGTCTTTATGGGTTAAAATATCATTACGCTGACGGCAATAGTAGGCATTTATTGTTTGATATTAAAATTTGATTGATTTTGTGCTCAAAGAAAATATAATTGAGGGCTGAAAGAAAACTATTTACTATATGTGGATAATAAAGATTTGTTTGTTTCCCTGTCACAAAAGGTGATATTAACAAGCAAACAGTAATAGGAGAATAATAATGATAACTAAACATCAGTATCGTCCAAATTCTCCCATATTATCACACTTCTTTCCTCCCTGATGGAACTCCACTGATAAGACTCTCAAATGTTTATCTCTGATCCACAGGCAGAAGGAAACGCTTTGTAAAAAGGATTAATCTGAAGTCCAACATTACATCCCTCCACATCCAACACCAGGAGCACAACCATAAAATAAATCAAAATAAACACAAAATACCAACGTTCAACTCTGCTGCATCCTCCACTCTGACATTCCAGGGCGACTCGAGGGAAATCATGTAATATTTACAGGAAGCCAACCTGATTTCCTCACTCAGACAGACCCATCCACATCCTATTAATAGTTTGGCCCAGGAGTCAGTGGGAGGGGGCAGGGTGGGGTCGCTGCCGGAGGGACGGAGCTCGGCGCTGGAACAAACTCTGGCTTCAAATGGTCCTCGAAACCTATTTTCTCAAACACCTTCTCGCTGTAAAGACGACGCCCTACATGAACGCTGCAGTTTGGAATCTTTTAAAGTGGAAAAAATATCTACAAGCGAGTTTTATTAGTGATTTTCTCCAGGGATTTACTTGGTAATACATCAAAGTCATATTGCTCTAATGTTTATATCTTTTTCCCCTTCTCATTTTTTTGTATTTACTGTTTTTCCAATATTATGAATAGGAAGTCGGGTGGTTCTTATCCACATTGCTGACTGTATTACTCTGCACACCATTAGCCTCACAGCATAATTGCCTCAGTCATACACTATATGGACAAAAGTATTGGGACACGTTGAATCTGGTGTTTCTTTTCTAACAGGGGTCTGGGACACAAACCAATAATGACAAATGTCATGATATAGTTTTATATTATGATAAATATCATATTGATTATTAATACTGATGTTTTAATCTCAACATAGCTTTGCATAAACAGGACATCTTACAGCTGTAGCCACGATGTGTCCCAATATTTTTGTCCATATAGTTAATAAATATTTCCTTTTTAAGTTTAATGGGAAATTTTTCTTCCTAAGTGAGATGTGAAGAAAGTACATGGTTAGTTGTGGTAGAAAATTATTATTTACAGTCAGAGCATGAATAATATTTTAGAAATTTAGAGGCAGAACACTTAAAAATCATAGTCATGGATTGAAAAAAAAAAAAAAAAGCAAAACCAAGGTTGAGAAAAATCAAGTAAAAAATCATCTCCGAGGCATTTTGGAAGCAAAGATAATTTAAACCAAACTAAGCAATGCAATGATATTTATCCTAATATAAAAGTATATTCTGACATTTGTCATTATTGTTTTGTATCCCAGACCCCTGTTAGAAAAGAAACACCTGAATTCAATGTGTCCCAATACTTTTCTCCATACATTGTGATTGTCTCTCACAACTCACCATGTATTTATTTTATTAAGGTTTTTTTTTTTTCTTATTTTTATCAATTAATAGAAATTCCAGGTGACCCGGGTCCTGAACCTGATACAGTCTGTGAGGCTAATGATATGATGAATAAACAAATCTGATCTGATCTAAGTGCTTTTAGACGCCACATAAATAGTATGGATGAAGCAAGAAGTTGGTGTACAAAGCCCCTAACATGAGTAATTATTCTTACATTAACTTAGATAATTAATCTAAATTTTACCAACAAGGATTTACTTTTACACCCAATTGAAAACTGTATAAATATAATAAACGGAAACTATTAACGGGTCTGTATCGCCACATAAACGACACAAAAAATGACTCAGACAAAACCGTCGTAGTTGTTGTCCAACCTGTGGACACCGTGGATAATACTGGACTCAGCAGATGCAGAGGCTTTAATCTGTAATGAAGGTGAACAAAAAAAGTACCTGAAAAAACTGCTGCATCATTCCGTTTCCAATCAAGGCAATTATTCAGTGTAAAAAAGCAAAACACTTGTACTTTTCTGGGTCTCAGGAGGTTAAAGTATATCTATTCAATTCTAACAGCACATAAATAGTAAAAAAAAAAAAAAAATTTTAATTTGAGCAATTATGTCTATCTATATGGATTAATCTTTGCGACAATAAACATTGATCTCCTTAAGTGAGACCTGATTTTGCAGCTAATTATAAGAACTGGTGTTAATCTCTTGGTTTAATCTTTTTTTTTTTCCAACTGAATTTAATCACCATTTATACATGAGGAACCAATGAGAGGAATTCACTCCCATTTCCAAGACATACAAACCGTTCAATCCTGCACAATAATTTACAGTAGAGATCCTATTAAACAGACATATTACACATAAACCAGGTAAGTCACGCATTTACTCTTTAAAGGTTAAACTGGGAGCTTTAACAGGGTTTCTGCAGGTATCAGCAAATCTAATTTCATGCTTTTTAATGACCCGCAGAAACCCTGTTTAAAATGGGAACAATTTAAGATGTAAACAATAATAGGTACCAATGCATGTGTCGCATATTAAAAAAAATGTGTTCCAAATGTCATCCTAAGTGGATGCTCCTCCTGAGCACAGACAATTGTGATCGCTGTGATTTTAACACGTCTTGCCTCGTTGAACAGTCGGGCTGTGAAGTGGCGTCACAATAGTTGCTGAGTCACTGTGAAAGTGGGACATGGTTCAAGACGGGCAGAACGCTTCCATCACTTAAAAGGTGGTGATAAGTGTGCTGCAGCCGGTCGTGGGCCGCTGGCGGGGGATTATGGGTAGAGCTGCCCCATAGTCTCTGAGTCATCATTTCAGAACGTGCGCGGAATTAAGGCAAACAGCGAGATTTTCATAAGCCCTGAGAGGAAACCGGGGCGGCGAAACCAAACTGGAACATCTCTAACCCCAACATTTACATTAGCCGTCAGAGCGAGTGCAAAAGCAGCAGCAGCTTTTCTAAAATCAGTCTCGGCCCCGCTGGTTATTCTGGGGCTGTGGCTCTTTACAGTTTGACTTTACTGAGTCGCTTGTGCAGCCCCTGTTACACATAAGTACCTGCCACAAACCGTGCACAATCCCGGCCCTGTTTGGAGCACTTCTACAGCTGAGCACATTTAGCTGTAGGACCTGAGGCCCCTGTGGTCTGACGGCGCTGCTCCTGAACACTTTCTGACGACTGGATCCAGCCGGGCAAAAGGCACTTGGCACTTCTCAAAGGAAACATCAGACTTTTATTTGTAAAAGCAGCTCAGGACACAGCGGCTCCTGATGTTGCCCAGGGTTCTGCTGTCACGCACCTGTGTTTGCCTCCTGGACCCAATATGGCAGCCGGTAATGTAATGACACGGCTGGAACCTCTTCTGCCTTCACCTCGCTTCATAACCTGTTAAACCCTGGGCCGTTTGTTTCTAGGGGGAATCATTTCAATGCGACACGAAACCATGGAACAGCCGATAGCAGAGGTTTCATTCTACAATGATTTTATAGACTTTTAAACTGATTTTTTTTTTTTACCAGTACACAGCACTTTTTTTTAATATTTGAGATTTGATATTTCACTGTATTTTTTATTTATTTTTTTATTGTGTTGTTGACAGCCATGCGACACAGTTTTGTTCTAGTGCACTGTTTCTTTTGCATGTGTCCTGGCATAAGAAAGCCAGCTATGTACCTACCTATCCATCTATATAAAACCAAAAAAGTAGGGGTGTAACGGTACAGAAAAATTTCGGTTCGGCACATTTTTGGTACAGGCGTCTTCAGTTCGATACATTTTCTGTACAGTGAAGGAGACCAATATCACAAAAAAGCTTTAAATATAACCAGTATTAAACAAAAACAACGCCAGCACACTGCTCTTGCTTTGTTGACTTGTCTCTCTCCATTGACAACTGACAAAATTCAGAAATATTGCTTCATAGCGTGACAGTTTATTTCTGCTCTTCGTCTTGTTCAGTGAGTTCTAACAGTAGAGACTCGTACTGTTGGATCCGTTTAGTGTTAGCTTAGCGCTGCAAAGTTTGTCTCATTGGTTTGTTGTTTTATTTAATTATTCGTGACATGCGCCGGTCTCAGACTGTTCGCATGTTTTTGACTTTTGCTCATTTAAGTGTTTGTCGTTAGAGTTGTGTTGTTTTCCGACAACTGGGTTTGTTGAGCATGTCGCTGATGTTCTGGTTACGTATATTGCCGCAAGCGTCACTTAGCATTGCCGTGGCAACACAGACGGCAATGTGGGCAACTGGGTTTAAGAGGCCACGCGTTAGGGTGGGATCTGGGTCGGCCCCCTGAATGGCCGCTGGCTGGATGAAGAGCTGAGCAATTCATTTGAGTCGCTGGCAGCAGATTCCATAATTAATGTAATTAAAAATGAAGAGTGAGAAAAGAGGGGGGGGTAGGGGGTAAAAAAACAGAGGGGAAAAGTGCAAGTGCAGCTCCTCAGTAGTGGGCATGCACACACTGTTCCAGCTGGCTTGTTTACTCTCTCTGGGCAGAGTATGAGTAAAGGAGGAGCAGCAAGGACACACCGCCCTTAGAGTTATATCGCCAGCTAAATTAGCATGACAGGCCGGCGCTGGCTCTGCAGCAGGAGGAGGTGGGAGTACAGCCAGAACGGCATACATACAGCTACTCCGCACTGACTTTTGGCAACGCTGCAGCCCACAAAGAGCAAACAATCCAAAGCTAGGGTTAATAGAAAAGGTGATCTGTGGCTCCGAGTCAACCCCCCCGTGATCCCCATGTGATCCAGGCAGGGGTGCCACCGCCGAGCACATGAGTAATGCCCGTCAAGCCCGGAGAAATGAGCTGGCCTCAGCAGTAACCCTGAGAAAATAAGCACTTCCCTGCCTGTACCTGTCCCTCCGTCAGCCCGACGCAGGCCTGTCATCTGAGTGTTGTCACCACGCCGCCAGATTGCTATTATTCTGACAGCTAATTAAAGCTGCCGCAAACAGCGCGGCCTGTGAAGCCGAGCCGCCGAAATTAGACTCTGAAGCTAAAGGAATACAGAAATTTGGGCTAAACACAGCACGCAAGAAGCAATTGTCTTGTCTGTGCAACATGCAAACTAAATATTAGCCGGTCTCTTATCTGTAGAGCTATAATAAAGAAGTCACGGCTGGAATAAAAATGGTACACTGCAGCAATGATGCAGCAAAACAGACAGCGCTGTACTCCTCACTTTGAAATGCCCAGAGTGTCCTGCAGCGGCAGACGACGACTCTTCAGACAGAGGAGGAAAATCTATCCTCCTACCTTTGTTAGTCAGAGTCCTATTATTCATCAACAGAGACGATGATGACGAGGGTCACGTACAGAAAACAGACTACGAATGGGCACAACTGAGACTGTAAATGACAATACAGTTAAATGTTCTGTAACGTTAATAAATAAATGGTTTATACTGATAATGTGTGATATTTCTGGACTAAAATACCTAAAACAGATAGGCCTAGGTTGTATATTTGACGTACACTTACATTATATCAAATTTGGATAAGTCTAAGGCCCAATCCCAATTCACCCCTTGGCCCCTCCCCCTTAACCCTACCCCTCCATTTTGCGCGTTCACAAGAAGGGGTAGGGGTGTCCTGATTCTCGATGAGTCGGAGGAGACGGGCTAAGGGGGAGGGTAGTTTGGCCTTTGAAAAACAGATTTTTCAGGACCACACGACAAACAGAGGGGTATGAGAAATCTCCCATAATTCTGTTCAAATCATCGGCAAGATGGAGGTAAACACAGCAAAAAACGTACAGCAGGGCAAGGGGTGAATTGGGATTGGGCCTAAGTCTGTTTATTCACTCTAATAGTACATACCTGTTGATGAGTTGCATCCTCTATGAGGCTACTATTAATATTAAATGTTACTCGCAGAAACTTCACCAGATTTAAGTGTTTTAATGTGAGTGTACGTCACTAAATGGGATGTGAAAGAACCTGTAAGCTCTTTTATTGACTTATAGTGCTGTGTAAAAGCCTTGGGCCACCTTTAGCCTTGTTGTTTTTCCAGAGTTGAGATGAACAGACATATTTCTCAGTCTTTTTTTCTTCAGGTACAACAAGAAAATACAGGAAATAGGAGCACAGTACTAAACAAACACACAAAAATCAGAACTAAAGGGTTCCTAAAGGCTGCAGCCTAAATAATAAAAAAAACTTCTGACATGGAGAAAACCACCAGCAAAAAGAATATAGTGAACTTCATATTGTATGGATAAATGAATTTAAAAAAAAAAAAATAATTCACACTAAATACCTGACTTTGGTTTTTAGGAGGTTTTTTTTTAATCCTTTTTAACCTGATTATATCTAAACAGAGTCTTAGAATTGTAACTGTGGACACTATTTTTGCTAAAATAAATCTGCTGTGATTGTTTGGGAGACGTTTAGAGGCAGAAAATACATAGTGTGTGTTGAAAATAACCACAGCATACTTCAGACTTATTTTTCTTCTTTTGCTTGGATCTACATAATTGTACATAATCTACAGAATTGCTCTGTTCTGTCACTTGCTCTCATTTTCCTGTCTGTATCCATTTGCAATGACAATAAAACACTGCAGTAAAGTGTGATTTGTGACCCTATAATATAAATGAATGTGAAAGGAGATACATTGTTCTGTCGTCACATGATATTCTGTATATACATTGTATATTCTACAACCCTAATGCAGACGTGGACCACAATATAGTATAATTCATGCATATTAGTTCAAAAAGACCTTTTAAATTGTTCACATTTACATTTTCTATTTTGCAGCATGCATAATTAATTGAAAATCTGCACAGTGTGGGAGTATATCACTCAAAATTGGGATCTAAGATAATATTGAGCATTGCAGTACTAAACTAAGTCAATTTATAAAAAACAGCACTGGTTTGTCATTAATTATTAATTTTGTCTTGTGCTTTAGGCTGTACCTGCTGGATATAAATGCTTTCATCTACAGCCATTTGACTGAAAATCAGGGGATGGAAAAACACTATGACCGCGATAGAAACCATTCCTTCAGTGAATTTACAGAAAATGTGCTAAACCGAGTCTGCAAATGGAACCTATATTGAGATGTCAGATTTTGGACGTAGTAAACGTTCCTCATGCCAGACATTATGAGCATCTGCAGAGTAAGCTGCGAGTTCCGAACACTCCTCTGCACAGACGGGAAACGTCACGATGCACAGTTCCAGCGCTGAGTGAATGTGATGTTCAAGTCGGTGGAGGACAGCCGCGATTTCACGGATTCATCAGCAGAGCGGCGGCGTCACTCCACTCATCTCCTTCACTCTGGCAGACTTTGATGAGCTGCACCGCCGGCTTCTCGCGTGACCCACTTTCACTCCCACTCCTGTCTCCCAGACACATCCGGCATCTCTCCCCGGCTCCCCTGCCACCTCTGTCTGACGCTTACTAATGGGATTAGAAAAGAGCCTTGCAGGTAAACTCAACAGGCTATGTGCATATCGCCAACCACTGCTCCACTTCTGTTCAGTCATGGAGACGTCCAGCTGCTATGGGAGGAATTAACCTTTTGTTTTCAAAGCTCAAATGCTACAAATCGCATGACTCACATCTTTTCCTGGTTTTACCACTGAGTTGAAATCTTCTGTATGTCACCTAGACCGAAGACAACGAAATAAAGCTACCCACAGCTGAATCAAAGGTAACACAAGCCCCCGGGTGCTTATGCAAAGGCTGCAATAAACGATGAGCGATGGCAGCAGAAGCCTGCTGTGTCATCCTCTAAGGTCATAATCACTAAGCACATCACCCACAAGGAAGTTCCCCTTGAAAATAAACCACTGCCTCATCCATCTCAGTGCTCTAGAGCTGCGTGCCAAACCACCAGAGTATTCAAGCACATGACAAAGAAGTCCAAACGCTGGGTGTCAGGAGTGTCTGATAGGCTTAAGGGTAAATATTTTACATCCTGGGCTACAGATTCTCATTGGCTGTTATTAAAAAAAGGAAGGCCAAGAATAACTCACCACAGAGCAATTCTAATGATGTGGCCCAGTGTAAGAAAACACTGATGCAATACGTCTCAAACATGACTTGAGAAAAGCTGCTGTGAGAAAACAGAAAGTCCATTCATAACACGTCTCTGGGCCACAACATGTGACACACAACACAGCACCGTCAGATCGCATAAACATGTTTGTGCACCCAGAATACATTTCCATTTCATTTAGCTGCACTTAACACACTCTACTAGAAATACGGTTGTTTCTGGAAAATAAAACCAAAACATACATCATTTTTTGCCCATGTGTGACATTTAGCTTGCAGATCTTTATTTCCAGTAAGATTTCCACACTTCAGTACTACAGTCTTTACTAACAGCATTAATAAAACCATATAAAACTGAGAAAGTTTCAATGTGTCCCTTATTCTTACAGATCAGTTCCAACAGGCTATAGTATTGACTACCTTTTACCATGTTGCCAGGCAACGAGTGAGGCATGGCTTCTCCTCAGATTCACTGAACTACTACACATACTGATGCAAACATCGTGTCTACATCTGTAGTTCGAAGTTTCAATTCCACAAAACATGAAAATGGTTCGACACAAATGAGATCAACTGAAAAGTAGGGCTGGGTATCACAGCCGATTTCTTGATCGGTTAGATTTCGTTTCATAAGCTTCTGAACTGATTAATCATAGTTCGCTTCGATCCGATGTCGATTCGATTCAGTATGAATTGATTCAGATTCATTTAGTGATACCGAAGTACAATTTTGAGCTGTAACCTGATAGTTTGACTACCATGCAACACATCAATACTGGTATCAATATTGATATTAGAAAGGAAATAAATATGACATCTGAGCAGTAAATAGATGAATCTGCTCTTAAATAATGAATGGGACAAATCTACAGTGGCTCAGAAACAACTTCTCTCTCATCTTTATTCTGTTTTATGGCTGGTGGCTTCTAGCGTTAATGCGTTAAGGTTCATTACTATCACCCTGGGGGACTGGGGTTTCTCCCACCCTTCCTCCACATCCTTCCAGAATCGTGGCGAGCAAGATGGAGACGCCCCGTTTCCCTTCGGGGGCCGTGAGAAGGAGCGGGCCACGCCTCTGCGTCGGCGGTACCCAGGTCAGGAACTCGCGGTCCTGCTCTGAAAAATCCATCTCATTCACTATTAATCAATTATGCAAAGTTTAAATGAAATCAATTTTTTTACCCAGCCCCACTGAAAAGAACAGAGTACGTCATGTGCCAGTGTCTGAGCTTATCCAAAAACACAGGAACCATCCGCTACAACGCAACAACATGTTAACTTTCTATGAACTCTAACATCAAACACTTTCCATCAGGCTCTTGGAAAAAAAGGTCAGGTTTAACCGAATTAATTGAAGTTTATTTCTCAGATGACCTAGATATCTATGAGTAGAAATCTCAAGTAGGTAACTGGAGCACACAGCGTGGTGTATTATTTTAAAACCGATTCAAATACTGTCAGCACATCCAGCGCACCTGCCAAACACACACCGCAGCACCTCGGCTACTCTGCACCGATTTAACACAAAATATGCTCATTTCATTTTAAAGACGTTCAAGTTATAATTTTATTGGTGACAAACTAAAAATACACTATATGGACAAAAGTATTGAGGCACATTGAATTCAGGTGTTTCTTTTCTAACGGGTCTGGGATACAAAACAATAATGACAAATGTCATAATATAGCTTTACATTATGATAAATACCATTGCATTAGTTACTTTTTTTTTTTATCTATGACTGATAAAAATATTAGGACACATCATGGCTCAGTTCATAAGATGTCCTATTCATGCGGATTTGACATATAAACATCAATATTTCCTTAAAGTTTAAGTAAGATGTGAAGTAGATGGTTAGTTATTGTAGAAAATTATGATTTACAGTCAGAGCAGGAAAAATATTTTACAAACTTAGAGGTAGAACATTTAAAATCATAGTCATGGATACAAAAAAAAAAAAATTAAATGTTGAGAGAAACAAAGTAAAAACCATCTCCGAGGCATTTTGGAAGCAAAGATAATTTAAAGAAACCTAACCAATGCAATGATATTTATCCCAATATAAAACTATATTATCAGATCTGTCATAATATAGACCCCGATAGAAAAGAAGCACCTGAACTCAACATGTCCACATACTTTGACTGGTAGACCAAAAAAAAAAAAAACCAAACCTTTAACTCACTATCTAATGTGTTCTTGGGGTCTGTTACACCTCCTCACTTCATTTCTTTATTTAATGATAGGCTTTAGTGCCATTTCAGAGTCTGTTCACAGCCAGTTAACGGGACTTATAAAAACACAAACATAAATAACCGCGAATGAGCAGTGTGCTCATTACCAGCTCTGAGAAGATGATGCAGATACAAAACGGTTTATTTACTGAAGAGGAAGCGAGTAAAGAAGAGCTCAGCCTTCTGCTTCGAGTGCCAGAATGAGTGACAGCACAGCCTTGGTCTCTATAAATATACATGAACCTGTTTACCAGCGGGCCCAGGCCTCCAGCGGACTAACATTGTCTTAGGTCTGCTCCGGTCTCAAATTGCAACTTCTCTCTCTTTGAGGCTGAAATGTCGGTGCCCCGGTGCCTGGTGGGTAAAGCTGGTCACAAAGTGAACTCTGGGAAGTTGGAAAATTCACGGGTTTCGACGCCGTGTAGAGACAGTTTCACTAAAGAGGAGAGGCGGTGTCGGCCACGTTAGAAGGTTAATAAACAAAGTCATGACCCGTGATTTGAGATGCGATGTTTCTTATCAGTTCTGAAACTTTCTCTAGAGTACAGACAGACGCAGTTTGTAGAATTAAAGCACTACATTACATTAAAGAATGTACTGTTTACACTGTAGATCATCTTAGTATTTTACAAAGCAATACTCAGATATAATCACAACCCATGCACCTAGTTTTTAACTTTACCTTGTATGTAACCTTTATTATATTATTATATCCTGCAATTTCATAGCACGACCAGTGTAATGACAATAAAGCATATTCTGTTCTAGTCTATTAAGAGTTTCTATTGGTTAGTGCATGAAACTGGGCCAGAACATATGATTATTTTCAATTTTTATGATTTTCTCAATTTAACTGTTTGTTGTTTGTGTCATAAAAAGTCCAAAACGGTGGAATAATGTTGCCTAAAGTTGAAGACATCCACAAGTCTAACATAATCAGTTTTCGCTGTCATAAAGGAGTAAAAAATGAAAAATTATTGGAGCTTAAGAAGCTGAAATCAGAAAAACTTAGAAAAATAGCTTGTGTTCAACCATCATTACAGCTGTAGTTTGAGATAAAGGTCGATTTATGGATTGTTCTGTGAACATGCTATGTATTTGAGATGATGTTTCCATGTTTTACAGTTACTTTACCATCAGAGTCCAAGTCATTTGAACAGATTTGGACCGGTAGTAGATTTTAAAAGGCTAGTTAACAGCAAGAAGCAGCAAATTATTCAGCAAATACCCAGTAAAAATGTCTGACAGAAACTTAATTTGTATTAGAAACTGTAGAACTGATGCTAAATAGATAAATGTGAATTGCTGAATGTCAAACAAATGTGGAAATAAATACCAGAAATTAACTGTAAAGGTATTTTTTTAGCCCTTACTTTTCGTTGAATTCTCTATTTTCCATTTAGAGGCTTATATATCATTGACCTCTGTTGATACTGATAAATATTCTATATCATTATGTGTTGTACATATTTCTTATTTGTATGTAGTTGGCTTTCTGTATATTTAAGTAGTAATTAGTAGTATTTGTATATTTAATATTTTATCTCTGCAGTTTTTGTTTACTGACAATATTTTTTTTATTATTCTGTGTGACATTTTTATACAGTTTTTTGTACTTTAAGTGTTTGCTGCAAAATGGATCTTGTAACAATGATAATAAAGATCTGTTCTATTCTATGCTCTTCTAAAATAATAACTGCTACCTGGTTTGGGTAATTGACAATGAACATTAACTTAATAATAAAATAACAAATTCAAGTACTGTTCTTTAAGCACAAGTCAGAAAGGAAAATATCTGTAACTCAGCATGTCACATTATAGTTTAAAGCCTGCATGAGCATTACTTTGGCTAAAAAAAAGTAACTCCAGTCAGTTCAATATCTGATATATTTGATCACTTTTATATTCGATGCGACTCAAGCTACATCGTTAAATCAAGTGACACGTGAGGCCATTTGTTGTGCATTACGTTACAGCTCTGGTGGAAAGATTCAGTCGACTGATTTAGGTTTTTAAAGGCTGATATAAGGCTGATTATTTGGAAGCAGAAATAATCCTGACCCATAAAAACAAACCCTGACAATAAAAACACATCATGCTCATCCACAATTGATCATTTTGACCTGATGAAAGTACTGAACTGAAACATAAATCAAAGTAATAATAAAATAAATAAATCACTTCTCCATACAGGACATCAGACTCAAAGCAATAAATGTGGGCATGAGGATCAAACCTGCTGTAAGAAAAAAAAAAAAATCTAAGATGGAGTGATTTTTTATCTTTTTTACGTTATTGCTTTCCCTCAAAGTGTCTCAAATATTAGCTACTATCTGACAACTTCAGCAGATTGACAGCTGAGAAAAGGCCCAATCCATGTTATTAAATGCTTTTTTAAGTTATCATATGAAATCTGGAAAGAGAAATGGGACGTCTTCGCTGAAATGAGAGACTGTGGACATCTGTAAAACCCAAAACACAAGACGAAGACCTGACAGTGTTTGAGCTGTATATTGAATATTATTCTGTCAAAAGTATGAGGACAGGACAGTGTTTGACTAGTGCGACGAACACTAAAGCAGGGGTGTCAAACTCATTTTAGTTCAAGGACCAGTAAAATAATAACTAGTACTATAATAATAATAAACTAATACTAATAAAAATGAATAATAAATAATGACAACTCCAAATTTTGCGTTTCATTAAAAAAAAAAAAGAAAATATTTAGATTTACAAACTATCTTCTCACAAAAAGTGTGACTAACCTGAAGAAATATGAATAACATGAACAATCTGCAAATTCTTAAGAAAAATTAGTGCAATTTTAACATTATTGTGCCTCATCACTTACACATGTGCATCACAGATCGCAGTGGATCTATAAAGGTACAAAACTTTTAGTAACAAACAGAATATTGTAAAAATTTTGGAGTTTGGGGCTAAAACACCCTTGACTTAATATCTTCTGTGTGTAAATTAATCCCATGGGCCAGATTGGAACCTTAGGCGGGCCGGTTTTGGCCCGCGGGCCGCATGTTTGACACCCTTGCTCTAAAAAGTGTGCTGCACAGACGGAATCCTCCCAGATGTGTATGGTGTGTGTTAACCAGATGAGTCATAGCTGGTGTTTGGGAATAATTGAAGCCCCCGTCACTCTGACGTGGCAGGATAATTGAAGCGGCCACTTCTCTAAACCTCCGCTGGTCAATCAGCTCGGAGCTGGGCTGTCTAACAAATCAGCGCCCTTGTGTTCGTCGCCAGGTTGAGGAGGAATATTTATTTACCCAGATCACTACAGAACCTATGCTGCCTCTGCTGTAAATAAACATGCACTCAGGCAGGACAAACTCAATAGCACTTAGAGCTTAGTGTACAGTTACAGGCAGGAGCCGCTGAGTGCCTTCACAGAGCAGCTTCAGCCACCCATTTTCATACAACGGCCTCCATAATGCGTCAGTACTGACAACTACTGGAAAATGAACGCTCAGGGCTGGGGAGTATCACACTCTGGATTAATGGAGTTTTTGTTTTCGGGACCAATTACAAAATTACAAAATAAGACCAACGGCCCTGTAACTCACCGGCACGTTCTATGACACGAGCTGAAGCCACGTTGGACCGGAATCATGTAGTTTGACTGTTAACTCGACCACAACCTAAAAAAAATAGGACTAATGGCCCTGTATCTCGCAGTCATGTTCTATCAAGAATTAATACCAAGTTGAATGTGTGAGGTTGTCAGGTTCTGTCTCTATGTTAGAGTCCAATGGTGTTGATGCAGAAGATCAATCTCCCAATAGAAGTGGGAGGTACTGAAGGAGAACTCCACTAATTAAAGTCCATATACGACTTCTATCAGTGATCAATAGTAACTATATTGATATCTCTAACCATTTTTATGTTGTAAGTCATCAAAATATGGACCATTATAAGTAATTTATCCAACATTGGTCAAAAACTCAAAAATTAAAATCTCAAAACTGAACAAACTCCGCAGACATCGTCCAAATGAAGATACATTAAAAAAAAAAAAAAAAAATGAAATGAAAAAGACCAGTAGTTTTGTCAGAGAAGATGTTTGTGCATCACTGAGTGCATCATGTTGATGACCTATAAAGTGCTGATACTTGAGTTAATATAATATGTATTTATTTTGTTACATGTTTTCATATAGTTTTGATAAAAATTTTTTGAATTATGTTTTATCTTTAGTTTCAGAAATATACAACTGGAATCCTTGAACTAATTATAGGCAATCACATGTTCCACAACTTTGTAGAGCAACATCTAAATTTACTGCAAACTCCCGGAGTGGAAATTCATTCATTTAATCATTTTCTAAGTTGCCAAAGGTCTGAGGAAGTTCACAGCAGGGCTGACATATACAGACAACCACTGACTGTCACATACACACCTAGTCGTGGAAAAAATTATTAGACCATCAAAAGTCATCAAAAACAATGCTTATGCAAACCAGTCCTAACTCCTGTGTGGATCATGTGATTAAAACAGACAGAACAGAAAACATGGAATGAATCAAAGCACTGTTT
>JAPQRP010000009.1:30738945-30751815 GCA_037367295.1 Apogon hyalosoma | reverse complement strand
CTATTCTATTCTATTCTATTCTGTTCTGTTCTATTCTATTCTATTCTGTTCTATTCTATTCTATTCTATTCTATTCTATTCTATTCTATTCTATTCTCTCTATAAATTAACTAAATCACACTTTCATAAACAGTCCATCATTGGAGGTTAGTAAACTTTACATATAGTGTGACTGAAGCCACAGTCTTTCATGTAACTGCAGTGAAACGTGTCCCTCTCACTGAACTCAGGCTCGTGGCTATTTTTATGACTCTGCTGAACAAGGGGAAGTAGCTTTTTATTGTGTGCAACAGTGACTTATGAACTGGTCGACAGATCTAAAGGGCACCGGCTACAGCAGATGTGACCTTAGCTTTAATTCCCCGGTGTTTTGCTCCGTAATGGCCATTAAATTAGGTACTGTACCTGCCTCAGAAATAGTTAGCACGACGAGAGCGTATAAGGACTAGAATGGCAGGAGGGGGAAAGGAAGTTGAATTTTACAAGCAAGATTTAGAAAATATTAGACTGAATCCCAATTCACCCCCCACCCCCACCCCTCTGCTTTGAGAAATTTCCCACTGTTCTTTTCGAATCATTGGCAAGATGGAGGTAAACACAACTAAAAAGTGCAGCAGTGTAATGAAAGAAACACACAAATGTACGGATTTTCTTTGTAAACAATTTAATCATTTGATCGACTGTTTAATGGAATTTAATGTGTTATAGATTGGATTTCTGCGGTTTATAGTTGATAGCTGAAAAAAGACGACCAAAGCCCACGGAACAGACGGTTCCAGCTGCTGACAGCGTGGGGGATACTTTCAGAAACAAAGTTGCCGCGTCTGTTCATAGCGGCATCGATGACTGCTGATGATGTAACAGGTCTGGAAGGGTTAAACCATTTCATAGGAGAATGTTTCGACCCCTAACCCTCACAGCTCCGTTTCAAGGGGTAGTGCCAAGTGCAAGGGCCAAGGGGGAGGGGTAAGGGGTGAAATAGGATTAGGCCTTAGGGTTAGTACTTACTGAAGTATTATTAGAAATAGTAAGTTAGTTAGTTTATACTTACATTAGTATTCTTTTTCAACTGTGCAAATTTAGACATGTACTTGAAGATAGATTCTGTTCATTTAAATGTTATTTTGTTTTTTGTCTTATTTTGCTTTGTTTTATTTTCTTTCTTTGCGTGTTCAAAATAAATAAATAAATGAATAAAAATGTGAATTCTATATACTATATATATTCTACTATACTAGTGGTATAGCAGTACACTTGTAAATGTATCTGTCGTTTACCTCAGTCAGTATGCATCACTTTAAAATAACACTTTAGAGGAATGTATCCTCTGTAGAAGTATTAAGAGTATTAGAAATGTTATAAGAACATTAGAAGTATTATCAGAGTATCATAAGAAATGCGAATTCACTCAGTAATATTTGTTTGTAGTTTGCTTTAGTTGTGACATATCACATTTAAATTACATTCTAAAGCAATATAAGAACATTAGAAGTATTATACAACTATTATATATTACAAGTATTGTAAGAGCATATGAAAAATGTGAATTCAATCAGTCATATTTGTCTGTAGCTTTACTTTTCACATATCACTTTTGAATTCTACTTTTGAGGGATTTATCCTTTATGGAAGTATTAAAAACCAATTGTAACATTTATAAGAGTATTATATAGAACTATTATATATGTATCGTAAAACGTGTGAATCCAGTCAAGTTTAATTCATCTCTAGTTTCATCTGTAGTTCGTCTGTGGTAACATTATACATTAGAAGTATTAGAAGTGTATCATGAGAAATGTGAATGTACTCAGTTATATTTGTTTGTAATTTGCTTTAGCTGTCACATATCACATTTAAATTACATTCTAAAGCAATCTATGTAGGTAGTATAAGAATAATGTAAGTATTATACATTATATATTAATATATATTAAAAGTATTGTAAGAACAGTATGAAAAATATCAATTCAATCAGTTCTATTTGTCTGTAGCTTTACGTCTCACACATCGGAATTCATCCTCTGTAGAAGTATTAGAAAACTACTGTAATGATTATAAGAGTACTATATTAGATGTATTATGTGCATCACAAGACATGTGAGTTCAGTCTTTGTTTTTTGTAGTTTGCTTTAGATGTCACATATCAACATTTAAATTACATTCAAGTGCAATTAGTTCTCTGAAGCGGTATCATGAGTATTATATATTAGATGCATTGTATGAGTATGATGATAAATGTGAATTCAGCTGCATAAATGTGCATTTCCTTTGTCACATATCACTATTAAATTAGATTGTAGAGTATTTTGATCCTGGTAGGTGTCTCAGACTGATGTTTCTCCTCTTTTGTAATGTGAGCAGCCCTCATGTGGTGCTGGGTTGTAAAATGTGCCAAAAGGGCCACAAAGGGACTTTTTTGGCCCTGGGGTGGATACATGATGCCCCAGTAGGAGCCACAGAATCCTGGAGAAAAAATGTGTGATTGTATTAGTAGTTTTCACACTGGGGCTTTTTTTTATTTATTGGGTGCTTCAAGTGAAACTGGTCCTAAAAACAGGACACGGGGCTAAAAATTCAAACCAGATGTAGACTAATGTTATGAAGCAAGTTTGGAAGCACTTTGGTCTGTTTTAAAAATAAATACTTACTGAGATAAAAGAGCAACTATTTTTCAGATAAAACACATTTTTATATATTTTACATTATATTTAATACAAAAATCCGCATGTAACACGGTCAAAAGGACACGAAAATTACGCGCTACTATTTTTTTTAATATTCTCTCGCGGGTACATTTTGGGAACTGCACTAATTATACAAGGCAGAGTGTTTCATGAAAACGGCCGCTGTTGCAAAATCATTCGCGACTGATATGCGTTTAAACGGGCATGGTTCTGCGCGTAACGCGAGCGGACACGAGGGGTTCCACACAAAATGTGGAACAAGACTGAGATTCATGTCTTATGATTAGAAAAACCGCTAAGGTCGACACATCTAACACAGTGTCTTTATTTATAGTCTATATAAGAGCATTTACAGCCATGTTTTCACATCTAATGCACTGACACTTCGGTAGCTTTTCGTGCCTTAATTTGGGTCTTATTTTTGGCTCCAATATTTGATTAAAGATGCATTAATTTCGGGATGGCTCAGAGCAAGAGTAGAATTTTTTTTTGCAATTTATCTAAGCTCATCATTAGGTCCATCCTATGTCTACATTTCTGTTTTATTATTGGGTGTAAAAAGCTGTAAAAGTGCCAGATAGTGAAATAAACTCAGTTTCATAGAAGCACCACATTAGGAATCCCACAGGTTGGTCAGAAGCTGCAGCATCCAAATGCATGCCCTGCAGCCCTCAATACCGACACTGATATGATGCATCCTGGAGTTTAAACACTCAGACCCATTTGTTTAACAGCGTGCACGACCCGGCGCGAGGGATTCTGGGTGAAATTGACAAATAAGTGACAGATTTCACAGATGCAGCAGAAGACCCCCTACATAAACCCAACACAGGCGATTATTATTTTTAGTTTTTTTTCCTGTTTGGCTCCGTGTGTGAGGCACCCACAGCGGCGGTGATGTGTCGATAAAGCCTCCCCGGTGTTCGGACGGAGCTCCAGGCCCGGGACGGAACGGAACGGAACGGGACGGGACGGTCGGAGTCGCCAGGCTAAAGGCTAAAGGCTAAAGGAGCTCAGAGGCTGTAATCCCCGGATGTATCCATCATGGCTGCCGCTCGCTGAGCTGTCAAGCTCTGTACAAAAGAAAAGGTAAAAACCGACACAACTATGTGAATAACCGCTGCTTTGACCTCTGTTTTCACCTCCTGGCGCATTTACCCGTGCTGGTATCTCGATGCGAGTTTCCCAGACGTATCCGGGATAACTTTATTTTGTCGCTTTTCTTCAACTTATCCCGTCTTTGTGAGCTGTTGTGCGTCACATTAATTCAATTCAACTCCGACGCTAACGTTAAAACGCCAAACTCGGCTCGTAAACGGCAACAACACGGCGTTTCCCCGCAGCGATGGAAGTATGTCGGGTGAATTAAGCAACTTTTACGGTTATTTCTGGACTCTTCCGGCGTGTTTAGGTGCAACACAAGCCGCTTGGTCTCATCACTTTGTTGTGGTTAAGTCAAACTGCACAATGGCCGCACCGTTTCCCCGATTAATCCCCTCCAAAAAGTCCAATCCCACGCTGTTCTTTTGTGTTTTTTCGCTGCGTTTTTGTTTTGTTTTTGTCGTGTTTGGATCCTCCGTTTCGTCCGTGGAGGGTTTGTGGTTTTATAGCTGCTAGTTAAGTTGGTAACTTTGACACGAGCAGGTGAGTTCAAGTGTCGTTTTCCTGCACCTGGAGGCTGATAAGAATCTGCTGCTGCTTCGTACCTGCTCCAAGTTTGAGAAGTTAATACATGCAGATGGTTTTTGAGCCAAAGCTGCAACAGGTGGACATGCACAGAGCAGCTTCTGTGGTTAATGAAGCCATCCTTAAAAACCAGGGGTGTCAGACTCAGTTTAGTCCATGTGCAACTTAATGTGATCTCACATGACGACATAATAACCTATAAATAATGACAAATGCAAACTTTTCTCTGTTTAAAAGTGAAAAAAAGTAAAATGACATGATGCCAATATTTGCATCTGGAAACTATGATTGAAAAACCATGACTGACCTTACATTTCTTAGTAAAAATAAGTGCAATTTTTTAAAAACTGTATTATGCCTCAGCTTATTAGTTCCACACGTACGTTACAACTTAGACATCGCAGTGGATCTAGACATTTAATAGCACTTATTTGTTTAGGTTATTCACTTTTTAGATCACCAGTCGATTAACCATGAGCTATTGTGAAGGTGCTGTGTTTGTCTACATTGTCGTTGCCTTCGTGAGCAATTTTTTCAAATATTTTCACCAGCGAAGCGTCTGGTTGGATTCATTTCAAATTTTTATGTATCTTCCTTGGGACAACGTGTACAAAGTTTGTTTCGGGGTTTCTGCGGGTCATTAAAAAGCATGAAATGTCATTAAATAGATTTTGTGAAAATGAAGGCCTTAAATGACATTGAAAATCATTAAATTCGATGTCCAGAGGCATTAAAAAATTAAATACACTTCATGGAAAGAAAGTATTGTTATTCACAATTCATTTTGGTTATATAAACATTTAATAATTTTGATCGGTAGTACTTATTCAGAAAGAATGAACCGATTTCATTACACATTGCTTCAGTTCTCAAGCATGGCCATGGAATGAGTCGGTGACCATTTGAAAGAGGAGTTTTCAAAGTTTTGAATGGCTAACCTCGATGACCTTAAACACTGAATAACAACAGCGATCAACTCAGTGGATCGTGATTATGATGATATGCGTCTGGGAGGAATTCTCTTATCGCATTGATGTTGTCCGTGCTGCAGGTGGTGGCCACATTGAACACTTGTCAGACAGGAAATAAAAGTTGATTCTGAGTAGAATACTTGTGACTTGGCTGGAGTTTTCTATTGCTTTTCACTATTTAAATACTGCGTAATGAAATCGGTTCATTCTTTATGAATAACCCTGTTTAGTGTGATGATTGACAGGCAGAACCCTTTAATTGGCTATTGTTTATGGCTGATACATGAAGTCACAGATGCTTGGAATGCAACGTGCTGTGAGTGTGCTCATGCTGTGGTGAAAGAATGGAGGGAATATGAGCAAATGTTGGAAAAATGCAAGGTTCAGTAGAAGTGATTGGAGGAGGAACTATTCAGAACCTGGTTAAAGCCTGTCGACAGTAAACCATCATGTGTATATATAAAACTGTATCTGCAGTTGGACATTGGCATTAAATTTGTTTAAAATGGCATTAAAAAAGATTAAATAGATTTACCGATACCTGCAGAAACCCTGTTTTTGCAGTAATGTAGATAGTTTGTAAATGTAAACATTGTCATGTAATTTTATGTTTTTTTTACTCTAAAACAAAGAGAGAAAATGGGAATTATTATTTATACGTTATCATGATGGTATTTTAATGGTCTGACTGATTTGAGATCATATTGGGCTGTAAGTGACCCCTGAACTAAAATTACCTTGACTGTTAATAACATCAGTGTAATTTTTTACATTCACAAATTCATCCTGTGAGCCGGTGTGTCCCGTTTGTTTGACACCCCCGTTATAAGCACTCCATTTCCAGACTAAATACACTCAAACATGCATTGTTCTGTGTATTGTTCTGCTCACTGACATGTAACATTCACTGTCTTTCAGAAACCTTCAAATCCATGGATTCGCTGGATATTTGCGCAGCTACCTCCACAGGAGATAATAAACGTCGTGTCAACAAGAAGAATAGAGATTGGCACAGCCGGCTCCACCTCAGGAAGACCGCTGTTCAGCCCCCAACTATGCAAAGTGAAGATAAGCATGGACCAAAGAAGATAGCAGAGGAGTGGGAGCAAAGCACAATGTGGCCTTCATCAAAGAAGCCCCGCCAGGAAGCACAACGGCGTCAACGCAGGACAAATAACGGTGGAAATTCACTCAGGTTCACATGCTCTCAATGCAAGGACAACTTGGAATACGTTCCCAAAGACTTAGTGAGACACTTTGAGGAAAATCATAGGGGAAGCCCACCAGTGTTTTCTTGCCATATGTGTACTTTTAATACCCATGACTTCTCCTACCTTCAGGTTCATCTTTTAAGCCACAAGGACACTTTTTCTAGTTGCAGCATTTGTAAAGACAATGTTCAGCGCACGTGGTCTGAATTCAGTGCACACCTGACAACGTGTCACTGCCAAAATGGCAAATATTCATGTGAAATATGTAATAAGTTCTCTACAGGGGATGACAGTGTCTTTTTAGAGCACATATGTCTCCATAACTTGAGCCTAGATGGAACCGGTGAGCTGGAGGCAATGGACAAGAAGCACTTCAGGCCTCAAACAACCACTCAGACGTTACGTTGTCAGTACTGTGACTATGAGGCATCTCAGAAATTGCTTACTAAACACATTAATGCTGTACATCGTGGTCAGAATTGTAACCAGAAAAAGAAGGAGGTTCATTCCTTTGCAATGAAGCCAAATGACCCAATCCCAAAAATTAAGCCTAGATTAACTAGAAGTGCAGTTAGGCAAATGTGTTGGCTGACACAGGACTGCCTCTCTCTGCCAGGCAGAGAATTCTTGGATAAATACTGCCATCTGTCAGATCCACAAACAACACTAGAGGAGACCCAACAGTTTTTAATGAAATCTGTAGCTGGGGAAACTGGCAAACAGAAGTGGACCAAGGCTCTCAAAACTGTTCTATCCAATGTCCCTCAGGACATGAATCTGCATCCGAAGGCAGAGAACGGCATCATGTCGAACTCTGTGTTTCCAGACAGCAGCAGAGATGTGACTGTCCTCACGGTGCAGAACAAAATCACCGTCGCTCAGAACGGTGCTACTTATGCCAAAAGGTTGAAAATGATGGCATCGTCAGAAAAAGAAACCGTCTCTGCTGAAAGTACCGCTGCTGATGCTCGATGTGTGTTTGACCAAAATGGGTGTGAGTCAAACTTGAATGAAAATACACATGGTTCACAGGCCGAAACAAAACTAAGTCATGACGTCTTAATAATGTCAGTCCAGAGTGAGACATCCGAGTGCACTCAGATGCAGGAAAACCGAGAGAATCAGGAACTAAAAACAGATCAGAATGGCGAGGAATGCAGCACGACGAGCGAGGAACCTAAACATTTACATCCAACCGACGATGGGGTTAATATTTCCAATGAGTTAAAAGTGCAAAATGACAACAAAGAGCAGACATGTGTTTCTAAAGCTTTACCAAAAAAGAAGAGAAGGAATCAAAGAGCCAAGCAAAAGACCAGGTCTAAAAAAGCAGACGCTTCTTCAGGTTCGGCCTTAAAGATAGTGTTGAAGAAAAACCCAGTAAAAGAAAAGCAGTGGGTGTCCCAGAGCTCAGTGGATGGCAGCGATGAACCGCCAGATCTTCAGTCAGGAGTGGAGGAAACTGCACATCCTCCACCCACAGAAATACACCAGAAGAAAGTTTCCAAGACTGACATGCAGGACCCCTCAGGAGCCATCACTTCAACGTCACAAAAGCCGGGGGATGATGTCCTCCACGACTGCACCTTGGAGCCAGAAGGGCCCGAAAATGTGGACGGAAATGGGCTGGAGGGGCACCAGGATGACCAGAAACCACTGCAGGTCGTAGACAAAGAAGAAGACAGGAGCATTTCAGGTGCTGATACTGGGGCGGAAATGTGTCTGGGGAATGTGCAGCTTCAAGCCTGCGACGGCGGCGAGGACTGCCATGTGTCGGACAAGGAGAAGGATTCTGGAGCGACTCCCTGCAGCAGTTACACCGAGGCTTCCCCTGTTTTGCAACCTGTTATTACACCACATGGTAAGATGGCAAATTACAGTGTTCGTATAGACGTAATGGGTTGGATTTAACACGCAACTGCATTTTCTTGACGGAGCCTTAAATTTGAATGTTGAAAATTTAAATTGAAGAGCAGCACTCTTTCATTTTAATAGATTAGAGATCGGATTAGATTAGATAGAACTTTATCGATCCTTTGGGTGAATCCGTCAGGAAATGGAGGTTCCAAAAGCAGCACAACACAGGATATATACACACGAAAAAGCACAGTTAAAAAAAATGCAAAACAGTAACTGTAAAAACAGGAGTGAAATATTGCAATTGCATAAATAAGTGACAAAGTAGTTGTAGTAGTAGTAGTATTAATAATAATAATAATAAGTAGCTTATTGTGTTATAATATATTATTGTGTGTGTGTGTATATATATATATACATATATATATATATGTATGTATGTATGTATGTATGTATATGTGTATATAGTGTAATAATCACAGAATAAAAGTACTAGAAACAGGTGGCAAAGTAGTAAATAAATAATAGTAGTAATAATAATAAGTAGCTTATTATGTTATAATATTATAATTAGAGATGTAACTATGAACATTTCATAATACGATTATTGTGACCAAAATTATCACGGTTATCTTTATCGCGTTACTGTTGAAATTTGCTCAAAATGTTCAAAAAGTACTTATACACACACTGAAATAATTTAACCAAGTTGTATTTTGAAACCACAGATTTACACTGAGATGCATTTTTTTCTCCCACAGGTGAAGATTTGAGCCTCGCCGTTACGTCACACGAGCCGCCCGTGGATGGGATGAGGGAGGGAGCGGCTGCAGACACTCGCCTCAGCAACTTCGCATCTGAGAACACTCAACAGCAGTCCCCACTAACACCAGCACCCGCCCTCCGCTGGCAGCCGGTCCCAAAGCACCTGGAAAGAACCTTGAATTTAGTAGCCATAAACGCCAATCAGCTGATAAAGCGTCCGGCGGGAGACCAGCCCGTCGTGGTGCTCAATCACCCGGATGCAGACATCCCCGAGGTCACCAGGATCATGGAGGTCGTCAACAGGTACAAAGGAGAGGTCCGGAAAGTCGTACTGTCCCGCAGGACTCTGAGCGCGCTCTCGGGCGCGGACGGCGAGGTCACGGAGACCAACGACCCGCCGTCCGCGGAGACCGAACCCGAACCTGCGTCGCTGGGGAAAACCTCGGTGCAGGAGCGATTCGTTCTGAAACTCAAACTCCGCAGGTTAAGCAGGAAGAAGTACGAGGTGGTGAACGAGGCGGCGGCGTCTCCCAGCAGGGACGTGGAGACCAAGTTCAGCTGCTGGTTTTGCGGCAGGGTCTTCGCATGTCAGGAAATGTGGATGGTCCATCGGCAGCGACATCTGATGGAGTGGAAAAGTCCAAACTGTGAAAACTCTTAAATGTCGCACACACTGGAGGACAATATGATCTGGAAGGAGAACTTTGCAATATGACGAAACTAGAATGGAAACTTATCCGGTCTCCATTTTTTTTTTTTTTTTTTTTTTTTTTTAAGTCTTAAGTTAGAATGGTAGGATTTGAGGAGGATAACGTGGATATCATGCTTCCTGGAGGGTTCATGTTCTCAGGGTAATTGAAATATTTACCTATTGTCTCTCTCTATGTCTGAGGAGCTTGATAAACAGTTTGTACATCAGTAATTATTTGTAAAGCCACAAAAAAACAGTGGAATTGTTTAGTAATAATTTAGTCCTTTGTACTGTTTATATTTTGTCTACACAATAGCTTTATTTAAGGTGATTCTAAGTACACTGTTGTATGAAATCTTTTATAGAACACTGTAATATGTATATTTGCCATACCATCGGAGTTTGAATCAGTTTATGTACGGGTAGGCTATGCAGTGTGGTAGCTATCATATTTATGTGTTTGGAATGGGACGCAGAGGCCCGTAAGTTACTCAGATATACCAAAACTGTGTGTTTTTTAAGAAGAAAATGAAAAAAAAAACCACAAAAAGCTGTTTTACTCAACATTTATTTATGACTTAGCCTTTATACGCTTTCTTTTTACGACGGGCCGCCGGAAGAAGCTGTGTATTTGTAAAAGTTCTGCGTAAACTCCAGATTATCATTATCGTTCAGAGATGTTATCCGAAGAGGTGTAGTCGCGCTTTCATTTTCCCCGTAGACGATTAATTTAAAAACCCGTGTGATGTTGATGAAATACAGCAAAATCTTCTAAAAATCAGCTTTTTTTTTTCTTACATGAAGAGGTTTAGATAATTGGAGCATGTTTTTTTTTTTTATTATTATTATTCTCAAAGCATTTTCCTCTCGTTTGACTTGAAATGATAATCTTATCTTTTAATTGCACTATGAAAAGGAGGATTTATATTTCCCGTTACCTCACCTTATCAGGCCTAAGCCTCTGACAATCTCAAATCATGTCGTGTCGTCTTACGGCCGCGATCCCCTCAGTATTCACCGCAAGGGAACGGTGGCTCGTCTCAGAAGACTGTCGGACGGACTGTAAATAAACTGTGCACGTATCCTCATTTCTGGAGTGCACATTTCAGCGTCAGTAACTTACTGCATATAAATACTTTTTCAATATAGATAAATGATTTATAATTGTATAGAGTCTAGCTAGAGGTACTGTAAAGTATTACCTGAGAATTTTCACCAAGTGCCTAGGAATTTTGATATGCAACACATTTTGCATGAGTATATAGCATTACATGTCGAACATAAGGAACTGTCTGGGTTTCTGTGACAACTGAAGATGGACTGATTTATACAACACAAAAGAATTTTATTAAAAAATATATACATTTGAACTTTTGGCTCCTTTAGGTATTGCCGTCATAAACAGACGGTCTACCCGCTTCTTTGTACTACAGCGAAACTGTGTCATTCCTTGCATTCGTTTTCATTTTAATACACTGTTTACTGGCTGAGCATTAAAAAACCATCTGAATAAAACATGGGTAAAAAAACTAAAACAGCCCTCTGAGTCATGGCTACTGTACTGGAACTCCGCACAGCCAGCGCTGCGAGATTAGTCCAGCAAAACTGAAGTCAACAATGTGGAACAAAACAGTCAACACAGCTGAGGAAAATGGACTGGACTGGAGGTTCATTTAGGACAGAGGTGTCAGACGTTTAATTTCAGGTTCCACATTCAGCCCAATATGATCTACAGTAAAACAAATTACATTATGAAAACGTTAATGTCGACAAAATGTCCTTTAAAAATGTGAATAACATGAACAACCACAAAGAAACTGTAATTTATTAAGCAAAATAAGAGCAATTTTAGCAATATTCTGCCTCAGTTTATCATTTACGTGTGTTTTATAACTTATATGTGGGTTCTCTGAAACTGGTCCTAAAAACAGGACATGGGGCTAAAAATTCAAACCACATGCAGACTAATGTTATGAAGCAAATTTGGAAGCACTTTAGGTCTATTTTAAAAATAAATACTGAGATAAAAGAGAAACTTTTTCAGATAAAACACATTTTTATATTATTTTACATCAATTTTAATACAAAAAATCCACATGTAACATGATCAAAAGGACACGAAAATTACGTGCTACTATTTATTTTTTTTATATATCTTTTTATTCTCTCACAGGTACATTTTGGGAATTCAACTAATTATGTAAGACAGGGTTTCACTAAAATGACCGCTGTTGCAAAATCATTCGCGATGTATTTGCGTTTAAATGGGCAGGTTCTGCATGTAATGCAAGTGGACACAATGGGTTACATATGAAACCTGGAATGAGACTGAAATTCATGAAAAACCCACGTGTGGATTAGAAAAACCACTAGGATCGACACATTTAACACAGTGTCTTTATTTAGAGTCTATAGAAGAGCATTTACAGCCATGTTTTCACATCTAATGCACTGACACCTAGGCAGATTTAATTGTGCATATTTGGGGCCTATTTTTGGCCCCAATATTTGATTAAAAATTAATTAACTATGGGATGGATCAGAGCAAGAGTATAATTTGTTTTGCGTTTCCCTGAGGTCATCGTTAGGTCCATCTTGGGGGAAAATATGTCTATATTTACCTTTTATTATTTGGTCTAAAAAGGTGGAAAAGTGCCAAAATGGGACCAAAATAAACCCAGTTTCATAGAAGCACCCAGATCACAGTGGATCTACAAATACATAAAACATTTAATAAAAGGCAGTATATTGTTAAAATTACAAACTATTCAAACAAATAAGATGTGAAGAAGTGGTTCCAGGCACAACAAACCCCACCCCTCACACACATTGTAGCTTATTTTGGCATCGATCCAGCTGATGTCAGCATAGACACATTTTGCCCATTATAAGTAAATGGGGACAAAAAATTAAAAATTCATAAAAAAATTGAACTTTGACCTACTTTTCCCAAAATATAATCACATCTATTCTGGGTCACTGGTAATCTATAAACCCAATTTGGT
>JAPQRP010000009.1:30673167-30691760 GCA_037367295.1 Apogon hyalosoma | reverse complement strand
ACTGGTGTTGGAATCGAACCCAGGACCTTCTTGCTGTGAGGCACGAGTGCTACCCACTGCACCACCGTGCCGCCCCTAAAGGAAAATTTAAAGGAAAATTAGCACTACAACAGCGGGAGCCTTTAAAGGGTTCTACAGAGTCGGACATACTGTGCACGTGTGACGTGTGACGCGACCAAATTCACGTTCAAAAACGGGTTGATGTGCGCAGACGTCCACGGAGTCAAGTACGGACGACTCTGTTGGGGCCAAGTCTTAAGTTATGATAGACTTCCTGCCATTTTAAGTTCCACTTTCACTGCGCATACTCATTGTGGGGTTCGTGCAGCACGGAACGCACCCTGTATAACCCCCCCGATTCCACGATCTCTCTGCTTTGTCGGATCTTCGATATGTTCTAATATCGTCATATCGCACACACATCATTTCATCACCTAATAATTCATTTAAAATGTGGTTTTGCTCAAAAAAGTGTAATAATTTTTGTTGTGTTTTCAGAAATAGACACTGCAACAGAAAAGGCATTCTGTGTATTAAAGTACACCCAAAGTCAGTCAAATGTGAATGCGCAACATGAATTTGTTAGAAAATTTCATAAACAAGCGCCGATAGTAAAGCAGATTTGGACGTGGCATAAGAAGTTTCAAGAGGAAGGCTGTTTGTGTCGGAAAAAAACACAAAATACAGACGATAATATTACAATAAATGGTGATAAATCACTTAAGGACGGTTAAATATAGAGGAAAAATTAATTTGGGAACTGACACAAATGTCACACTGGGTCCTTATGGGTTAAAACTGACCCAAAATGCTTCCAAACGTGCTTCATAACATTAGTTTTCATATTGTTTGAATATTTAGCCCCTCTGTCCGGCTTTTAGGGACCAGTTTCATGGAACCACCCAAATGGATCTTACACAAATGTTTCCTGTTTACATTTAGCGGCGCATACCTCCGTCTGCTTTTTGATATTCAAGTATATCATTTATAAAAGTCTCCTACAGCCAGAAGTATGCTTTCTATTGGATATGCATTTCTCCATCAGCCTAAAACACCAGTGAGAAAAACAAGCAAAAAAGGCAAAAGCTGTGCATCTCAAACTGCAGCTAAAACCCCTGCTGAGATGTAGATGCTGAATGTGCTGTACACATATTATATATTCTTGAAACCTTGCTCATTTCCTTTATTTTACATGGATTCGGGCCCATCTTTACATCTTCACATTCATGCAATTCAATCAAAAGATCAAAGTTCTCTCCAGCGGCTGATTCATTCTGCTGTGAACATAAATCTACCTTTTCCAGTCCTTCAGTTTCTGCCTGGAAGAGTCGAGCGCTGACATATTTGCCCATATCCAAAAACCTCCAATCCAGATCTTTTATAATGTTTTTAAAGTATGTGTTTCTCCCTCTGACAAGGCTTTTCTCTGCTTCTAACACATGTTCTGAATGCTCCAAAAACCCAAATAATATTAGCGTGTCGCACCCGTAGCCCTATAAAAACTACATTCAGATTAAGATCTAATACTACACGTAGAAAAATGAATAATGGCATAGTTTATTTTTAAGTATCTGTGTCTATTTGATTTCATTTAAATGATCACAGTTTTTGCATTTATCCAAATTCCTTAAAATCAGCTTAAATCTGTTAATTGTGAAAACAATTAAATTTAATCAGTTAAAACGTATGAATATAGTTTAAATATGACGAGCTGTGGATCAACCAAGATTCCTTTAGTTAAAATTTGTGACACTGGTTTATTACGTCTGGTTTACATAAAGATTTCAGTACATCCGTGCTCCACACTCCGCGCTCCCGCTGCATTGTGGGTACTTGACGTGTTACTCATTGTGTTCTGTTGAATGTGCAGGGTTCAAGGGGGGGTTTGTATAAAGGTTTATTTAGGTTAATGTGTCTGTTTTACAATGTTTATTGGGCTTTTTATGTTTTTTTAATTTTATTTTTTTTATTTTTATTGATATGACACCATTAGTCAAACTTGCAGGCCCAACAATGTCTGACCTGTTTGTTGCTGTTAAGCCGTCGTTCATGTTGAATGAAGGAAATCTTTGCTCTGACAGAGTAAAAGCGTTTCTTTCATACTCTGTATCTGATTAATATCCTTCCTTCAAAGTACAGGTGAAACAATACTGCCCTAATCCGATGTAAAGAACCCAGGGGTCATGTCATCATTTCTGAAAATTATCTTGTGACCCCTGCTAGCGTTCCGTGACCCCCACTTTGGAAACCCCTGCTGTAGATATTACTGTAGGTGCAGGACAAATTAAAAATACAACAAAATGTCTGGTTGAAAAAATGTTGATGCATTTGGTTTATTTTTTAAGTACATAAGCTTTATGCATTTTATTGAAATGGGGTTTAGTGCATAAACCTTTTTCTAAGCATTTCAAATACAATGCAGTTGTTCACATTGCCCATAGATGAGATGGATACATCGGTGTGAATGTGAGAGTGATTGTTTGTCTATATGTTCAGACCTGTGATGAACTGGTGACATGTCCAAGGTGAACCCCGCCTTCATCTGTTAGTACCTGGGATAGGCTCCAGCGACCCCCGTGACCCTAGTGAGGATAAAGCGGGTTCAAATAATGAATGAATGAATGAATAATTCATGCTGAATACATCCACTCGTTCTTAAGTATTTGAAACAAATTAGATTTTTCAATGATGAGTACATAAGTCTGTCATTATTTATTATAAACACGTTGGGTTTATTGGTATTATTACGTAAATCTCATTCTTAATCGTTTCAGTTACATTTGGCTGACAAATATGCAGCACATAAAATTTATTGGCCTATTTATGTTAAATCTAAGTAATTCAAATGGACGGAAATTTTATATGCAATTGAAATACATAAATCTGAAGAATTAGGCCTAAATATTTCTGTGAGTGTAGACTTGGGTTCTGGTTTGGTTGGTGTGGTCCACGACAGGTGTTTAACTCAAAAAAATGTCCTCCGTGAGCAATTCAAAGGCGACACCACGCCAAATCCAACTGGTGCATCAGTAATAAACAACATAACAGTATGATGAAGATAATACTAATATATTGGTCTAAATAGACTAATTGATGTTGAACCACAAGTGATTTAATGCTGAGCCAAAGTCGGTAACATGAAGGACGATCACATTCCTGCAGAAGGAAGTGGAAAACGCGCTTGTGTAATGCTTATAGGCTCGGCGGACGGACTGTAGGGGGTAAGGAAGGTGTAATTACTGATAATGAACAGAGGTAGATCCAGAGGGAGCCATTAAATTGTTTGAATAATACACAAAGACCCAAGTATGTTAAGAATGTGTTTATATACAAAATAAATTCAGATATTTTGACAGATACTCAATTATACCAGTAATATTATATGAAATAGTTTTTCCGCTTGGATTCTATGACTTCAACCGAATGCCACAGGGAAAAGTGTATGGGTGAGCTCCATCTTAAAGAAGTCCTGGTTTTTACAGATGATGTAATAGTGTTCGCACCGACGCTTGAAGAACATGAAGATGAAAGTGCTAAACAGACTCAGAGATTTTGGGTTAAAACTGTCGAAAAATGCATGTTTTTCCAAACATCTGTAGTCACATGGGTTACACTCGCATAATGTTAAGTTTGTTTACTAGTATGTTCATGTTTTTGGTTTTTTGAGTCGACGTGAGAGGAAATATTAGAGTCCAAGGCCGTTTCTCAATCTCAAGGAGAGATCCTTCAAGGAGTCATTTACATAAAGCTACATCATCAGATTGAACAGAGGATTGTTCCAATATGCATTTCAAGGCTGCGTCTGTGGATCCTCGCATCCTTGATACTCTTTAACTACCCATAATCCTATGCATGAGTCTCTGAAAAATGCCGCTAAATGCAAAAGAGCTGACTGCAGACACACAGAAATCCTCAAAGAAGAAAAAGAAGAAAAATACACTTAAATTTAATTATCAGGTGATCGTATTTGACAAAATGAGAAACGTTTTTATTTTACTTTACATTTGCCAGAACAGTTCATTCACAAAGACAGTTCATCGTGATGGTAAATAAATAACATCACCAGAGAAATAAACTAATAAAAAGATAGAATTACTGAGTACAGAACGCACAGAATAGATTAAATCCTAATAGAGTGATATAATTAAAGATTGATTGGTTTAAAATTATCAACCTTTCACATAAATGTAAATTAAATTAGTTTCTTGTTGCAGCAGAATACATAAATGGTGCTTCACCTTTATTATTATCCTTGTAAATGTATTTCTTGGTTTTGTATTAACCCATAAAGACCCAAACATCCACTGGACACCAAAGTCATTTCCTTATATAAAAAGTTAAATACCTGTTGATCCATTAATCCTATCAATACATGTAAATAATTGGTGTAAAATACAGTTCCTCATTTTTTCATGGTCATCAGATATGACCCATTTGGACGTTCAGAGGCTCTGTAGTTACCGTGGAAACACCGTCATCTTCTAAAACATTGATTCACCAGTAAAACCCATGGAGTCGGATCAGTGACAGTGGATGGAGACACTGGGTTTATGTTTGGTTAATGATACATTTTACTGAAAAAGTCACTTTTTCTTCATCTGTTTTCTCAGTTTTTGATAAAATATCCCTCTATGAACATCTATGAACATTTACACGACCAGTGAATTAAATATAGGTAAATGCCTGATTTGCACTTACAAGATAGAGGATAATATTATAAGAAATCTTGATAAATTACTTGAGAGAGGTTAAAATAGAGATAAAATCATTTGGGAACTGCCAGCAAAGTAGTACTGGACCTTTATGGGTTAAATCCCCCTGTGATGTGTTACTGATACTGAGTTACTGACTATTTTGAGGCTCAACCTCTTTTGATCTGGTTAAACTGATCCATTCATGAGGGAAATGATCAGAATGAAGGAGGATGGTCTGGTCTACGAAGGATGTGATGACCAAGGATGGATGCTTGAGTTTGAGAAATGGCCTAAAACTGCACCAGTATGGATGCTTCTATGAAACTGGGTTCATTTTGGTACCTGGCACTTTTCCAGCTTTTTTAGACCCAATAATAAAAGCTAAATGTGGACATATTTCCCCCCAGGATGGACCTAATGATGATGTAGGGTAAATGCAAAAACATTATACTGTTGCTCTGAGCAACATTAATGAATTTTTAATCAAATATTGGGGCCAAAAATAGGACCCAAATTGGAACAGTAAAAGCTACCTAAGTGTCAGTGCATTAGATGTGAAAACATGGCTGTAAATGCTCTTCTATAGACTATAAATAAAGACACAGGGTTAAATGTGTCGATCCTAGTGGTTTTTCTAATCCACACATGTTGGTTTTTCATGAATCTCAGTCTCATTCCAGGTTTTGTGTGGAACCCATTGTGTCCACTTGTGTTACATGCAGAACCTGCCCATTTAAATACCAGTATATATAAATTGTGAATTATTTTGCAACAGCGGTCATTGTTATGAAACACTCTGCCTCACATAATTAGTTTAATTCCCAAAATGTACCTGTGAGAGAATAGAGATATTAAAAAAAATACTAGCGAGTAATTTTTGTGTCCTTTTGACCATGTTACATGCAGATTTTTATAACGTAAAATAATGTAAAAATGTGTTTTATCGGAAAAATAGTTTCTCTTTTATCTCAGTGAGTATTTATTTTTAAAATAGCCCCAAAGTGCTTCCAAACGTGCTTCATAACATTAGTCTACATCTGGTTTGAATTTTTAGCCCCGTGTCCTGTTTTTAGGACCAGTTTCAGAGAAGCACCCAAATAGCAACACTTCTGTTACCTGATGAAAGAAATAAGCTGAAAAAACACGTACAATGCTGCAGGAAAAAAGTCAAAACAAACCTGATTACCACACTGGTGAATCTCACGTAGCCAGCCCTGCTTCGCTCCTACTTCCTACTTCTTATTTAGTATTCACTGACAGTCATTAAATCAGCTTAGAGAAGCATTAGTGCCACCATGTGGACTGGAGTCACCACACACTCATGGGCTTTGGTAGTCTCATTTCTTCTCTTCTGTTATAGTGGTTTGGCTTCATATTAAACTGGCTTTAAAAAATTTATAACTGTACCTAATACTGCATCCCCAAAACAAAGATGCTGTCCACATGACCTGTATTAAATCTGGAATGTTCCTATATTTTATAATCACAGCTAGATTTTAGCAAAAGTCAGTATGTTATTCCTTTGTAACAGGGTAATTTTGCCACCTTTGGGGATTGAAAGCAGTTCTCAAAAAGCCCTGTAGTTTCATCTTTTTCCTCCAATCTCAGTGTCTACACTATTTTCTCCAGTCAAACATCTTATGTTGATAAGAAGTGAAGTACTTCCAGTTTGTATCAGTAAAGCTACACAGAAAACACATCAGCGCAAGCAATTTACAGGTGGAAAGATCTTAACAGAACATTTTGCAGGAGACTAAAAGCACCTTTCCTAATGGATACAATACAATTCTACTGGAGTCACTACATTTTCATTCGTGCGCTTTAGTAGTCTCATTTCTTCTCTTCTGCCTGAAATGTAACACCTAGTGGTTTAATTGGTATAGCAGTTTGGTCAGGTGTTTGGCTTCATATTAAACCACTTTTAAAATCTTGGAATCACAGTAGGATATTAGTAAGGACATAAAAATTAAGAACCTTAAGTCAATATGCTGTTCTATTTCAACAGGGTTGAACGTGCCTTTGCTTCTCTACTCTTTGACATTAGTGTACATGTAACTGTTGTCGTGAGGAATGAGAAAACACATCAGTACAGGTCACTTACAGGTGGAAAGAGCCGAAAAAAACAAATTTTACAGGAGACTAAAAGCACTTTGCCACTTTATATGCAAGCAGCATGCAAAGACTGCACTAGAGTCACTACACTTTCATTCATGCGCTTTGGTAGTCTCATTTCTTTTCTTCTGCCTAACAGAAATGTAACACCATGTGGTTAAATTGGTTTAGTGGTTGGTGGTGTTTGGCTTCATATCAAACTGATTTGAAAAATCTGGAATCACAGCAGGATGTTAGCAAGAACATAAAATACTGAGAACCTTAAGTCAATATAAAGATTTCTTTTTTTTTTTGTCAGACAGGTGGAAAAAAATGTTAATTCTTTTACCTTTTGGGATGCCAGGCAGCAGGGGGCATAATCGTCTGCTGTTGCCCTGCAAACCGGGATAAAACAGCTGACCGTGACATGTCACAGTAACAGCACATAACAGTGACCCTTCTGAGGAAGACTACAGGCTGTAGCCGAAACATGTCAAGGTAAAAGAATTAGCTTTTTTTTTTTTTTTCCATCTCTTTGACAAAAAAGAAAAAGAAATCTATTTAAGTTCTAGTAGACAGTATGAACCTAATTGGATTTTTAAGTCAATAAGTCATTCCATTTCAACAGGCTTGAACGTGCCTTTGCTTCTCTACTCTTTGACATTAGTGTACATGTAACTGGAGTCGTTAAGAATGAGAAAACACATCAGTGCAGGTCACTTACAGGTGGAAAGATCTGAAAAGACTATTTTGCAGGAGACTAAAAGCACCTTGCTCAATGGAGCTAAAACAATAATATGTGAGCAGCGTGCAAACACTGCACTGGAACAAATTAACATAACGACTTAATGAAGCAAAGCAAAAAAAAATCAGCCTGTTATAAAAAAAAACTGTAGTTTGTTTGTTTTGCACCGTGTAAACATGTCTGACAATCCACACAGTAGTTGTTGTATCTGTAGTTAAAGCCTCAAATGTCAAACTTAATAGCGAGCTATGCTATACTGAGATATTTCTGTCTGGATCAGAGCAGCGGAGCCTTAAAGCTGTACTTTAAAGCAGATTCCTAGTGATTATTCTCTGAGACTCGTATCTCAGAGCAGAAAGAACTAAAGCACACCGCTATAGGAGCATCCAGACATGCAGATCGACAGCTGTTGGCCGTGATAGATTCCCTACAGCAGAGACGGAGACAGCCCCGCTACTTCCTGAACTTAAAGGTAGGGTAGGAGATGTTTTCCTGGTGCATTTTTTACTGTATTGCTTAAAATCACCTTCACAGCCCGATTGCAACCGATTAATTAACTGCTCTAACAGAAAAATAACAAATTTTAGTCACCTGTGGAACGGACAGGACTGAAAAAACACCATCCGATCATTTTAACCGGATAAGAACAAACAAATTAAACGAATGTAATGAAAAAAAAATTCTGTTCATGATTTAGTGTTTGTTAGGAATCAAACCGCCCTCTGTCTAAACCATATTGAATTGCATCTTCTTTTTAAGTTGGTTTCATTGGTTTACTTTATAGAAAAACCATCAAGTATCAAAAACATCCTTCACAGGGACAGAGCGAGGACAAAAGAACTGTGATGTTTAAGAACCAGATGTGGGCTCGGAAATCCTTTGTATTGAGTTGAATCGTTTTGAATCGCGTCGCGAATCGTTTCGAATTGAATCACATTGTATTAAGTCAAATCATTTATGAATCGCGTCGTGAAAAGGGGTGAATCGTATCGCGTGGTATCGGCAGGGGGCGTCACTGTATCGTTCACGTATCGTACCGCTGGCCTTGTATCGAATCGGCCTCAGAGGTTGGGGATTCACACCCAAGCTACTGTGATTATAAGAAAAATGAATCATCTAAATATATTTTCCACCATTTTTCGGCTCCTACAGACCTGCTCATGTAGCGCTGCAGTAGGCGGAAATCCAAAACATTAAATTCCACTGCTCGCAGGTTTTCATTCAGTCTGAAACTCCGTCCAGTAATATGTTCCGGTGACAGACATCTTCATCAAAACTGGTCATCATCCATCATCCCTAACGCTGCAGTCTCCGCTGCTGGGCGGAAAAATTAGGCCGGTGTTTGACATGGAACACGTTTGATCTCTTGTCTGTATTCTGTGAATCTTATCCCATTTATTTTGTCGCAGGAAAGGCAGAAATATCAACTTCATATAGTGTGATTAATCACTGGTCCTGCTCTGGTCTTTTAAGGAAAACACATTTAAAGGCATCTGCTTATAGAAAGCAGGAGATACAAAGTGAGATGTTTGGAATCGACCCATCGATCCATCAATCATAATTTAGCGCCGAGTCTACAGGAGCTGTAATCCTCTTATGTTTGCAGCCAGACGTGCACTGGTAGTCGCCTTCCATCAGCCGGCAGAACATATCACATTTTAGCTTACTTTTAATTCACCCTGACTTTCTGCTTCCCTTGAGCAAATGGCTGTGATTGATGGCTGGTTCCCAGACTAATAACCACGTGGTCTGTTCCCTGCAGGTTTTCTGCATTATGGAGACATCTCCAGGGCTGTCAGTAAAGCTGAGGCCCGAGCCCTGGGGAACATTATTGACGAAGCTGCCCATGCGATCACACCCGACGCCGTACTTGCACTGACAGGTGGCTTTCGCAGGTACAGAACTTGTCTCCTCCTTTCAGTGTTGATATGGAAGTGGAAATAGAGCATCATTTCCTATCTTGTGATTTCTTTCCACTACTGTTGAGCTTCTATTGGTTATGCACTTGGGAATGCAAAAATGTCTCAAGAGGTCTGTTCGACTGCAATGTAGCCATTTCTTATCGTATTATACAGTCACAATATTTCAGTGTGTGTGGGCAGATAAGACACGCTACTAGTGTCGGTGCTTGAAAACAACATGTAGGTGATATCCAGAGCTGTAAAGAGGGCCAAATTATTTTACTCAAAAAGGACTCTTATGTAGTGAAAATGTACTGAAGTAAAAGTAAAATTCATTGTGTAAAAGTGTGCTAAAATAAAAGTAAAAATTATCAAGTTATGAAATCAAGTGAACCTTTCAGGGTGCTTGGAAGGGTCTTGAAAGTCTTAAAAAGTATGGGATTTTGAAATGCTGTTTTCCAGACGCTGAAAAGGCTGGAATTTTGTGTGAAAGTCTTAACCCTATGACGCCAAATGTATCATATTTGATACATGAGTTTTGAAGCCCTCCACATGATTGGTGTGATATTTTTTTTCTTGACAATCCTGATGTATACAATTAGATACATGCAATACACAGATAATCCACCAGGGGAAGGAATTCATTCACCAGAGGCCTTTCCAGTGACACTGCAAGACTGACATTAATGTGGAAGGAGGCAGAACTTTGACCATTTTTAAAAGGAATTACCAATTTGTAAGATGTTTGTGTTAGCTTATGTTTTTGTTTATTCAAAAATAGTATTTGAGCATTGAGACCCGATGGCTCAAATATGATGCAAAATTGAAAATCATACATAGAAATTGATATTTTTAAAAAAACTTTTTTTTTTTTACTGTTCACAAGGACCAATAAAGTCTCCAGTTTCAAACAACTGAAATTTTCTGTCAGATTTAATGGTTCAGGCTTTACAGGGTTAAATGGCTCGTATTTATCGAAACCCACTTTTATTAGTCTGTGGTTCATTTATTCGTGTATTTAGACCCTAATAGTTCATACAGTTTGAATTTGAACCCTCCAGGTGCTGCAAAGCTATCTTTAGATTAATTCCGGCAAAAATCGAGTGGATTTCTACAACCTGTTTGAATTCCTGCTTGATTTGTTATGTCTATATGTAGTTATGTCACGACATTTGCACATATAAGGTCCAGACTTCCGACGAACATTTCTCTGAGTTCAACATAATTGTTTATCAGCAGCAGTGGTTGAAGTAAAAACTGAAAATATGTCCAAACTTCAAGCCCATTACCTAAAATGTTCAGCTGTTGGTTGAACAGGACAGAGCAGCACAGCCAATAACCTGGAGGGGGCGGGGCCTAAGGTGGTGCATGTGCATTTAAAGGGCCAGCGCTCCAAAGCACCTTTTTGGTGTCATTAGTCAGAAATAGGGTTGAAGTGGACCTGTGGAGTCGAATAAATGAAGAATTCAGACCCAAGCAGAGCATTTACAGTTTATGGAGACCGCAGGGAAAGGTTGGAAAATGAAGAATTCCATTTAAAAAAGTAAAATATCACTTCTTTTATAAAGTATAGAAAAAAAGTTTCTCTCATAGTTGAATTTTAGAGTCTGCTCAAAGGCACATAATCTTGTACGATAAAAAATAAATGAGGTTGGTACTGGAATGATCTAAGTGAAATTTGTTAGTGTGATATTCATGCACCTTAGTGATTTTCATATGCTTTGAAAATGCTTCCAAAATACCTCAGAGGTGTTTTTTTTTCTCCTTCATTTCTCTTAAGATTGATTTTTTTTTTGTTTGTTTGTTTGAATTAAGCAAAAAAAAAAGAAGAAAAAATCTGGCAATGGAACAAGTGAAAATTTCTTTAAATAAGATTTTCCAGACCTATTGTCTAAAAATCAGTTTTTATCTCTCAATGAAAAGTTCCTCTTTAGGTGATTCTGTCTTATTTTAAGTGTGATGAGATATTTGGACTAGAAATGAGAAAAATACACTTGGTAAGATTTAGATTTTTTTTCCAGTCAGGACTCAGCGGTAGGAGGAGAAGATGGGAAAGAGATGTTTTCTGTTGCCTTTGAGGTCCTGTTAAAATATGGGAATTTATGCTTCGGTGCAGCCACATGTTTAATTTATGTCGGTAAAGATCAGATTCTGCTACAGTTTCTGTGGTTGTGTATTTATGGTTCTATTTGACGTTCGGCTCCCCCCCTCCTCTTACCTGTGCGGGTGGTACGTTCCATGTAGGAGACGGTGAAAGCATAAAAGGTTACTGACAGGAGGGAGATTGCAGCCTGCTGTGGGGATGCAGTTGCTAGTTCTTTTTTTTTTTTTTCATTTTAAGCCTATGTTCCTGTAAGCTCTAATATCACTTTATTTGCACTTACCCTTGCCTGAAGACCTGCTTCATTTTCAACCTTTTCTTTGCAGATTTAGTGTCAAACAACAACTCTTAGCCCCCAGTGTGAGGCTCAGTAAGACACACAACATAATGCAACTCCAAGCTTGGTCTCTTAAACATGCCTACGGATCTTCATGTTTAACTTAAGCCGCAGATTCATTTAGGGCTTGTTTTTCCATTCGTTTCACTCCAGTTCTCCATTGCATTTAATTCTGACATATGCGATTACATCACTTCCTGATGCGTGGAGATTATTTTTGTAAGTAACATCCCTCAAAGTTAGTCAGTCCCAGAAACATCAGTCATGGAAAAATGGAAAGGAAACGTTAGCTGGATCGAAATATGATTAAGACAATAACTATGAGGCCCGTTGGAGGGTTATTTATGTGAATGTACGGTGTTAAATTTGAACAAAGACGCCTTGAAAATGTCTTAAAAGTCATAAATTCGGCCCCCTCATGCCTGCAGAGACCCTGCTGCAGATGAGAAACCGTCCAATATAAGACATAATGTTCAGACTTTTTAATTCACGTTCAGTGATCTATATGACACCGAGCCCATTAACATTCACACTAAAACTCCGATCGTTATCTGATTTCTGGAGTTATCAGATTATTCAAGTGACCATGCTGCGAGGCTCCGTCGGATAACGGCAGTAATCTGATCATGAGAAATCAGATGAACACACTTAGCTTTTTCTACAATACACCGATGTCTTTGTGTATACCCATTAATCTGATTTATTTTATTCTTTTACATCTGCGCATGTGTTAAAAAAAAAAAAAAAAAAAAAAAAAAAAGGTGGGAAACAGAAATGACAGTAACAGCTAGAGTGGCTTCGCATTTCTGGAGTGATTTCTGAAGTGAATATAAATGCATCAGACCTGATTATTACAATTATCTGGTTTTTATGGTCATGCAAATGGGCTCATTGTGTAGTTGTTTTGTTTTTATTGATATTTATCCACCTCTCAACACATAAATCCTTACTATAAGAATAAAAATAGTTGTTATATTTAAGTTTTTCGGTCTTTCGTCATATTTTATTTGAATGAACATAGATAAAAAAAAATGTATCAAAAAACAACAACACAGATTAAATATCCACCACTGCTATTGGTAAAAAAGCATCTCATATAATATAAATTGACGCATCCCTACGTTTTTGTATGTAAATACTACAAATCAAGAGTTTAGATTCTTTTATTGTCATTCAACATATGACGTTGAGTGAAATTCCAATTCACAGGATTGAGAGTGAAACAAGGCAGTCATTTTAAAAGAACCACACATTCAAATACACAAAAATACGCAATTTTCAAAACAGAAAAACAACAAAAGCAGAGTACAGATCGTAATAATAAATAAATGTGCGTAGAGGGTGAGGAGATCGTTGGCCTCAGAGCGTAAGTGGCCAAATTGTAATATCTGCATAAAATCAGTCAGCATGTTAGGAGACTAGAGTTACATAGAAATTCCAATTTGGCCAAAAATAGGACTTGGGCTGCCTACATCGTCAATGTGTGCGACACATTTCCTGTCACAGTCAACACACTGAACGCAAGCGATCCGGGCGACGCGTAAAATGCAATACATTTGCTCACGCAATAAGAGGTAGTTGTGAGTCAGGTACAGTCCGGGTGTCGAACCGGGTGATATTCAGATCAAAATGGCTCCTGAAGTGGAGTGTATTCTGATGTTTGTTGCGCCGGACACGTTAAGGGCAGGAATACCGCGGTAACTCACCCAATCAACGGGAAAATACTCCCATACACAGCCATCGGTAATATTCGACCAGAACTCACTGAGTCTGTCACTTTTTATTAGCGAGCATCCTGTTTGACCCTTCAGTTTAAGAGCACAAAGAACACATAACAAGTTGTGTATTTGTTGTCTATATATATAGAACAATGTTGATTTTGAATCGACGGCGCAAAACATACCATGCCAAATATAGACGGTGGTATGTCCAACCTCTGAAATGCAGCAGAGGCGCAACCAGGACGGAGATTCCCAATCTGTTGTTTGGCCTGTATGGATTCTAGACGGGGACAGACATTTACAGTATTTCCGAATGTCTGTCTCCGACCTGCTGGCTCCAGTGGCTCGCTTTCTGCCAGAGACTCCGTTGAATCACCGTCATCTTCTGTAAATATAACAACGTATTAAATTAAACTACATGACTTGCGTATTGCCCCCCCCCCCCTTGCCGGTGACATATGGTATTACACGTGTCACTGTGTCGCGTATCAAAAAAACGGACAACTCATTTCATCCCTGAATGCAGTGTCGCCGCCAGATATCCTACGTGTTAACGCGATAACTTGAAAAATATTGTTAGAAATTCAAAATTTTCCACATCAATCAATAACATGGATCAATCAATATCACCGATTCGATTTTGGACAATTTACCATTTCTAGATTGTCCACAAGGGGCCGCTCAAAAGTTTAAAATCACTAAACACTCTTTTGTTCATATCTGTGAAACTATTTGTCTGATTGACTTCAAATCAAGTGCAAATGAAAGGTCATGACTTGGGGATGCCTCACATCATGACATCATAGCTGTCTGGGTAAGGATTTTGCCACCAGGTGGAGCTTCATGACTGAAAATTCACCGTTTTCGCCATATCTTTGGAACTATTTGTCCGAATGACCTCAAGTCAAGTGGAAATGAAAGGTAATGATCTCAGCATGTGTTATGTCATGATGCTATGCCTGTACGGTTCCACATTTCGCCACTAGGTGGAGCTTCATGACAAAAAAAATCGTTTGTGCCATCCTTCGTGTTAACGCGTTAACTTGAAAGATATTCGATTTAGAAGTACCATGTTTTCCATATCAATGAATATCACGGAGAGGAAGAACTGATTCAATTTTGGACGATTTGCCATTTCTAGATTGGCCACAAGGGACCGCTCAAAAGTTTAAAATCACTAAACACACTTTTGTTCATATCTCTGGAACTATTTAATTGACTTCAAATCAAGTGTAAATGAAAGGTCATGACCTGGGGATGCCTCACGTCAAGACATCATACCTGTCTGGTTAAAAACTGGGGGCGTTCAGGGATATACCCCTTGCTGTCGCTTCCGACAGCTAGTTTTGTCTAGTTTTGAGATGCAAGCACGCATCATGGCGGCCAATGCATCGCAGTGCGTTCGCGAATGCATGCCCTTGCGTTGACTATTAAACAGCCCTTAGGCGATTATGCTAATGATATAAACCTTTTTAAAGTATGCTCAAAGAAGTATAAACGCACATAAAATCTGCTTCGTACGGGTTAATATAAAAAAAAAACAACAGTTGTTTCAGGTCAGTCGTGTCATATATGCATCCATTTTAAAGAGCTGAATATATATTGCCAGTATGTGAGTGCATTGTGGGTACTACCTACTGAGAGCAACTATTTACTTACAGTCGATGCCTCCCCGCATCGCCACCTCTTTTGTGTAACTTTTTTTTATGTTGCCGCTTTGTGCCTGAGTAAGCATGGTGCACTCGGCTCTGTGGTGTTGTAAAGATCCAGCCATAACCAGTGGCATGTACAGTAAATAATTCAAAGGCAGTCTGGCAGGAAGGACAGGCACTTGCTTCTCAACAGGGGTTGACAGAGCTGCCTCGGCTTAGCTGATGGTCTTTAACAGCGCCCGGGCCACAAACGTTACCCACAGCTAGGGTGGATTTTCTTTTTCTGTACAAGCTTCGCAAAAATTCCCTTTGCTTTTAAAGAGTTTGCTTCTCAGTTTGTTTGAGTCTTGTACCAAACTTTTACCATCTGGTGTGCTTTTTAATTTCCTCCAGCGGTTACAGGTCTACGAGTAGAGACGCCATCACAAGGGTGAGAGGGGAAAAAAAAAAAAAAAAAGAAATCCAATATCTCTCATCTCCGAAAGGATAAATGACAGCTGAAGTGATATCTGATTATGTAAATAACTGCTCCTCAAGGGGAAAATGTGGTAAAAGAGATGAGGAAAGTGATTAGAGCATCATGGATAGTTAGCATCAAGAATGAAGGGGAGGAACGGTGGAAGATTTATAGTCCAGGAGTCGGCTGCAAAGTGTGAAGGGGGCCTGTGAGAGGGCTTTTATGGCTTCAAACTCCGAGAGATGAAGCACACATTTACTATCTCATATTCAGAGCAGGCTTGGGGAGTATTACACGGAACCTAATTGGAATCATGCGGAGCTATAATTGAAGAACGATGACTTGTACATTATCAGTCAGTAAGTAAGTCATTTACCTTTATCTGGTTGAAAAGCAGATTCTCCAGACATGGTTTAAACACAGCGGGAAGCATTATAAGGCCTATTACACCAAATATAGTTCGTCTGCTCTCTAAGATGCCGGCAGCACCACTAATAACCCACTAATTCTCTCCAGTGTGACATGTTTGAAAATGTACTCCCTTCTAAAGTCCTGTCAAAGCTCGATTTAATTACCTATAATTTTCAGCGGGATGCAGAGTCCTTTATTAGCTTCATCTTTCCAGCCGATAGCCCGTGTCAAAAAACGGGGAAAAAAAACACATAAAGTATGCTATATACCACTTTAAATAGATATATTCGGCTCTGGCAAATCTTTTATCTCTGGATAACATTCACAAAGGAGGAAGTCGGCGCCCAGAAACTTTCACGAAATAAGCACCGTGCTCCAGTAAACTCAAGCTGTCATCCACTTCAGAGGGAAACAGCATGGCAAGGATTTGTTGATGCCACTGACATTAGCCTTATTGAAAGGACAGCTGTGGAAGGCGGGTGACAAGTCTTAAAGCGGTTTTGTTGGGGGAGGATTAAAAATAGATTAGGCTGAAAATACAGCTTCTATCACAACCGTGTGTGAAAGGCTCACGGGGTGTCAGCCGAGCACTGTATTTATTTCGGTGTGACGCCGCCGTGTCCCCACTGCGGATCTTATTTAACATCAGATTGTCTGAAATGCGAGTCAAAGTGACGCTGATGAGAGGCCGACGGGGTCTGGTCTCAAATCCTCAAACGGGGGATGAGTCTCGCCGTATTGTTTCCCTCAAACAACAACGGAGACAAGTCGTCGTTATCAGCGTGTTTCAGGGTGTCGTGATTTTTAAAACCCACTCTATTATCTGCCGCAAAAGGGAAGAGCAAAACAGAATCGGGAGGTACGGCCCGTGTGCACTTCGATGGTTTACGTACTTTCATGTTCTGTCTTCTTGATTATCGTCTTGTTTTTCCCACGCTGGTAAGATTTAGCAGGAAGATGAAATGATGCACTAAAGCAGCGGTTCTCAACTGGTCTGGTTTCAGGACCCACTATCGCCCCTCAGTGACCACTGTTGGGAGTAGCGCGTCACAAAAGTTGCTGGGTAAAAAAACATCGAGGTGATCGATTTTAGATAGATTTCATTTTTAGTTTGCGTAATCGGTTAGTAGTGGATGAGATCGATTTTTCAGAGCAGGACTGCGAGCACCTGACCCGGGTACCGCCAAAGCAGAGGTGCGGTCGGCTGCATCGTGCAAGCCCCTGGGGGAGACGGGCCGTCGCGATCTTGCTTGCGACGGTTCTGGTGCGGGAGGGATGTGGAGGAACGTGGGGAAAACTCTGCCGTGGCCTCAAACTCGAGCCTGAAGCGCTGAGGAGCCGGTCAGCGGAGGCGCTCGGAGAAGCCAGCCGTCCTAGGAATATTAACTTGAATCACTCATACATAGTTAGAGGAAGAGTAAAGCGACAATCACGGACCGCATGTAATCTGTTATGGGCTGCAGTTTAGAAGTAACTTGCACAACACTGTCAATGACAAGCCACGGCCCAAACTGATGATAGGTAAACTTCTCCGATTTAGATGGTGTGTTTTGAACCTGAGGTAAAACAGAGTATCACAGTATGAAAACACAGAATATAAGTTTAATGACAAACCAAACTGACCAGCAGGTGGCGATGAGGATAAAGAGGGAACTATCCCCTTTAAATTAAGTACATTGGAACCAAAACTAAAAATGTCCACTTAGTTAAAAATTAAAAGTTCATTCAGTCACTTATTGGAGAATTAAACACACTGGGGTTTTTGTTCCATGCAGGTAAAACCATATCTAATGTAGGCGGTTTCGTACCAGAGTTTCACCATATGAATACAAAGTGTTGGGTTTTCTTTTACGCTGTGAAATGGAAAATGTTCATTAACGTTACAGCGCGTTACCGCCCCCTACTGTTGGAGATTATGAACGGACAGCACTCAGCTCCTTTAAAAATAAAGCACAGGGTTCATTTCTTAACATTATTTTTTGCCCAAAGGCCTGTGGCCCACTGAAAACAGGTTTGCGACCTACTTTAGGGTCACGACCCACCGGTTGAGAACCACTGCTCTAAAGCATTTTCATTTCTTTGTCCAGTTACTACTTTCTCCTTCCTGCACATAAATGCATTCTGCGAAGTTTCCAGCCACACTTCCCACATCTGTATTATTCATACATGTCGCCCCGTTGCCCACACAAATTTGTAAATAACTATGCATATTTCATAGGCTTTGTGCAGAAACATTTAATAATTGAACATTTTTCCTCACGCAATAAGAGGCCACCGACTAAATTCACACACCGGCTGTTTACAGATTGGCTGAAGTGGCCCTTCATTTAAAGAAACACAAGAGAGGCGGGGCTACTGCGAGCAACACGTTAACAGTCTGTCAAAGCTAATACTGTCAGCCAAGGCGTAGAGTAGAGTAGAGTAGAGTAGAGTAGAGTAGAGTAGAATAGAATAGAATAGAATAGAATAGAATAGAATAGAAT